>PPKV03000019.1:0-328470 GCA_003706285.3 Kuraishia ogatae | reverse complement strand
CTAGCTATCTTGTTACTAACCGTCATGCAAGACCCCACCAGACGATGCTGAAAGTGCCCGCATTGTACGAAACTGATCCTAAGAAAAATACAGACATCACAATGGGAGATTCTCCCCCCACTTCAGTTGAGTCGATATCGTCCTCTTCTGACTCGCTGGATGCAGAAGAGGCTACAATCGACTCTACCAACTATGAGGCCATGCAAGCCAAAGTTCTGCCTTCTCTACCACCCTATCACAAGGGAGTCGCTGAAGGAAACTTCACATGGAACATTGAAGATTGGTACAAACTCAAGGATGGCAAAAATGTTGGTTCAAGATTCAGAATCGGAGATTACGAATGGAATATTCTCTTGTTTCCCAAGCGTGATGGAAGCAACGTTGCCGTGTACCTAGAACCTCATCCCCTGGAGGATGAAGCCAAGCAATTGGAGGCCACAAATGAAAAAGCTGCAACTGATCCACAGCAAGCTGATTGGCATGTCTGTGCACAGTTTGCGATTGATGTGTGGAATCCAGATAACCCTACCGTCCACAAGTCAAACAGCTCACATCATAGATTCAGTGCAGATGAGACCGATTGGGGTTTTTCTAACTTTCTGGATCTCAGAGATCTGAGGGGTGGTGGGAAAATCTCAGACACTCCATTTCTTTCCAATAACCGAATCAATATAACAGCATACGTGCGTATCATAGACGATTACACTGGTGTGTTATGGCATAACTTTGACAGGTACGACTCAAAGAAAGAAACGGGCTTTGTTGGACTCAATAACCAGGGTGCCACATGTTATCTCAACTCTCTTTTGCAGTCATATTTTTGCACAAAGCTATTCCGTAGAATGGTATACCAGATCCCTACCCAGGATGACGTTAATATGGACTTTTCCAATTTCTCCGAGTACCTCAACGAGCCTAAGAGTGTGTCACTTGCACTGCAGCGGGTGTTCTATAATTTGCAGATGTCAGATACCCCTGTTGATACAACCGAACTGACCAAGTCATTTGGTTGGGACTCTAGCGACTCCTTCACACAGCATGATGTGCAAGAGCTCAACCGTATTCTCATGGATAGACTTGAGAACAAAATGAAAAAGACTCCTATCGAGGGATGCCTCAACAATATCTTTGTTGGAAAGATGAAGAGTTTTATTCGGTGTTTAAATGTAGACTTTGAGAGCAGCAGGACAGAAGACTTTTGGGATATCCAGCTCAACGTAAAGGACATGGGCAATCTACAGAGGTCTTTTGAAAACTATATCGAGGCTGAGATTCTCAGCGGAGAGAATCAATATGATGCATCTGGTTTTGGCCTTCAGGATGCCCGCAAAGGTGTGGTATTCGAAAGCTTTCCTCCTGTGTTACACCTCCAACTCAAACGGTTTGAGTATGATTTCAACTTTGACCAGCTGATGAAGATCAACGATAGGTATGAGTTCCCAGACAAGATTGATCTCAAGCCGTACTTGGACAAGGAGTCACCACTGCTGGAAGAGGACTGGGAGTACCAGTTGCATGGTGTTTTGGTGCATACGGGAGATATCTCCACGGGACATTATTATGCCCTCATCCGCCCTTCGGCTGCTGATGAGTGGTTTAGATTTGATGACGATCGTGTATGGAAATGTACTCCATACGATGTCTTTGAGCAGAATTTTGGTGCGGATAGGAGGCCAGATGCCGAAGTGCGTACCATGACCCGTACGAACTATATGGAATACCAGCAACGCCGTCACACTTCTGCGTATATGTTGGTATACGTACGGAAGAACAAAGTAGCTGAGGTATTGAGTGATGTAACTAATGCAGATATTCCCGAACACATCTCTGACCAAATCGTTAAAGAACAGGAAGAGATTGCACGCATAAAGAAGGAACGGGAAGAGATGCATCTCTACGTTAAGTTTAAGGTGTTCACAAACAAGGGGTTCATGCACTACCAGGGTTTTGACCTTGGACCTAATGAGGGTGACCGAACCTTCTATGCTGAGGACCTCTTTGATCCAAATTCTTTCCCGATAGATGTGAGATTCCTCAAGACAGATTCCTTCCGTGCTGTTTACGATGCGATCGTGGAAAAATTAGGTTCTGACGTCTCTCCCAGTAGCCTGCGTTTCTGGTACATGTCGAGCAGAAAGAACTACACTATCAGACCTGATTGCCCATTGCCCGTGGAGTATGCCGACTCAGACAACTATACTGTCGGTGGTGTATACGACAGTTATTCTAACCGCAAGCTGAACGTGCTTTATCTCTTCGTTGAAGAATCCACCAAAGAACTGACGCTTCTGTCGAGAATGTTATTGGATCATCAGAGCATATATCAGGCCTCTGCTGATATGGAGATTGACAGCGAATCTCTGAGTGCTCGTATTGACCAGATCTCCCAGAGCGTCAATGCTGAAGATATACCACCATTCAAGAATCTCAACTCTCAAAGTACAGATATTCTCATCCATCTCAAGTATTTCGATCCACAGTCTCAGAGTCTCTTGGGAGTTACGCATGCGATCATCCCCGATGATCAACCAACGCTAGTATTGGTGAAGCATATAAACTCTCTGATGAATTTCCCAGACGACACGGAGCTGGTTCTATTTGAAGAAATCCAACCTCAAACAATCGAACCAATTAATCTCCGCACTTCGTTTTCCAAATCGGAGATGCAGAGTGGTGACATCATCTGCTTCAGCAAAGCGCATTACGATCCCTCTGTTGTGTCGCATGTCGAATTCAAAACGGTGCAATCTTTCTATGCATTCATGAAGACCCGTATACATCTTTTGATTCGCCCACTCAGGGTCATTGAAGAGGATGATGAAGAGTACGTATCTATAGGTCAGAAAGACGATAATGCAGTGAGTCAGGCAGCTGCCGCGGAAGATGATAATCTTGTATCGCAACCTGTGGACAACAGTAAAGAGTTTGATCTCTGGATTTCCACTATCAGCAGTCTTCAGAGTCTGCTTGAGAAGATTGGAGCTCATATCGGTGTGAATCCGGAATACATTAGACTATTTGCGGTCAACTACAACGATGACCGTATTCCCATTCAACGCAGGACCAATCTCAGAAGTATCTTCCCCAAGGGAATTGCTCAGTCCCAAACAGTGACGTTTGAATATGAGATCCTAACAATCACCCTATCAGAATTAGAAACTATGAAGCTTGCAAAAATCACTTGGCTTGGGTCGGGCATCACACATGAGCAGAAGCACGAGTTCTTAATGCCCAACAATTGCACTTTCCGTGATCTTGTGGATAGGTTGCAGACCAAGCTGGGGTTTGATAACTCTGCTAGAGAAAACATCATGATATGGACAGCACATGCCCATAAGTTTCACAGCCTCATCTCTGATCTCAATGTGAACCTTGAAGTTGATCCATCTCTCGAGGTTTGTGCAGGCATATACCCGGTGCTCTCGAGACTACTGAAAGATTATGAGGATAATGATGAAGCTGACACAATCGGACATGCTGAATTGACAAAGGATAATACGCAACTTGTTACGGTATTCCAGTTCTCCAAGGATGTGAACAGAACCCATGGTAGCCCTTTCATCTTTGCTCTGATCAAAGACGAGAAGTTTGCTGATACGAAACTAAGGTTACAGAAACTCCTTGGCCTCGGTCAGAAAGAGTTCTTGAAGATCAGAATAGCACTGGTTGGTAGCCCTCAAGGACCTCGTCTTAGATATCTTGAGGATGATGACCTGGTTATATACGATGAAGCAGCATCCAGCGATGGGCTGTGCCTTGACCATCCTGATAGAACGGCCAAAAAGGTGCCTGCGTATGAGAGGGCAATTTTTATCAAGAATTGAGAGCATATCCAGTTTTCGTCATCTTACTTTCTTTTCGGTTTCCTCTATTCTTTCTTAAGCTTCTCCATGTTTCATCCTCCCTTTCTTTTTACCATCGATAATATCTGATGTCCATCATTGTTACGGAAAGCTCGTTGATTGGTTTTGTTCAGTTTTTTTGCCTTATTTCTCGTGCACACCATAGATGACTGCAGTAAGTTTACATTTTCCAACGTCCATTCATTCACTATAAATGCTTTTAAATATATGGCTCTGTTATGCGCCAGGTTTTTGGTGAGATAATTTCTCCTCGTACTCTTTCCGCCGTAGCTCTGTGCTGCTCAGTTTACCACTCCATTTGTCCGCGGCTGAACCTCCACCAATAACGTCAACTTCACATATATGCAGTGTATGATATCCTTTCGCAATCCTCGTTTCGTTTACAATCTTCCCACCAGCTGCGGACTCATGGCTCAAGATCAATGCATCGATATCCCGGACGTACGCGGTTGGCCCACAAACGTCTTCAATCTTGTAGTAGTCAATCGGCAATGTAGGTTGTACATAACTGAAAAATTTCTTGACACACTCCTCGCGCTCTTCGTAAGGCTGCAAAACCTCAGCGTATTTCTTGTTCACCAGAAGGGAGTCGCCCGTTATCCCCACAATGAGCTTTTTCTGGCACAGGAAACCTGCCACAGTAAGCAGGATCTTGTGACCATCGTGTAGATGATCAAACGTCCCACCAACTGCGCATGTTTTGTATTTAGCTCTGAAGTCAACCACCTGGTTAAAATGGTCAAATTCCGCATTCTCAAAGTGCTCGCCTTTAGCCTGCGGTTGATCTAGTGTAATCACCGGAAGATAGTCCCCAAGAGAATGCCCTGTAGAGTCGCTACAGAGCATGACCACATCCCAACCGGGTTGCTTGATCTGCCGGTAACTGTCATTGTATAATACCCTTGTGAACACCTTCTCTTTCCCCAGCACTTGCATTTCCTCTCGAAGCATGTTGTAACATCTCTCCAAAAGTACTTTCAGATCATGCAGAAACTCCATTCGCGATGAGAGTAAGATATCCAATGTTCCATTGGATGCTGTGAGTTCCAGTGCTTGGCGCAGGTAGCCACTCAGTGTGGTATCTCTGATATTCTGTATCTCCAGTACCAATATAGGGGATTGGTATTCAGACATTTTTGGATAGTAGCTATTACATGCACTTGAGCAATAGAGTCTTGTTCGAACATTTGGCCTTTTTTGGCCTCTTCTGTTCGACCCCTCCGTTATCAGCTTCTCCGCCTTTCCTGCATGCCCAAGCTCATCAGTAGTGCAACGAGGGAGACAATTCTATAGCCGGCCTTGCCTGCAGATTGAAAATGCATACATGCATTTATGTATAAATAAATTTTGGTGGAGCGCGTACAGAATAGGCCGGAAAATCGAAAAATCAGCTTGGGGTAGTTGCTGTTCATGAGGAGACATGTCGAGGAATTCAGAAAAGGCACAGTCGCTATTGCATAGGTACTACAACCAACGGGGAGAGAATCTTCTTCCTGGTACAGGCTCTGTTAGGCCGAAGAGGGTGCAGACAGTAACCAACTTGGAGGCGGCTGAAAAGTTCCGTTCTTTGTGCTTAAGGGATATCTCGATGAAGGTGAACAGAATACATGACATATCACTTAATGAATATCAGATTCGGGATTTGAACGATGAGTTGAACAAATTAATGAAGGAGAAGCTGGCGTGGGAGTACCATATCAGGAGCCTGGGTGGGGTGGACTATGTGACGCACTCCAAAGCGCAGGTAGCTGGAGGGTCTGTGGGGACTGACCTGAGAGGCTACAGGTATTTTGGAAGGGCAAAGGAGCTTCCTGATGTAAAACAGTTAATCGAGCTTCAGAGGCAAGAGAAGCAAAAGATACTGTCGCAAAAGAGCAAGGCAAGAGATGGTAGAGTGCTGCTGCAACGTATCGGCGAAGCAAAGAAGCAGATTGATCCACAGTATTATGGCATTTATGACGATTCCTACGGCAGAGATATGACTGTTGTTCCATCAAATGCTGCTATCATAAAATCTGTTGTGGACATTTTAGGAGAGGAGGCCCTGCCCAAGGATATTCTGTTGAGCAAGCAGCTGGATAGCGCAAACTCCAACTATACTAATGTGTCAGGGCCTGCATCGGATGAGCTACTCGAGTATGAAAAGAAACAAAAAAGGAAGCTACTTAGAGTGGCAAGCAACTCAAAACCGGTATCTTCCATCCCAAATGATAGCGATAATGTTATAAGGCCGTTGGTGTCGTTGGATGAGGAGAATCCTCTCAAAGTAAACGAAGTTGAGAAGTGGATGGTTGAAGAAAGGAAGAAAAAACTACAAAAGAGCCTGAGCGAACAGTGAGAGAAAAGTGTTTGAATTCCCGGGTATGTAAACTATATTAGTACTGTACAATATAGACATGCAATTAATTAATCATTTCCAACATGAATGCGACAAAAATGTTTATAAGATGAATTTCATCAACCTACCGAATATCTCGCCCATGCTTGAGGTGTAGTTTCTCTCTTCCTCCCAGATGATTCTATCTATCTCTCTCCTACCTGAATCCAGATCCAGCTGGTCAAGACGGTGGACCTTGGTGCGTCTAAATAGTTTGTAAAATATGTAGCATACAAAGAAGAGCATCAGAGATCCATAACTGGAGAAGAAATAGGCAGTGGACCATTGACCCCTCAGAAACACCACAAATCCCACAACTAAAACTAGTGTGAGGCCCATGAACAAACCATAATAAGCCAAATAAGGCTGAAATGGAGACCTATAAGGATAATTAGGATCATCCCTGCTGATAATATCCGGTCTATGCTTCAGACCATGGTAGAATCTAATAAAGGAAAGACACATTCCGGCCCACACCAACAACCCTGTTGTAGCACAGATGCTGAGAAAACGCTCAAAAACCAGTGCTGTATTGTTGTTAACGGATAAGAAAGCAATTGAGGCCACTAACCCAGTTATCAGAACAGCAGCGTAGGGATTACCACTCCGTGAGCATGTGCTGAAAATTCTGGGGGCCTTTCCCTGGATGGACATATAGTAAAGTGTCCTCGAAGAGGCATAGAGCTGCGATGACCCTGCGGTCACGGCAAAGTACACTAAAAAAGCATTGAGAACGCCGGCGAAGTTACAGAGACCAGCACTTTGAAGAGCAATCACCCAAGGCGATTGGTTTCCATTGGAAAATCCAGCATACTCCAACAGATGTGAAGGGCAATGGGTTCCTCCATCGATGTCGATAATCTTGTCTATGATGGTCTGAACATTTCCAGTATCACCTTCACTGGCAAAATATCTCAATAACCTCGGGTCCCCACTATATATGTTCAATCCCACAACAAACACTCCCAATATATAGAAAAGAATAATCCTCCAGTAGATGTTCTTGGTTGCACTGGGTATTGCAACTCTGGGGTTTCTGGATTCACCACCGGCAATGAGCACGATCTCCGTTCCAACAAAGGCATATGCGGCGATAATTGAGGACACGAGAACTGATAAAAAGTTACCCTTACTGCCCCCTATACCATCCATCGCACCCAGCCCAATGTCATTGACGTCAAAGGTGGGTCTGAACGGACCGTAGGTTATGTGCTCCGTAAGATTGCTCTTTGCAGTATCCCAATACTTGAAACCTATGAACTCATGATAAGGAGGGCTTCCTCCACGGTTCAATATGATCATATAAATGACAAGAGCCAACAGAATTAACACCTTGATGAAGGTGGAAAAATACTCCACCTCTCCATAAACCCTTATATCACACAGGTTAACGGCCACAATTATCGATAAAAATAACGCTATCCAACCGGCAGTGTTGGGGCCTGGGATTCCTAGAGATGGATAGTAACTCAACATAATGGCTGCTGCAGTGATCTCCGATGGGAGAGCTACGGCATACGAAAACCAATAGCTAACACCCATAGCAAAGCCAAAAGCATCGTCAACAAACCTGGCAGCTATACCGCTTACACCACCTGCAAGAGGGATGAGAGTGACCATCTCACAGAAAGAGAGCATGGTTGCCAATACTACCGAACCGGCTACCACAAACCCTAAAAGACACCCAAGTGGGCCTGCTATGCTAAACGCCTTCCCCGATGAGAGGAGCAGGCCGACACCAACAGTTCCACCCAGAGCGATCTGGTGCAAATGCCTTACCTTGAGTTTCCTCTGGATTTCATAGCGACGGTTATGAGGGTTGAGGAATCTTGAGAGAAACTGTCGACCTTTCCCGCTATTCCTTTGGGACGGTTGTGAGCCTGGGTGACCTCCAGCATGAACATCCATGTCATTAGCATCTTCTGAGTCACTGGTTTGTCCAATAGGACGCATCGAGAACGTGTAGTGTTCTCTATCACTAAGCACTACAGCATTGTATTCTGTATCAAGAGATGCTTCCTGATTTCGATGGTATTTTGTACCGCTCACTGATGAATCCTGTACATCTCTTGTTTCTATTCTCTCGGCGTCTGACAGTTTTCGACTCTTTGAGAGTCTCCTCTGAGAAGATTGGTGGTGAGGTTGGAGATCAATAGGTATTTGACCAGCTCCCATCACATTGTCAATGATAACAGTCTTCCCGGAACTGCCTGATCGCACTACATTGATATTTGTAAAAAACCTCTTGTCCTCTTCTGTCTGAAGCTTCCATCTCTGCCATTTATTTCTGGAGTTGCCTGCCTCAGCGCCTGTGGAAGACTTTGCTTGAGCCTCATTGGTCCAATGTACCCCTAGAGAACTACCTGCTTGAGAATTCACAAATGATAACTCCATAGCGTTGGATTCATTGCCGCCACTACCTGTGATAGCTGACTTGTAGGCATGGCGCAGTCCAGAGAACCATCGTCCCGCACCGTTTATTTGGGGATGCTCCTCTTCTCCATTGACGTAGTTTTCTCTTAGCTTATTTTCATCAATTACAGAGAGCACATTACTCTGCTGCCTGCTCTTCTGTTTTTTCGCTCTTTCTTTTTCCAATAGTTGATACCGTTTCTTTATTTGTGTTTCTTTTCCTACTGCTCTGTTGTAGTATTCATATTCTGTCATCTCTGTTACATCGATATTTGTCTCATTTATGCCACCCGCATATTGACTATACAGATTTGTGAAGAAAAAGCGATCATTTCCTGAGTTCATGCGATTAGCTCCAGCATCGTTCACCATTCTATTTATTACCGAGGAACGAACTGACTGCGAATCTATCAACTCGATACTCTGTGTATCACTATCCTCTTCACCAGATGCAAAATTACTGTCATCACCATCATAGGATGTGCGAGCATATACATGTCTTCGACCTTCGCTCGCTGCTGCTTCGGGGTAGGATTCTGAGGTGTCCACCACGGAAGACGATTCATAAGCACCCGAAGAGCTGTGATTTCCTCCTTTCAGACTCTTAGTAGGTGAAATCCTCGGGAAAAGATCCTCATCACTACTGGATGCTGAAGCGTGTGGTTTGATATCATCAAGCTCATTTTCCGATATCCTATTCTCTGAATGAGTTTCAGAGTATTCGGCTCCGGAGTCATGGAGGAGATATATGTCATCCGAGGATAGTGATGAGAGGTCCTGCTTGCTTCTACTGCCTTCAGAGATATTTTTGTCCATATTGACCCAAATATGATGGGTAGTGGTGTGCTGTTTCCCCTTTTTCCTCTTGAAAGAGGAAAGATTAGTGGCTATCAAGGGGATGTCTGATACTCCTATGTATATATACAAGCAGACTAGACCATAAGTGCACGATGTGGCGGATGTTTCTTTTTGACAACCACGATGACAACCGTGTGAATACGAGATGTTCCTTCAACTGTGAAATAATTAATCTTCTTTATGAAATGAATTAGAGTCATGGGATAATGAACGTATAACCAACCCCTAACTACTCAGGTCTACGGTTATATAAAAGCTTGGCTTGGCACATGATAGAATCTTAGTAAAATCCTATGCATGGCTTTGCAGCCCCTAATAGTCTACTCGCCTGCGGCTTCGCCGAAATGGATCTAAGCGTCAAGATTGCAGCTGCGAGAAGAGATAACGGGCTGGGTGCATCAGGTCAAGGGGGGTTAATGGGGCTGGAGTGTTACAGCAGCAGACGTAATTTTAGCCTATCAGACCTCGGCTTATCTATCAGAACTCATATGGGCTCTCTATATCCTAAAGCATGAGTATAATTTATGGTGCGCATCTGAAATGTATGCTAATCTAAATCTAATTGGGGTAAATGCTGAGTTACCATAAGGTACTTGTGTACCTCAGTGTACATGCATAACGTTCAGACGAGGTAGAGCGACATCTGACAGAGCTTATAATCAGGCTGAAGCATGGCTAAGTCAGCAGATTGGATGTGTCATGGGTTTGGTATCCTCATAAAGTGTCTGGTTACGTGTCTCTTGAAGATACGCTGTAAGCCGCGGTGTGCCTCGATTTGCCGGTATGTATATATCCAACGGAGGTGTAACTGTAGTCCCTGTTGCGCTTCCCGAACGGTGTCTTATCACTCTCTGGCGGTGGATGTGTTACAGTGTTGGTTCAAAGAACTCACAAAAATCACTAGTGGAAGATATTTACCGTAATTTCACGTGCCGCTTTTCATCTTTTCATTGACTTAGCACGGTGGTAGTACCCTCTAACCTTCGACTTTTGTCGCCGGCAGATCGGACATATGAGGTGCAATCCGGATGAGGTCTGTGAGTACTGTTAACGGGGAACATCTTCGACTGGCCATAGAGTTACGTGAGGGTGAGCGTGAATGTGAATATAAATAAAAAGCGGAAAATCTAGCCCGAAGACGAAGACGCTTGAAAATCCCCCTGTCAAATCACTAAGTAGGCGTCGTTTGATTTACATCTCGAGTTGGGTGAATTATTCTAGTTTGCCGGAGGATAAAGAAGGAGCTCCCTGGACAAGTTATTATTTTTTTACTTCAAAAATGTCACATCAATTGATTAAACGTGAGTTCAACTTTTCCTCTATGTAAATCTATATACAGTGAATGCTCCAGTAACCTAATATTCCCTGGGCCAGTAAATTTCCAAAAAGAAACAGCAGTATGAATTAAGGACCAATTAGCGTGCCAAATACATGCCTATCAGGGGATCTTATTCTGCCTCAGCCTATAGTCTTGCCATGTGGTGCTGCACTTATGGAACCACCTAGGCTAGTCAATTTATTTGGTAGCACTAACAAGGTAAGTGACAAGGTCATCTCTGTCCTTGGCCTTCTTCAAACCACCGAAAGCCATCTTGGTACCTGGGATGTACTTCTTTGGGTTCTCAAGGTAGTCGTGGAGAGACTGCTCCTCCCACTGGACACCCTTTCTCTTGTTAGCATCAGTGTAAGAGTAACCCTCAGCAGTACCGGATGTTCTGCCGATCAAACCGTGAAGGTTAGGACCAACCTTGTGTGGTCCACCGGCCTCAACGGTGTGGCACTGGAGACATCTAGTCTTGAAGAGAGTAGCACCCTTCTTCTCGGAACCTATTCCTCATCATTATTAGTAAATGTACTTTGATGTCTCTTGAAAGATTGTATAGACATTCCAGTTGCCAGCTATAGTCATTTTAGCTTTGAGGTGGGCCATCACCAAGGTAGCTTTTAGCACTTTCTTAGAATATACACGTTATAACATATTAGGACGACTATACATACCCTTAGTGTATGCAGCTGGCATTTTTAATAATTTTCCTGTAATTGATGGAAATCAGAACTTAGCCAGGAACCGTTCGATGCTGATAATATACGGCAACAGAAAGGTTTTATATTGTCATCCCGCAGGGCGGCCTTTGCATCGTACAATTTCAAATTGCGCCCCCTTCATTGGCTCCTCTAACCGGAAATGGCAGCAAATTCGGAAAGAAAACACCTCGGAAGAGGTCGCTTTTGTAGAACCACGACCATCCATGCAGCAATCTTCAATTATAAACTGCAACTTTATTATCTAAATTCCACTTCCAAGATCTGATACATATAAGTTTGCTTAGTTAATGACTTGAAAAAAGAATATTAAATTTATACAGGTTTTTAATAGCCTTTTCTGATAAATCGTCATTTCGCTGATTCCCGAACGACATTCAAGGATAATATTGAAAGAAGAAGTGCTATCAGAAAATCAATGATCTCTTTTCACTCTCTGTAACTTAGAAAATGCAAGCTTCATCCATTTAAAGATTGAAAAATATAAGATATCCTTTTCACAGACAAAGACATCGAAAATATTCTCTTTATAAATTTAGCATATCATAGTTGATAAATTTCATTGCAAATTGATCTTATATCAGTGGCCAGTATACCATAAGGGAAACCAAAAGGTATTTTCAAATATCAAGCGGGCATGTGGCGTAGTTGGTAGCGCGTTCGCTTAGCATGCGAAAGGTCTCCGGTTCGAATCCGGACTTGTCCATTATTTTTTTGCTACCTTTAGCGAAGAATAAGTTCTTAAATTTTTGCAAATTCTTGTGTATATTTTTCTGAAAGGGATATATAAGAAGAAAGAATATTTAATTTGAATCACTTGCTATAGTTTCCAATAACTTACATTACACTGTAGAAGCAGAGGCTTCACTTGCAGAAAGGGAAAAAGCATGGCCGTGCAAGTTGAAATCAGACGAATTCATTTGCTAGAACAAAGTTTAAAAAGACAGATACAAAATCGGGAGGAAATGAAAACTTCGAACCTCTACGATCAATATTTCACTCCTTTGAACAATCTCTACCGAAGATTCCAACCTTAATCCAGTCGGTCACCACCAAAATCTTATTTCTAACGCCCAGCATCATACTCACGTAAGCACTTCTCCAGAATAAGAAGGTGAGAGTACCACCAGTGGAAACGTTTGACCAGTCACCCCAGACAAGGTCTGCCACTGCTCTTTCTGTACCAATGTAGGCGAGAGCACCTTGGTGCACATACTTGAAAGGCTTGAGATTCTGCTTGGCTTTCTTGAGTCTGCGCTCGATCTTGTCTTTGGCCTCTTTGTCAGAAGTCTGAGCAAGAGAATACTCAAGGTCATCCACCTTGGACAACCTCTCAAAGTGCTCAGCAAGGAAAACACCCTGCTGGTGGGCCGCCTGAGCGGTTGGTGGGTTCTTGGTGAAAGTGGCGTCACCAAGCGCAAAAATACTGTCAGAACCGTCCAGCTTCATGTGTGCATCAACTAGAAGGCCTCTTCTGGCCGTCTTCTGTTCCTCAATTTTGGAGGCCAGTTTCTTGGTTAGATCACGAGGGCCGTTTCCGGTGGCCCAGACAAGGGTACCGTAAGGAATCACTACATCAACAGATTCTCCGTTGGCTTGCTTGTGCTTAGCGTAGACATTCTTCTCATCTACCTTGGAAACCATGGTGTTCACTCTAAGGTCAAGCTGTTGTCTGGCAAATACGTGCTCGGTGTACTCAACCAACTTCTGGTTGAACGCATTCAAAACATTTGGAAGGGCCTCAACAAGAGTAACGGTCATCTCCTTCTCAATACCTGGCAACCACTTGGCAAGATCCTGGTCAATGTAGTCCTTCACCTCAGCAGCAAGCTCAACACCGGTTGGACCACCTCCACAGACAACAACGGAGAGCAATCTTCTACGGTCTGGAGAACCAGGTGGGAGAAGTTGAGCAGCCTCGATGGAGTTGAAGATCTTTCTTCTGATGTTGACGGCGTCAGAAGCTTCCTTGAGGAAAGATGCATTCTCATAGATACCTGGGATTCCAAAGGTGTTGGTTTGGGCACCAACACCAAACACAAGATAGTCATAGGTAACTGTGGTCTCGATTGGCTCTTTGTCGTTGATGACGGAGTCGCCAAAGTTGAGGGAGTTGGAAACATGCTTAATGTGGACGGTCTTTGCTACAGGGTCAATGTCGGTGGCTTCAGCTTCCAAGTACCTGACGGTACCCGGAGTTGCACGGGCAACACTTCTAACGGGATCGATGATGGATCTGACATCAACTGTACCAGTTGGGACAGATGGCAGGAGAGGGGTAAAGAGGAAGTAGTTTCTTGGGGAGATCACCACCACATTGTACAAAGAGGTATCCAAATGCTTCAGGGTGGTAATCGAACCCCATCCTGAACCGAGGATGACAATGGTCTTCTTTTTGTTCCCATTTGCCTTCAGTTCGCCCTGAGGAATCTGAGGGCTTGGGTTAACCTCCTTGTACACCTCGTACGTGAGAACGCCGAAACTTGCAATTGCAGAGATGTAGGCTGCTCTCCAGGTCCACTTGAGGACAGAGCGGAACTTGATCTTTTGCTTTGGGGCCTTGGGAATTGGTGTGGGTGTCACCACTGGCTTGACTTCCTGTCTGAGAAATCTGGTGGTAGACAGCAGTCTCCTCTGTAGAGGAGAGCTAACCAACCGACGACTGGTGAACATTCTGTTTTACAGGGAACGCAAATCTCTCGAGATCTCGATAACAGCTGCTCAAAGTGAAAAAAATATAAAAATTGCAAAAGAATATGAAAAGATATAGGGCCGCAATTCTCAGAGCCTTCTCTTGCCTACCTGATAGTGGTAAACTGTGATGGGATGCGCTGCACGAGCGTAGGTGGATGCACGGCGGGTCGAGAATTCACCAATAAAATATATAGGCACTGATGCCTGTGCTGAACTCCGTGTCATGCGTAAGGGTTGGGCAGCCAGCCATGCGCCTGCGCAGCTTTCAACCTCGGGGGAGGGAAAGTCAAGGGCGGGAGGAAGAAGGGATTACCGTTTATCCGGAGATTCGACAGAAAGATCTGTATCACACCGTACTTTCAGATTCCGAGGTTATATCTCAATCTGCATAGGTGCCCATTTTTTATTCTTAACTACGTGGTTGCGGCAATAAAATATAAAGTTGATAATCCTTCTGTGTACCACAGTGTGGATCACAATTATTGGAAATAAATTGATATAGCCTAACTGACTGACTTCTGCCTTTCTTCGCGACACAGGTGAGATGAACCCCACTGCCACATGCGGATAACCGTAACGGAAGCCAGGCCTACACTTCACAAATCCATACCGAACAGGCCATTCAATTTGCATGACAAACTTCAACAGCATTGTTGTAATTAACGGTAAATAAATAAATATGGGTATATTCAGATGATTCACTAACCGAGCTGCTAGACGTTTATTGGCCATTTTCTTGCACCCTACTTCCTCTGAGTCTGCAGTGAGGGGTACACAAAGCGGCCATGGTGTATGTCGGCAGCGGGTTGCACGCCGATATACCCCTCTTCCGCTGCCGGGTTGCCTACGTGGAACACCAAAGGAACTCAAGAGCAGGATGTTCGCCATTCTGAGGTTTTTTTTGCACTTGAAAGAGTCGAAAGTTCCAGTTCAAAGTTTGGAGACATGCCATGAAGAAATGAGAATGAAATACAATCCTTGATTTAGGCTATGAGTATTATTTAGGTTCTTAGGGGCTGGCTAAGTAATTGTTGGTACTATCGGAGAGAGGAGTGGGAAAGGCAGTAGAAAGTCGTGCATTCCACCTGACGTGAATTACACAGAAAACAGCACCACAACTCCGAACGATTGTTGAGCTCCGTCACAGTGCGGGTAGACCTAAGTGTGGATAACCGCAGCGCTATCTGTCACCCTCATGCTCAAATGTATGCACAGTGAAAAAGACCCAAAGAGGGACTCATTTTGTAAATGTCGCCAAATCACGCTAAACGATGCACTTGTTTGGTGCATTAAAGTCGCCTGAAGTATCTCAGGCAAAAAAAAAAACTATAGCAAATGATAGAACTGCTTCTGCGCAGATATTCGATAAAACCCTGCTTGATAGTCTTGACAATCTGAACACAAACTTAGTAGATAGTTTGTTGACAGGCAACACAATGTCGTCTTATGTGTTCGCATTGCCTCCCACCTGCGTAGTATGTATCGATATTCGCGGTATTTTTTTACCCACTCATAATAAGAAACAAATGACTTTCAACGTCTATAGATCATCATAAGTTTTTTTCTTCAGTCTGTACCTTCAACAGTCCTAGCGGTAGCTTCTGAGGGTACTGGCCCTGATTACGGTGGAGGCGATGGCCTGAATTGAAGATCATACATACAACGTGTGGACTAACAAATTACCATGTGGGAATTATCTTTAGTATGACGAGCTGGAAGAGTGTATCCGAATATACACGACCATTGTTCCTCATTCGACTTATGTGGATGCGTCAAATGTATAAAAATATCCCCATACCGCCATGATCAAACGATATAAAAACTATTCACTGTGATATACTACGTTTAATCAAAGCTGAGTGATTTAAATGACCAGGGGAAACCAGAGGGAACTTGCCAGGGCCAAGAACCTGAAGAAGCAGCAGGAGCAGAAGAAGAAGCCACAGGGTGACCCAAAGAAGAGACAAGAGGCTGATGCAGAGATCCTGAGAAAGAAACAGGCTATTGGTAAGTAGACACTCACTAGAGAAAGTTGATTTCGTTTTGGGTTTTCATTAACATATCCAGCCGATGCAAAGAAGGCCGCTGCCGCCGCGGGTGGTGCTAAATAGAGCTGCTCAACATTGGTATGATCTTTACAGATTCACAGGTGAAGAAGGGCTACGTGAAAGGTTAACTTTTCTTTTGTTAGTTGTCAGTTGTTTTATATAATCTCCAAATGACACGATTACAGGCATTTCTTTGCTAATAAGCGATATGTATAAGTTCCAGATGTACAATACATCTAGAGAAGGGAGCACTCCGTACAACATTATATTAAGGTCTGTTACCAGGTGTACTTCAAAGTAAATAAATGTTGTTTCATTGGCAGTAAACCGTGACATACAATATTGACCAGAATTCAAAAAACCTTAAAACTTAACCTAAAATTTAACTGGCCTCAATCTCAGCAGCCGTAGAGGTAGCAGCTGCAGTTCTCTCTACGTCATACAGGAACTCAAAGTAAGACTTGTCAAAGTGATGAAGTCTCACGAAACCATCCTCACCACCGGAGGCATATGCAGTTCCTTTTGGATGCACGGCAACGTAGTTGAGAGGACCGAAATGACCCTTCACACGGCCAATCTCATCCTCAAAAATCTTGTGATAGAATCTAGCCTCGAATTTTCCCTGTCTAGCAGAGGTTGTGGTAACATCTCTGGCTTCCTGACCACCGCCAAGGATGACAAATTCCTTGAGTGGAGTGATAGCGGCTGAGTTCATTGGTGCATCGGCCTCGTATGTCTTGCGCACCTTCAACTCGTCAACATCAATGATACAAGCGGTCTGGTCCTTAGAAGAAGTAATGAAGTAGGAGCGATCCTGGGAAAACTGAAGGTCAGTTATAACACCACTGTGCACTTCGACAGTGGCAAGGAGTTCACCTGTCTGTGAGCTGTATTTGGAAACTGAGCCATCGGCGTGGCCAGCAATAATGTAAAGGCCGCCGTACGACCACCCAGCAACAGTCACCTTGGAACCATCCTCTCTTGTCTCGATCGACAGAAGTGGCTTCTCTGACTGTGTCTCAGCCTCGTGGTCTATGGGGAAAATGTCGATTGTGCCGCTGTGCTTCATCACCTTGTCTGTAACCATGAGCAGCTTGTTGCAGTCTGGGTTAAACTCCACCCTTTTCACTGGAGCAGCGGTGGTCCACGAGTAGACACATCTTCCTGTCTGTGCCTCCCAAAGCTTAGCAGAGAAGTCAGCACTTCCAGTCACAACATAGTGGGTAAACTTATCCACGTCAATAGACCAAATAGTACCGATGTGGCCAGTGAAAGTACCGAGTCTCTCTCCGTTCGATGAATACCATACGGAGGCAACCTTATCTTTGGCGACAGAGAACAGAAGATCTCCTTCTCTGTTAAACTTTACCTGGGTGAGCGAACGCTCGTGCCCCTTGAGCATAATAGGCCTCATTATTCTGTAGATTTTTATAAACAAATATGCTCGTGCGCAAGGAAAAATCCATATAATAAACGCCACCACTCTATTCTCCTTCTTGTACATATATGTAACGCTAGTCACACTGTTCGCGAAGCATGAAGAAAAAATCAAAAAACACTGCTTCACATGTTCAGTGCACTACCATACTGGTAGTAAACTGAAAAAAATAAGCGACACCAGCAGGGTTCGAACCTGCGCGGGCAGAGCCCAAAAGATAGCTATGAACAATTCAAGTCTTTCGCCTTAACCACTCGGCCATAGTGTCTATACCAATCTATGGTGAATCAACATATATATATACCAGAAGAGATGGATGCCCAGAACCGGGTAATATCACATCATTCACCTCAAGGACTTAACACGTATATTGACGTGGTGATTATAGCACCGAGGTATATAGTTATGGGGTGGGATCAAACGACGTTGTGACAAAAAGCAGAACTATATATACAATGCTGGGAGTAAAGCATTTGCTAGCGTCTATTATAGCGCTGGTATCACTTTTTCAGGTGTCTCTCGCCTTGAAGATCACAAACGGAAAGCTGCAGATTGGCTCGAAGAGTTTCCCATTCAGTTCTGAGGGTGCTGTAGCCGAAGTGATCCCATTGTCGTCTGAAAAATCAGTTTCACTTTCATTTGAGATCACCAAAGATAATGGGGATGTATTAACAAAGGCTCCTCATCAGGTATCTGTTCTGTTTGCCAAGGGGTCACTGGAAGACGTCTTCTACCCAATTGTGCGGGGATCTGAGGTGACGCTATCCCTTCCAGTAAAGAAGATCCCAGTAGCTTTCATTGCGGGCGAGAGCTTTGATATTTCCGTTATAATTGGTGACTATGAAACTTCAAACAACCTTGTACAGAAGTTGGCGACGATCAGTCCAACGGAGGCAGCCAAGGCACCAGTTAAGTATGAGGCACCCCGCAGACTTGGTGAATTACAGGAAATATACCATCAGTTCAGAGAGCCCACTAAGGCAGCAAACGAGGGTATAGCTGCCATTTTTGTTGCAGCTGTTGGGGCAGTGCTGGCTGGCCTATTTCTCGCTTGGGGTTCTGTAGACGCTATAAACACCAAGAACTTCCCCAAAGGAGTTTGTAGCCTTACAAACAGCGTTGTGTTTTTGGCATCATTGATCTTGCTGGAGGGTTCATTTCTCTCTTACTTCATTGAAGCATCTATTTTCACAACTATATTCAGGGTATCAGTAATTGCACCTGTGTCGTTGTTTTTTGGCTCAAGAGTTCTCAGAAAGCTGGCTGTGGTTTAGTCTCATACATAGAGCTCCATGGAAAAAGAGGTGCCATAAGTGATGGTATATTATACAGTAAAACAGGAGAAATAAAATAAAAAGATTCATCACAGACAAAAAGATAATCGTGGCATTTGATGCCCAAATTAAGAGTAACTAATGCGTAGAGTACATGATCAAGGAGCATCTCTCCTTGGTGACCGCAACCCGGAACCATTCAGCTCGCTACCAATTGTATAAAGTTATTCTCAATCCACCTAAAGCCCCACCAGGTTTTATAGCCCTCCGTGACATTATTTGCGGCCACTATCTTACCCTTGATCAGCGCTAGAGGAAGGACGGAGTAGGTCCTGGAGTCCAAAGAATGGGACAGGTTATCTCCAGTTACCCAACAGTGTCCCTCCGGCACCACTATGAACTTGTCATATGGGTCGTTGCGTATCGAATCAGAACTGGAGTCCTGCTTTGAATTATCACTAACCACCACCTGACCGTCGATAGTGCTGGCGGTCAAATTGCTTAATGAACCACTGCTGGGGTCGATCAATATAATATCACCTGGCATTCCTGTTATGCGCTTGCAAACCCTCTGGTCAGGATCGGTTGGCTTGAGCGCTACTATAATATCTCCCACTTGACAACCACGGCCAAATCGATATGATTTCAAAGTATGTACAAAGTCGTTTCTGGCATTAAGTGTGGGTAACATTGACTCCCCTCGCGTTTCTTTGAATTCGTACACGTTGGAATGGAAGAAGTGCATGAAGCACCCCGCTCGTACGGTCCAGAGTACCATGGTCTTGACAAATATCACCTGCTCCTTCATTGCTAGCTCAATGTGATTGTATATAGTACGCTCAGAATTACCTCCAGGAGATGCGAATAATGTTCAAAAAAAGGCAGAGTGAAATATTTTTCTGTGGTTTTATGGCCCTAAACAATCTCTCTTTCATTATCTGACCCCAGGAAGGACCATCTCTGATGATGTGCTTCTAGCCTGCCATGCCTAACGGGTATTGTGACTGAAGCTTCCTCTACATAATAAAATCTTATCTATGTATATGCAACTGATGCGTATACACGAGGAAATAAGCTCTTAGTATTCGATCGGATTCAAGAGACATACCCGCCCGCAGATAATCTCAGTCTGGAATAGAACTTACAGACTAGTAACAACAAACCGGTAATCTTTTATCATATTTATAGTTTTGACTGCATCCTTTCCCTCCCATTCATCCGAAAGAACGGCACAGAGATGGCATATGAACAGCGAAAGTTGCTAGAGCAGCTAATGGGAAAGGACCTTCTGTTCAACCTCCCCAAAGATTACAACTCATCCAAAAAGCATGAGTCGTCTATCAGTGATGCATCGGTGTTGGACGATCCCAAAATATGTAAGAGTTTCATAGTTGGAACGTGCCCAAGAACACTTTTTGCGGGTACCAAGCAAGATTTCGGAAGGTGTCCTCGGCTGCATCTCGAAAGGCACAAAATGCTTTACGAAACGTGTAAGAAAAAGGGAATTAAAATGCCAGACTACGAAATTGAGTATATGAGAGACCTTGAAAGCTATATCAGTGACTGCAATAGCAAAATAAGGATTGCATTGAAGAGGCTGGAGCATACTCCGGAGGAGAAAGAGCAGCTATCAGATGTCACAAGAGAACTAGACGAGCTAGATACCAAAATTGGTATTATGACCCAGGAGATAAATCTGCTCATTGAAAATGATGACATGGAAAGAGCTGTGTTGGAGTCGTCTAAATTAGAAAAGGTTTGTGCGCAGCGAGAGTTGTTATCAAAGAATTACGCAGAACTTCTGGAGAATTTGGGCCAAGCAGCACAACAGAAACTCCAAGTGTGCGAGACATGTGGTGCGTATCTCTCGAGATTAGACAGTGATAGGAGGTTGGCAGACCACTTTGTTGGTAAGATCCACCTGGGGTATGTGGAGATGAGGAATGCGCTCAAAGAGCTAAGAGAGAAGAGAAAGCCTCAAACAAGGTATTGAAGTATTGGACATGTCTATAGAGGATACAAGCTATTCATTGATTAGAGTACTACCACAGTAATTTATTCTAGCAGCTGGACCGGATGAGTTACCTGGATGGCACGTTTGAGGCTGCATGTTCATCCTGCACCTCATGATACTCATCGATATCCACCCCTTTGACCGCTGTTTCAGCATTCTTTGCATTAGATGTGCTGTTTGGGGAGACATCTGAGATTCCTTTGTTTGTGCATTGTGGTGATGATGGAATTGCTTCTGCGATGGATATCATTACCTTTCTGATCCGGTGTTTGTTTGCTTTTACTACCTGATAGAGTAGGTACAAAAGAGCAGCGGTCCCCACCATTGCCATTGTGGTGAACAACAACAACGCTGCTAAGGGAGATAGCAAAATCAGAGTCAAAATGAATACAGAACCGAAGGTGGTTGAAAATACTCCAAATGACATAGTTGTAAAGCACACCAACACTATAATGAGAATAACGCTAGGTGATAAGTTTACTGCTATTAATATAAAAGTGCACACCTTCTAATGTTAGCTTGAAATTGGAGAAAGTTGAGAGCATGTATGCACATACCACCACCGTCAAATATAATGGAGAATATAATCTCTTTGCGGCTGAGAATTCCTGTAAAGATTCTTTGAGCTTAGCGGTGACAATTAATATATACCTGAACGAAGACAAATAAAAGTTAATTTGGTTCTAATTGATTTTCTATTACAATTCTTTCCCGTTATAAAGTACAATATGGCCTCTGTTTTTGTTTTCATTTACTTACAGCACCAATGAGTTTCTACTCTGGCTTTCTTTGGGGACCAGGATATTGAATAAATTCCAGTAGAGCCTAAGCAGTTGAATTTGAAATGCAGTAAACGAGAAACCTTTTGTTTGCCAGTCCTGGCCAACTGAGATATCGAGAGTGGAGTTATAAATTTCATGAGTGGAAGGGCTGGAGTTTCCCAGAGACGTGTGATATTGCTCATCTAGGTTTAATGGGGTTACATTTGGCTGCTCTGCTTCTTGTACAGTTAGTGGCCTTGTATTAGGCTTTGACAATAGGGTGCTTTCTCTGCTACTGGGGTCTGGTAAGATTTGTGTATCTCCGACCAAATCGTGTCTATCTCTACGCTTCCACTTCGCAGAGTGCCACATAACAAATTTCAAGGCAAAATAATCTGTAAGAAGACAAAAGACATCAGATAATCCTTGTTCGAATGCCAAAAATAGTCATTTAAGTATCGAGTAGGATAATCTCCTCTCGTCTCTTCATGCAGTGTAGGCTCATCGCGCGGTATAGTTACACAAGACTGAACAATGAACTAGCTCGTACACCGACGCGTTGCTTACCATAGTTCGCGAGTGTAGCGCGATGACCTGTGATGGATGTGTATTTATCTTTGAGCTTCCTGAAACTAGATTTGAATTCATATAAAACTACTTGAGGGATATTGTTTTTCTTGGGCTCTATTGCGATTTAAATGCAATGTCAGGGTACTACGAAATTAGGAAAGAGATGCAAGCTTGTGGTGGCTGACTCCAAGAGTTACTGCCATCTGCATAGTTTCCAAGCAGGGAGGGGATCGATTAATGGCCATACACCTAATCCAAAGGGAAGGCAGTCACATGAAGTCTCCCTCAAGGTAAAGAAGAATCCAGCAGCGTTCTTTGATTGCACGATATCAAAGAAGCCAGAGAAGGGTTTCATCTATGTGTTTACCCTTGAGCATCTCCTCACAAAGAAGCCCAAGACCGTATCTTGGCTAAGATTTCAGGAAGGAGAAGGAAAATTCGCTCTTGCTGACAGCATCCCATTCGATCCGAAGGAAAACATACTGATTAAAGTCGGTTATACCACTCAAAAAGTTGAGAAGAGACTTGCGCAGTGGAGGGCACAATGCAGACAGGATCTGAAATTGTTATCCCCTGCCTCGCTGAGAGAAATAAAATCAACTTCTTTGAATATGCTGTTTTCAAGGCTATCTTTAAAAAGGATGACTAATTTCCGGTATTATCACGACGAAGACTCAGGATTTTCATGCGCAAAAAGTGTGACATTAGTTGAGGCAAGGGTGCATTCGATACTACGGGATAAGTATGGCAGAGGTACAGTTGTCTGTGAAGGGTGCGCTATGCAGTACCAGGGAAGCAGACAACTCAATGTCCATTTAGAGTGGTTTCTTGTGCCTCGGAAGGATCTTAATAAGGTTTTTTCAGTCATAGACCATACATGCAAAAATCTAGGACAGTAAGCAGAGGGCATTCTGATTTTTCCAGCCACCCACTTCGAGCAAACTGCCGCGCCAGCTTGCATAGCCGTTAAGTCCGAGAAACTGAGGAGCACGGAATCTATATGTCTAAGAGGCATCGAATGGGTACAGAGACCCTTACGATGCAAGGGTAGTCGGGATTCCTGGTGAAAAATATGCAGTGTTATGTACGGACCATGCAACACACATCTCTGTCGTGTAGAGATCTTTTTGATAATATGGATTTTGAGACCAATGCCACTCATGTATATATCGCGCAAGACGCGCAATTTGGTCCCAGGGACAAGCTCTCAGCAGGCACGCTCCATGACACGACCAAGCCACCCAAGCCAGGTATGCAACTCTAACCATTGGGTGTCGCCCTGATTTGGTGATACATTGTACACCCTGGAACCTTATGCAGTCTGCACTACAACTTATTCGTGGAAAATTCCCATTTAAATTCCAACATTTTCCAAATCCTCATCGAAATGCAAAATAAAACAAGTTATATATAATAAATCTAGTGTAAAAGTGACCAATATGAACATTCAGTCTGTATTTTTTATGCGTCCAAAAAAGATTAATTCCTTTTTAAAGTCGTTCTAATTAGTGTAAGGGGGGTACCCAAAAAGGGGAAGTGGGGCACCGCATGTCGTTGAGAAGTGCCTCGAGCGCTGAAGATTATCTGATCGATCAGTACCCTGAGAGCACCCTGCATGCGCACAGCTTATGATTTGCTATAGTTGGGTGTATTCTTGACGCGTACTGCATGCATGCCGCAGGATGAGATGCAACACCAGTAGAGCCGATCAAGGACACAACTTAGTAAAAAAAACATGCCATGGAAATGGCTATTCATCAGAGATCCGTCGGCACGTCTATCCGCAAATGTCAACTTGCTTTGTCGATTGCGGTCGCATCACATATATGACCCCTTAAGCTTTAGGTTGCCCGCAGAAACGATCCACAATAAGCTTTGGACAACCGATGGTTTGTTACGCGAAATAGTAACTTTTTACCATGGCAGGAATTTTCTTTAAAAACCAGATCAGATCGTAGGTTCCTTCAAACGGCATCAATTCCATCACTGTTTCAGGATGGTTGTCGACATGAAAATGGTTGTGCTGCAGCATTCCATGCAGCCTGAACTGTAGTTGATCTTATTGCTAGTTGACCTATAAGCCATATGCAAGGTGCATGTCAGTCAGATATCGACGGTTTGGTGAGCCGTTCTCTATCCGATTTCAGCCTAAGAGGCAATCTTTATATCTTTTCCATCAGCTGCATTCATCGGTATATCGGCATGAGGTGTGAAAGTTATGCCTCGCCAATAGGCAATGGTACACAGCCTTATTGGCCAGATGTGCATGCTGAAAAGAATTCTGCTAAGAATCAGGCAACATATAAAGCAGTTGGTCATTCCTCTGATGGCAAAAGTTTTCACAGTATTCTTGTGAGAGTAAGCAACAGTGTCAATCAATACCATGAACAAATTCTGGCTCGCTGGAATCACTTTTGTGCTGTTGGCAACAGTCAATGCTGCTGACACGACAGCTTCTTCGGCGTTGGCTGCTTCCAGCACCTCGGCATCTGGTTTATCAGCAAATTCCACAGCAGCTGGTGCGACTAAAACCAACAAGAAGAAGAGCAATAAACTTGTTGTTTTTGACATTTACTCCCATTTGGACTTCAAGCTCATGTCATGTGCGGGTGCTGTCCAAAAAGTGACAACCTTTTGTGGAAAGAGTGACCAAAAGGCTTATAACTGTGCCTGTAAGAATCAGGCATGCATGGCATCTGCAATTCACTGTATGTATGATTGGGACGAGGATATTGAAGCCATCTCCCAGAGTTTCACTCACAATTGCGCCAGGACAGGTCTCATAGTGACTGCGGAGCAAGTCGTGAAATCGTACCAGAATGCAACAGAGAACGATTATTTTGTGAATCTCACCTCCACACACTTGAGTCCGAAAAAAGTTAGCTACTTTCCGGTCACTGGGGGAAACATCTCAGATATTGCCAGGATTAACTACATCGGCAACAAGAACTACTTGGGGAACAAGGAGTACTCCAACTACATTGGTGCGGGTTCACTGGGATACTGGGGTATCATTTTTGTTTTCAGCACTATAGCCAATTGGTGCAAGATATTGTTTCCATCTACAATTGCGAATGTGTTCAACGGTAGAGTTAGCAAGACATACCGCAAGTATATTGGCCTGCCTGCAACATTCAATAGGAACCATCTCCAAGCGACCCGCATCTACGGTATTTCAGGTATGCTTCCAACCAGGTTCGAGTCAATAGTTGTATTTGGGTTCTTCGCTTACTGTTTTCTGGCCCTCTCTATTGGTATAGATTTCACAGATGGAGACCCCAACTTTGCCAGCAGGGCAACCGGGTTGAGCAGATATGCTGGAGACAGAGCGGGAATTGTGGCTGTCTACCAACTCCCTCTTCTGTTCCTGTTTGCAGGAAGAAATAACTTTCTTCAATGGTTAACAAGATGGCATTACTCGAGGTTTGTGACTTTTCATAAATGGTGTTCCAGAATTATCTTCTTAGAAATCCTTACTCATGCCATCAGCTTTGCTGTTCAGACATGGTACCTTGGAAAATGGGATTCAAGACTTGCGACGTATTGGTATCGAAGTGGGATTGTAGCAGTTGTTGCCACCTCCATAGCTATGATTATCGCAACTCACAGATTGCGCTCTTGGTCATATGAGTTATTCATTCTGATCCATATTGTTCTTGTTGGTATTTTCTTGATCGCTGCTTGGGTACACGCTGCATCTCAACAATACCAGTACTTCTTTGTCGCATGTGCGTCTGTATGGCTTTTTGATAGAACAGCAAGATTGTTCCGGATGCTTGCATTTGGTATGAGAACTTCAACTGTGGAAATAGTTTCGGAAGAAACCCTCAGGCTGACTATCCCAAGGCCTGGCTATTGGAAGCCTTTCCCAGGCGCCCATGGTTTTGTGTACTTTTTCACTCCGATGACATTCTGGCAGTCGCATCCCTTCACTCTTGTTGATTCTGTTGTTGAACACAAGAGCATACACTTCTACTGCAAGATCAAAGGCGGTGTCACTAGCCATTTATATAAGAAACTGAACAAGCTGCCCGAGAAGAAGGGCTCGATTAAGATATGCGTGGAAGGCCCATACGGACACACTCATCCACTGGATAGATATGACACCGCAGTGTTGTTTGCGGGTGGAAACGGTATACCAGGAATGTTCACTCATGCTGTAAGCCTTGCTTTAAGGAAAGTAGAGAAAACACACACCAAACTCTATTGGGTCATCAGAGAGTACAAATCACTGAAATGGTTCCTTCCTGAGTTGATGCACTTGAAGGGAACCGCTATTCATCCTATAGTCTATGTCACAGACCCCAGATCAACTTTCGGCGAAATACAGAACATATACGGGTTATCATCCTCGTCTGAAGGTGATTCAGCAGACTCCGGACCTGAAGATAAGGGATCTATGAATGAAAAGACGGTACCCGTGGAGGATGCTTCAGATCTGCAAGGTAAACTCGCTTTTATCGAATTTAGAGAAGGGAGGCCGGATATCCACAAAATTGTCAGACACGAAATTGAGGAAGCTAACGGTACAATTGCATTCAGCGGTTGTGGGCATCCATCCATGATTGACAGTCTTAGAGAAGCTGTCACTCAGAGCATTGACTCTTATGAGAGGAGAATTGATTACTACGAGCAGCAGCAGATTTGGTAGACTTTTATCACATTCAGGTCCATACATAATATCTATATATTTATTTAATAGACGTCACGGAAATTCAAAATCATTAGGCTCACAATATTGAATATTTCATGTAATGTAAAATCTCCTTGGACGGGGTGGTCTAGAAAGGTAGATCGATGGATACATCGACCGTCCCACGCAGGCCCCTTCAGTATGCAAGATAAGGTGGGTGTTAGTTGGCTCTCTTTAATGGCAGCTGTTACCGAGCCTGCACACACCAAGAAGAAGCGTCATAGACTCGAGAGGCGGAATAACCGAGGATTACTGAGCGGAGCTATTATTATATTTCAATTACAAGGGCAGCATTAGAAACTAATCAATTATTTATTTTGAATTGTATGCTAAACAGTGGTTGAATATTCTGTTTCAATTTTCAAGAATGCAAGATTACACGGTGACTGTCCTCGGGTGTGGTGTCATGGGGTCTGCAGTACTCTCTGCAATTCTTAAAGCAGACTTCACTCCATATCCCAAGAGGATTATATGTTGTACAGGTTCCCAGGCTTCCTCGAAGAGAATTGCTGCCACTTTTGCGAGTGTGGAAGTTACATACGGTGCGGATAATGTGGAGTCGGTTAGAGCTGCAGACATCATCATTCTTGGATGCAAGCCTTACATGTGCGAGACTGTGATGGAACAGGTGATGGAAGGTCTCCATGACCAGTTGATTATATCACTACTGGCTGGATGGACGATTGACCAGCTTAAGGCATACTCACCATATATTTCCAGAGTGATGACCAATACTCCAGCTCGAATTGGGTGTGGCATGGCAATTGTATCATTTTCGGAGGAAGCAGAGAAATATGAGGAGCTGGTTATGGAGCTGATTGGTCCTATTGGCAAGGCTATGAAACTTCCTGAGAAGAACATGGATGCTGCAACCTCCCTTGTTGGATCTGGACCCGCCTTTTGTCTGTTGATGATGGAGGCACTTATTGATGGAGGTGTCAGAATGGGAATACCTTATGCAGTAGCCAAAGAGTGTGCCTCCAAAGTTATGGAAGGGACCGCAAGGATGATTATTGAGACGGGTGAACACCCTGCTGCTTTGAGGAATGCTGTCTGTACTCCAGGAGGTACGACGATTGGGGGGCTCATGGTTATGGAAGATAGAGCTGTCAGGGCTGGTATAGCGAGGGCTGTTGAAGAGTCGGCCAATATTGCTAGCCAGCTAGGAAAGAAAAAATAGAAAACGAGCAGTACAGGTTACTGGATCAGTCAATCGTGAATATCTCAATGCAAATTAAACATACTTTTTTTGGGCTATCAACAAGCAATGCATAAAGGGATTATATAAAAGTGCTCTACCCGGACAACTGACCAGCTCTTTCCTGAGCATCTCTCTTAAGTCTCTCATATTCTTTCTCGTGTATTTCGCGCATGATCTCTTCGCCCTCTTCATCTTCGTTATTGAGATCGTTTCTCAGCATGTCAGTCTCCTCTTCCTCCTGTAACTTGTTGAGTTCCTTTGCACGATTGTGCCTCTCCTCAGAAAGTGCACTGAAAACTAAAGTCGAGAACCAAACTTCCAAGAAGGAATAGCAGAAGACCGGTCCGTTACAGAATGTGTCTACAGTTCCAAAGTAACAGTACACACAAACCCCAAAGAACATCAATAACCTGGCAGGAATCACTGATTCAAAGTACTTGGTATTGTTCTCAAACAGTGGAATTAGGTCCGAAATAGCCAGGGTGCTGATTATCAGGGCAACAAAGCCATATATTCCGCTTTCTTCATCAACCTCTATAATCGGCTATTGAATTGATTAGTGCTATTCACATGCAATACAAAGAATATATATATGTATATATCTCGCAAACTTACCAAGTCCATGGACCTTGAGAGCATCAGGGCCGCGGGGTACTCCAGAATTGCCTTCGGATCCTTCAACAAGTAGAACGCAACCGTCAGGAGGGCGCATACGCGCAAATAGCTTAAAGTAGATGCAGGGAGTATAGACATTTTAAATGATGAAAGCGATGATTGTCTTTGTTGGATACACCACTAATGGATCTCTGTCGATAGCTTCATAAGTATTGCTGAATGACCACCCTCCAGCCCTCGGTGAAGAATCACCTCTGCTACGCGATGCCCTTCTTATGCATATGTGCAGCATGTAGAACGGAGAGAGCGTATTGGAGTACCCTCTCTAAAAAGACTTGGCTCTGCCAGTAGTATTTATACAGAAGAGTGTTCGTTAATAGATTTCGGAATAGTTTTACAGTTGTTGAATTTATTACGGAACAGAAAAATATAAATCTGATCCTATGTATATGAATATATATCACACGGCCATGCAAAATGTCTCAAGGGACCGAAGAGGAAGATATGGGGGTGGAGGAAGAAAACCACCTCTTATACCAAGGAGTATGTAAGGAGTCGTATATACTGGAGAACTGCTTGAATCTCTCCCAGCAATTTCCCTGCCTCTCACAATTCATGAAATTGATCACAAAATCCCTGTTTGTCTCGTTATAAAAGATATTAGACTTGTCATTCAGGTATTCCGCCGTAGACCTATCGTTGCCTACTGGTGGCTCACCAGGAAGGAGCATATCTAACTCATCTTCTCCATCCGTACAAGAATCCTTCGACAGTGAATTAAAGGCCCTAATAGGCACAAAAGCGATCTTTGATCTCACCCAAGGCTGGTTGTTGAACATGTACTCAAGACAGTTCTTCTCCTCCTCGTCATTATTATAGCGTCCCAGCTCATTAGAGTTGAGACTGAATCCAACCTTTCTATTTTTACCCTTGTTTATCCACTTGACATGCATCTGCTTGTAGAACACTGGATCCCATAATACGTCCAGCAACAAATTGGTCCAGTCTGATTTCTTCATAAGAAAGGAATTGAGATTGATACCACCGCAATCCTGGGTCAATATGAGATCAACAGAGTTTCTGCCCGTTTCACCGAGGGACTCAAATGAAGCTTCACCATCAACAATGAGGTTGTTTGGATTGAAATATTCTAAAGTTCTATACATGCTGTCAAGGTTGCTGAAGATGAGTTCATCCAACGATCTATCAGGTTCCATGATCAGGGTATAAAGATCGAGATACCAATACCACTCCTCAACGTTGTCCGATTTCTCATTATCATATATGGTGAACTCCTTCATGGCTCTTCTCATTAGATCGAACTTTTCCCAGCCTTCCCTATGTTCGTGCTGGTATTTCTTCTGCAAGAGACCAAAGTTGCGAATCGTCCCCTTTTGGTATGGAGCTGCCATACTGCTACTTATGATCAACTCGTAGCCATGCTTCTCGGCATAATGCCTTTTATTCATGATTGAGAACTTCTCCATCAGCCATGCCTCTCTGCTCTTTGTGTTCTTGATACCTGTCTGGTAGTTCTTCCCCAAAACAATGTATACCTTGCGCTTGGGTTTTTTCTTGAATATGCTCCAACTGCTGTGAGAATGATCTGCGTCGTGTTGCACCATTTCATTGAAGATTCCGGGACGGTTGGGTCTAGGAGGCACACCAGGCTTTTTGTGTAGAGCCTTGTAGTCTGTGTTTCCAAAACCAAATCCCCTAGTCCCATCTTTATCGAGCAACACCTTGCGATTATCAAAGAATTTTCTCTTCTCCGCACGAGGGTTTAACGGTATATCTCTGAAATGGTCATCTGTCAGTACCTTCTCCTTTGGGCTCATGTAGCTGAACATCAATGCGACGGTGAAGATAATACACAACAACTTCAGAGCAGATTTGCGATCCATTGTCAATACCCTCTGCCTGTATATTCTGAATTTAGCGTAAACCCTCTCCGCTAGGGACCTCTGTCTCCCCTTAAGCTCCACATCATCAGAAAGGAATGAGAAGGAGACAACATCCACCATCTTGACTTCTGCTCTTGCAACAAGCAATTCGTGAATCTAACTCAAGACGGTGCACCACAAGAAATAAATAAATGCAACTCCACGCCTTTGGGCACCCTAGACTTAGAGTATGTGCAAATATATATATGCCTATCTATGTATTATTGGAAATTGCTAGACTGGTGATGTGTGCTATCACCAACCATCACACGCGTGCATATATATGAGCATCTCTTCCCTGCTAACACTCTCCATGTAGATCCCTACCTCATCAGATGTGTGCTTCGTTTGGCACTCACAATCAGCTCGTGCGCTGATGGTGCTGGCGACCCAGCCCGCGTCGGAAGTGAAACAAGGAACCACCATGAATAAACCTGCGGACCTAATCAATCCTGCGCACGTCCTAGATAGCAGCAAGATCGGCCTCTCTCACAATAGTGGAGCTCGTTAGGTAGACAATGGCAGTAGCAGTAGCGGCATTAGCAGTAGCGGCATTAGCAGTAGCGGCAGTGGCAGTTGGAGTGGCAGCAGTCGCCGTAGCAAACGAAACGTATAAGACGCACTGCCCTGGAGACCGGATGAAGACATGTAATTGCATACATATTCATGTCTGCCATTTTGGACAGGCATGGACTAATCGAGCGCGCCAACTATATGCAGTTTGTACTAGCTGCCTGGCCGATTCGGTTTGAACTAGCGAGGTTTAGCTGATGGGGTTGAATAGTGCACACCGCATGGGGAGGAGCATTTGGAGTCTCACAATTTGGGTCAGATAGAGCTCATAGTTGGAGGGAATTGAATCAGAAACCGCTCAGAGCACAGGCCAGATAATAATTCCATTCGCAATTCCATACATTGCGGTTTCAGCATTGAAATATCCTGCCGTTAGTAATAGCTTTGCGACCCGGACCGAGGATTTGAGGTTAACTGCTGTGCTCGTGCTAGGTTCAAAGAAGAACATACGGTCTCTTACACATAAGCAGTGTATGGTGTAGGCCAGTCGGGCTTCATTGCGGGCTCTTCCAGCTTTCCCTTCTGTAATCAGAGCAATCCCCAGCCAGAGCAGTATTATACCCTCTCATCTACATCAATACACCCATTTCAGAAACGAATTCTGTAGTTGAACTGTGCACGTTCGTAATGACTGCATACGTTCAGCGACTCCCACAAGCTCCGAGCTTGTACCCAACTGAGGAAGAATTCCAGAGCCCAATTTCTTTCTTGAGTTCTCCAAGTGTTGTTTCTCTTGGTGAAAGATGTGGTATTATCAAAGTTGTCCCTCCCAGAGGTTGGAAACCACCATTCAGTATAGATACTTCCTCATTTAAGTTTGCTACAAGATTGCAACAGCTGAATGAGCTCAACATCACCAGCAGGTCAAGAAGTATGTGGCTCACAGGTTATAACAACTATATGCGTCTGAGGAAGTATCCGAAGAATCATAGTGGTATGCTCGAGCTACAGGATAATCGCTCGGTTCATTTGTACGATGTATTCATTAGCAAGGACTATCATATCTACAGGCGACAGGCAAGAAACAAAGATGAGTTCAAGAAGTTCATCGAATATGTTAAGTACCTAGAGGCTGAGAATAAAGACAAAGGCTCCTTGATAAGGAACAAACACAGCAAGAACAGCTGTGAGGTCTGCGGCTCAAATAAAGACCCCACAAAGATTCTGTTATGCGATGGAGAGGATTGCAATAAACAGTACCATCTGAGGTGCTTAAGCCCTCCTTTGAAGAGAGTGCCTAAAGGAGACTGGTTTTGTAGTGAGTGTCTACATGGTGGATCTGGAGAATATGGATTCGAAGAGGACCACGACTTGCTCTATACCCTTGAAGAGTACGAACGCGAGTGCCAAGAGTTTGAAGAAGATTATTTCTCAACTCATTTCACAAAAGATGGTAACAGGCCATCACTCTTAGAACTGGAGAGTGAATTCTGGCGCCTGGTTGATGCTGGTATGGATGATGCCGGGGATGATGATGCTGGTATTGAAGTACGATATGGCGCAGACATTCACAGTGATACTCCAGGGGAGATCTCAGGATTCCCCATGAAGTCTTCTCCCAATATTGACTTGAAGAATGAAAGGCTGAGGAAATACATTGAGCACCCCTTCAATCTCACAAATTTACCCTTTGCAAAAGGCTCTCTTCTTAACTTCATCAAGGATCAAGAGATATCTGGTATGACAGTGCCCTGGATCTACATAGGGTCTCTTTTCTCCACCTTTTGCTGGCATAAAGAAGATCACTACACACTTTCGGCTAACTATTGTCATGCAGGCGCCACCAAGAAATGGTATGGAATCGCTGCTTCTCAGTGTGAGTTACTAGAGAGAACATTTAGAGCATGTGCTCCAGACTACTTTGAAAAGCAACCCGATTTAATGCACCAGCTTGTATCGCTACTATCCCCTCAGGAATTGATACGTACCGCAAAGGCGAAGTTTGACGAAACTTTGGAAGTTTATACCATTGACCAAAATCCCAATGAGTTTGTCATTACTTTTCCCAAAGTGTATCATGCGGGATTCAATTGTGGGTTTAACTTTAACGAAGCTGTCAACTTCACTACATTGCATTGGATGAAATATAGCACCGGAGCTCTTAACGACTACAAGCTGGTGAAGAAGGACAACGTGTTCAATTATTACCGGATGTTGAAAAATATTCTATCCGATTTTGCCGACCATGGCCTTGAGAGTGATAACTGTACTGAAAACCCGGCAGAATTCATATATGTGCTCAACAATGCCATGAAGGACCTTTTTGCGGAGGTAAATAGGATCTCATATCTTCGGTACAACAATGCTGTTCTGTCAAGGCTGATGAAAGAACTCCCATGGAAACAATATACCAAGAACGCACCCATCTCCAAACACATGGATAGTGAAGAGGAACAGTCGCCTTATCATCATCTGAGAAAGAGCTCTATGCGCATGTCACAGATGAATGAGGATGACCCGCTCTGTGATGAATGTAGATCATGCGTGAATTTCTTTTGGATTCAAGTGGATGTTCACTCTTTGGAAACAGGAGAGATTCCATCGGTCGTTGAGGCACAAAAATACACCAATACACAGCTGCAGACGCCTGATTCAACACCAGTTGTGCCCCAATTGAGAGAGGATAGAGAGTCACAATTTCAGCGTATCATATCGGAGGCTGCCAAGTTGAATGAAGTCACTAGTGAGACAAATGGCAAGAAGCACATTGCAGAAGAATCAACAGATGCTCCGATTGGAAAGAGGCGATTGACGAGATCAGCAAGAGGAATTTCCTCGAGCCCTGACCTGGATTCTGGATTCGCTTTTGCAAAGGAATTCACTGAAAATGAACATATAGCGGTGGAGAGAAAGCGCCGGAAGAAGAAGAATATCGTAATATGCCTTGATGATTTCATAAAACGGTATCTCAATGATTCGGCAATACAGGATGAGCAAAAGCTAGAGGTTCTCAAGTCGAGTGCTACAGTCTTCCATGAGTATACTGAGGATGGTATCACCAGATTAATCAAGCGTGTCCAGCAGAGACTGGAAGCGATAAGCCGTGGTCCACTCTAACCTCGGGCCATTTATTGAGGATATATGTCTATCTAGTGTATGACTACGTGTGGACGATTTGGCTGTCTTTAGGTTCTCAGTACACCATCTAATGAAATGGACTATACGGTTGTTATATTTAGTATATCAGTGAGCATTTAATTAGTGATTATGGAAGGGTATCTGAAATGCTAGACGCATGCTTCCCCACACTGTGTGCAGATCATCGCCTCGCCCCTGTAACTTTGGTTGAGTCGTGTCGTGCCGTGTTGCGTCCTAACGTGTGGTGCACTGTGCAAAGTAGAATCTCGTGTTCTTGTGGATCATTTCTTGAATTGGTTGATCTGCTTGCAGGCAATAGTGTGTTGGAGCGAGGCCAAGGCACAAGCACAAGCGCGCGTAGACAAGTACACGACCTTTAGCAGAGCGGCCAATACAAGCACCGAGGAGGGCGGGAGAGGCACATGTAGGGTCCGGGTAACAGTTTCATTGTGTTGGAAGGTTCAATGCGTTTCTATTGGACAAGGATGTATCGAGGGCATTCCGAGGGCAGATGCGTTTTTCGTCCAACCACTTAGCAGGGAGCTCAAGCTACGCTGGCTCGGAAGCGCTCGAGAAGTTGTCTCTTCGCCCAGAGGTTGTAGGAGTCTCTGTAATGTTCAATACTCCTTCATTTTTTAACAACAATTTTGTTGATTCAAATTGAATTGTTCATAGCGCCAATTAACTCATCGTTTATTAACCATGGTTCTGCCAAGATTATATAACGCTACTTCTCGCGCTGCTTTCAAAGCAGTTAAGCGTAACTTTGCCCTCCAGAGGGGTTTGGCTACCGCTGCTCCTGCCGTCGGTAAGATCAGGTATGTATTTCCCGAAAAATATCCAACCAACCCTTTGAGAAGGGCTATAGCACAGTAGACAAGAACAATTGACGGCGATTGCGGCAGTGGAGCTCTGCTGTCCGTTTCCCAGGTTGTGCGTTGGTGATTGCTCCTGCTGGATGTTTCCGGAATCCCCCAAGGAAGCTTCTTTGGTTGGCTCGGCTTGCATCCGCAACCACAAGAACCCCATCAATTTTGAGATTTGTCTTGCTCGCTGTATTGATAAGACTCATATACATTGGGCCAAGGATTGTGATTTCTTCATGGTTGGTTGTGGTGTAGAGTTTGGCACTGAAAAATTTCTCATCAGCGCATACTGTTGCTTAAAGGTTGATATGCTGTTAACTTCAGCTCTTGTCGTTTTTACAGGAGTTGGTATTTTTAGGATATATACTAACACAGCTAATATAGAGCTGTCATCGGTGCCGTTGTCGATGTCCAGTTTGAGCAGGGTGAGCTCCCAGCTATTCTCAATGCCCTTGAGATCAAGCAGGGTGAGGGTCGTCTCGTCCTCGAGGTTGCACAGCACTTGGGTGAGAACACCGTGAGAACCATTGCTATGGATGGTACTGAAGGTCTTGTCCGTGGTGAGAGCGTCTTTGACACTGGTGCTCCAATCTCTGTCCCAGTTGGCCGTGGTACCCTCGGTCGTATCATCAATGTTATTGGTGACCCAATTGACGAGAGAGGACCAATCGAGTGCAAGCAGAGAAACCCAATTCACGCTGACCCACCATCCTTCGTTGAGCAGTCCACTGCCGCTGAGGTTCTTGAGACCGGTATCAAGGTTGTTGACCTCCTTGCCCCATACGCCAGAGGTGGTAAGATTGGTCTCTTTGGTGGTGCCGGTGTTGGTAAGACCGTCTTCATCCAAGAGTTGATTAACAACATTGCCAAGGCCCACGGTGGTTTCTCCGTCTTCACCGGTGTTGGTGAGCGTACCAGAGAGGGTAACGATTTGTACCGTGAAATGAAGGAGACCGGTGTCATCAACCTCGAGGGTGACTCCAAGGTGGCCCTCGTTTTCGGTCAGATGAACGAGCCACCTGGTGCTAGAGCCCGTGTCGCTCTTACCGGTTTGACCATTGCTGAGTACTTCAGAGATGAGGAGGGTCAGGATGTGCTGCTCTTTGTTGACAACATTTTCAGATTCACCCAGGCCGGTTCCGAGGTGTCTGCCCTGCTGGGTCGTATTCCATCCGCTGTCGGTTACCAGCCAACCCTTGCCACCGATATGGGTTTGCTTCAGGAGCGTATTACCACCACCCAGAAGGGTTCCGTTACTTCTGTCCAGGCTGTCTACGTGCCAGCTGATGACTTGACTGACCCTGCCCCAGCCACTACTTTTGCCCACTTGGACGCCACCACTGTGCTGTCCCGTGGTATCTCCGAGTTGGGTATCTACCCAGCTGTCGACCCTCTCGACTCCAAGTCCAGACTTTTGGATGTTGCCGTTGTCGGTCAGGAGCACTACGACACTGCTACCCAGGTGCAGCAGACCCTCCAGGCTTACAAGTCCCTCCAGGATATCATTGCTATTCTTGGTATGGATGAGTTGTCTGAGCAGGACAAGCTCACCGTCGAGCGTGCCCGTAAGATCCAGCGTTTCCTTTCCCAGCCATTCGCTGTTGCTGAGGTGTTCACTGGTATCCCCGGTAGACTTGTCAGACTTAAGGACACCATCTCCTCTTTCAAGGCCGTTCTTGAGGGTAAGTATGACCACCTCCCAGAGAGTGCCTTCTACATGGTCGGTGGTATCGAGGATGTTGTTGCCAAGGCTGAGAAGTTGGCTGCTGAGTCTTCTTAGATGCACTGAAAGATCCACCTTGCATTCACCTTTCGGTCTTTCTTTAACGATCTCTCACGTGTAAAACTTTTTATCATCTTTGAAAGTTTATATGAATAAATAGTACGTATTAAAAATTTAGACATACAATTGATTTTGCCATTACTACTCAGTAGCGTAGGTCTCTCTGCCTGATACTTGTACCACAAGAGTAGCCAGATTACCCAGAGCGATCTTACAGAGGACGCTCACGAGGAGACGCCTACACGCCTGGGAAGCACACGACACAAAAAATACGCGGTGGGTTTCGAACACTGAGGTGCATACGTAAGGCGTTTAGTGCCTTGACATGTTGGATGTGGAGGAGGCGTTGTGCTTATAAGAAGAAAACGTGACAAGAGAGCACAGCGATAAAGAACAAACAGCTTAACAGTGTAATCAATATAATGGTGTCAATTATCAACGTGAGTAATGCATGGAGAAGCTTCATGAGAGCATGGTAACACTTACGACCACCAGCCTTATACTGACAATTCATTTCTTATAGTCTGTTGGAGCTGCGCTCGACAAACCAGGATTTGACTGGAAATCTCTCATTATTGGCTTCACCGCTGCCAACTATGTATTTGATTCTTATCTGAGCTTGCGCCAGATCCAGAAGATCAACCGTGATGGTAAGGCTATCCCAGCAACTCTCGAGTCTAAAATAGACGAGAAGACTGCTGTCAAGTCTCAGGAATACTCCCTTGCCAAGCTCAAGTTTGGACTTGTATCTGGCTTTTACTCCTTGGTGCAGAACTTGGCTTTCATTGAATGGAATGTGCTACCTAAGTTGTGGGCTTATTCTGGCTCTTTCCTTGTGAAGTATGGACCAAAGTTCCTCCCCGCATTTATGTCAGGCCCAATCACCCAGTCTTTAGGCTTGGTTCTGCAGCTGAGTGCTATCAGTGGATTGCTTGCCCTTCCAATCAGTTACTATTCCAATTTTGTTCTAGAGGAGAAGTTTGGTTTCAACAAATTGACTGTGAAGCTCTGGCTCACAGACATGCTCAAGGAGGCTTTGATCTCTATGGTTATTGGTTTCCCCATCATGGCGGCTTTCTTGAAGATCATTGACTACTTTGGCGATGTGTTCATGTTCTACTTATCAGTTTTCCTCTTTGCGGTACAGATTTTCCTCATTATCGTTTATCCCAAGTTCATCCAGCCTTTGTTCAACAAGCTTACACCATTAGAGGAAGGTGAGCTCAAGACCTCCATCGAAAAGCTTGCCTCCAGTAACAAGTTCCCATTGGACAAGTTGTACGTCATTGATGGCTCCAAGCGTTCTTCTCACTCCAATGCTTACTTCATGGGTCTGCCATGGGGAAGCAAGCAGATTGTGATTTATGATACCTTGATTACTTCATCCACAGTGCAGGAAACAACTGCCGTACTTGGTCACGAAATTGGCCACTGGGCACTTTCACACACTACAAAACTCCTGGTAATCGGCCAGGCCCATCTATTCACCATTTTTAGTCTCTTTGCTGCCTTCGTCAAGAACAAGTCTCTTTTCCAGAGCTTCGGATTTGCCACTGAACAGCCAATCTTGGTAGGATTCCTCCTGTTCGGAGACATCCTCAAGCCTGTTGATGCGGTGCTCAACTTTGCAATGAACCTACTCTCGAGAAAGTATGAATATGAAGCCGATGAATACTCAGTCAACCTTGGATACGCAGATGACCTCAAGACTGCTCTTATTGGTCTGCACAAGGAAAACCTTAGCTCCATCACAACTGACTGGCTCTACTCTGCCTACCACCATAGCCACCCTCACCTCACTGAGAGACTAAGAGCTATTGACGAACAGGTCACCTTAGAATCAAAGAAGCAGTAGGGAGACACATGTTATATATATATAGAATATATGTTTAAAATTACACTAACATATACTGGCACCCAAAAATAGATAAACCATCCGGCTTACGGACTCTGTATATATTTCAAACTGGACAACATAGTAATCAACTCCCTCTATAACTCCCTCTATACACCGTCTACCCCACCATCTTGGGTATGCAGTTGTTCCTCACACACCCAGCTTAGTGCTGGCCTCGAGCCTCTATGATGATGCATGCGTGAGGAGCCTAAGAGTGATTCAAATCAGCTATGTTTCTTCAGCTATTTCTATGATAATCGCCAATCTCATTACTGATTTGCCAAGGTTAATAATTCAACCATGGAAGTATGACGGGATCATTCATACCTCTCAATCCCGTGCTGACGGAGACCTGCCACCACGATGAGTTCCTTAAGGATGAGTAAGTATGTCCTTGACGAAGCGAGCGAGAGGCCACCCACTTCTCCAGTAGAACCTCAATTGAGTGAAATATTGAAATATCTCCTCTAACTCGTAATTGTTTATAGCTCGACGCTTCAATTATCGGAGATTATCCCAAGAATAATGCACGAAAGAGGTTCCTTTGTTGATGTGACCGAAGAAAACCTAATGGAGGAATTGAGCACTTTGACCTCTAGTATCTCAGATGAATTGCATATCCAGCAGGGCTTGCCGGTGGTTTCATTTGCTGATGAGGATGAAAAAATAACACTGGCACCACTGGAGTCTAGAGAGACGAGCACAGTAAAATCACATGAGGAGTTTATGAAGCAAAAGAAGGAGGTAATTAGCCTGGTGCAGTCGGCGTTGAACGAATCGTCGCTCTCTTTAGACTTTGTATCGTTGCTGATATCGTGTGTTCGTCCCGCTGCTGGTACAACTTCCATGTCACCTCACCTGAAGCAGCATGTTAAAATAGGATCTTTGAACAGTGACCAAATAGTGGTAGATGAGAACCCCGAGTCGCGGGATACAAATGCAATGGTGGGCCAGGGATGGAAGCTTGAATGTCTGACAAGATCATCGTCAAATCTGAGAGTGGCCAGCACGAGGCTCAGCGAAGAGGTGCTGAAGGAAAGGCGTTACTGGAGTGATATTCTTGGAGTTCTTAAATCTAAGGAGGTGCTGATAAAAGTGAATGCCAATGGAGGAACACATGGAAACACCAAAGAAATCGGTGTGAAATATGGATTTGGCGACTCTGGATCAACATATTACGATAAAGGAATCGGATTGCTCAAGAAAGATCCATCTGATGGTAGCTTAGTGTTCAGAAAGGTTGCTAACAACCAAGTAGAACAGAGCTATAAAGTGATAAAGGTGACGATATTAGGAAAAGAGGACGACGAAACTGTGGTATTAGGACAGTCAAACGTTGCAAGCACTCTAGAGTCTATCAACCAAGGATTGTTCACCCCAAAAGATAATGGCCAAACACATGATGCCACAACAGCAGACATCAATAGTGCGAGGTTCTACCTATTTGAGGAGGAGCTTTTCTTCCAGCTCATGAAAGAGGCTACATCCTTGATATCTGCGCAGGTACAGGTGGACTCAAACAAAATTGTAGTGGATTTACATGATGAACTGTTGGAGATCGAAGCAGTTACTCTGGATAGTGAATATGAGGAAAATGATATTGGGGAAGATGATGTTCTTTCACAACGCATGTCTGAGAGAAAGTCAATACACGATCAGCGGGCTGACTACATAGCTCTGTTTCTGCGATTCATGTTATGTGCTCATCATAGGAAAAATCTAGACGCGAAACGTGGTACGCCGCTTATGCTTCAGCCACATGACCCCAACGCGGGAAGGCAAGGCCAGAATCCCATACCGCTCTTGCGGCCACTGATTGGGCACTGTAGACATAATAGATGGGTCAAGCAGATGAGCGAGATTTTGCACTCCGTTGTATTGGAATACTTGGGAGACGAGCAGAAAGCAGACAGTGTGCTCAGCGATGCTGAAAAGATGAAGATATCTCCATATTTTACTGAGAAGGCTCAAGCCAAGCAAGATGCATTTGTGCGCTGTTCCACACCGCCTGCAACTCGGTTTGAACTATTACTTGACTGTGTTGGTGACTATTCAGATGCTTTAAAGATTGTGGTTGTAGTTTCAACAACATCAACCTTCTGCAACCTAGTTTTAAAACTCGATATTTCCAGAATCAGAACAAACAGATCCAACAAATTAGACAAGTCACTCGATGGACAAAACTTTGCCGATACCAAGATTCTTTTAGATGTAAGCTTTGCCGACTTGAGGGATGTGGAGGATTGCCTTACGTGGGCAGTGCCACACTATGCTTCTGCTGCGAGTGATATAGGGATGGTGTAATGTGTATCTGCCGGTTGATGTGCAGGGCTACTCTAGATTATCAATCAATAAATACTTTATAGAATTTTATTGAATGCAAAAGTTGAATTATATGCATGTATCACTTCTGGGAGGAGAGAAATGTAATCCGTAGAAGTCAGAGGTACCCCAAAATGAAGCCGCGAAACGAAGAGGAGATTTAATCATAAAAAATACTGTTGAAGGATCATAAACAAATAACGTTCATGTGGTTATGATCGATTACTGCTTACCTGGGTAGGCCTTCTTTGGAAATGGGTAGGAAGGTCCCAACTCCTGGATGCTCTGAGCAGCGAGCCACTGACCGACATCAATGGACTCCTCAAAGGTCCTACCTTCCACAAGACCAGCAACAAAACCAGCGGCAAAAGCATCACCAGCACCGTTGGTGTCCTTGATGAGAGCAGAATCAAGGGCGTGAACTGGGAAAGACTTGCTGAGAATGGTGTCATTCTGGGCGTCATAGGTGATGGTCAAAGTGGGATCAGTTCCCTGGGTGAAGACAACAGTTCTTGGGGATGAAGTGTTAACCTTTGGCAATTTGGCAATGTAAAGAGCAACCTCCTCGAGTGGGGTGGTGGCTGAGAGGGACTCCTGAGTCTCGGCGTAAGCAGCGGCTTCGGACTCGTTGCAGACAATGTAGTCCGTGTATGGAATAACCTTGGCCAACGGATCCTTGAAGAACTGTGGGATGAAAGGAGCAGAGAAGTTAAGGATAAATGGCTTGTTAGTCTCAGCAGCATGGGCACCAAGCTTTATAATGGCCTCTGGAGAAACAGTCAAGTGGAAGCCACCGATGTAGAAGAACTTGGCATTTTCAACAAGAGCCCAGTTCTCTGGAATCTCCAGGTGAGAGGGTTTGAAGTGGTTGGCAGCGGCAAGGTCAGTGACGAGGGACCTGTTGTGACCGGTGATTAGCGCAGCACACTTTCCTGTCTGAATGTCCTCCTGGACCATGTACTTGGTGGTGAGGCCAACAGACTTGTTAGCCTCAATGAGCTTCTCAGCATACTTGTCCTTTCCAACGGAACCAAAGTAGAGGACAGAGTGTGGTGGAAGGAGGTACTGAGCACCTCTGGCGGTGTTCTGGGCAGCACCACCAGCAAGCAGATGGGCCTTCTCGTCAGCAAGAGACTCATCAAAGATTGGCATATGCTTCTCCTCGGCCAGGATAGCATCGTTGGCCTTCAAGCCATATTTCTCGAGGTAGGCTGGTTCAACATCTACCTGGATATCTAAGATAGTGGTTAGTTTTAGTACGCACTTCTTCGTCTCATGCAACCATAGAGCCGTTGGAAAATTCACCTGTTACTTACCCAGGAGCGGGTTACCGAGACAGATCAGAGGGTAGGACATCTTTGTGTATATAAACCTTTTGGCAAAAGTAGTGATAGGAACACGCACAGCTGACACCATTACATTGATTCCCATATATGTTGTACCCAATTGTAGTTGAGGTCGTCGTTGTGGTTGCCGTTGTGGTTGAGGTCCTCTTGCTCACCCACAGTCACATGCTGTGGCTTCTGCACCACGTTGCGTACCCGCTTCATCTTACATGAGCCCAAAATTTTGTCTAAAGTCGACGGGACACACACTACCCTTTCAATGCCTAACGGCACAGCACTCTTCGTATTCCCCCACAACCCAACAGGGGGAACGCTGAGCCTTTGATCTGGCTTAGCTGACGGGTAGATTGTGTAGAGTGCATGGAGTCATATAGATATACCCACATACGTCTACTGGTATGCCACTGGAGATGATGACTGGGAATAGGTTTCCCCGGAGAGTCCATGCCTAACTAGCTACTTGTAGAACAGGCTGAGTTGAGAGCATTTGATTGTGAAGAGGCATTCATTGATTTGTGGGTCCACCAAACAACAGGGACAGCAACAGTTGGATATAGCATCACGTTGGTTGTCCTTCAAGCTTGTGAAAATATTGTTTTTTGATAGAAAGCTCTTTTATTTCCCCGTTAATGATGGAGCCATTCGTCAACGATATCCTGCTGCAGTACAGGCCATTCCCCGAGGATCCTACCTCGTATCTCAGTGCACACTGGCACGAGATTGCATTGTCTTTGGGAATTTACGAGATTATATACTTTGTGTCGCCTCTGATCTCGAAGTCTCTATTCGGAGAGTACTACGAGAAGCAGCTCCCCCAAAAGACCAAGGTAAATTTTGACATTCATATCGTGTCAATGTTTCAAGCAGTCTTTTCAATCTTGATGATCATCCCCATGATGTCCAATCCCCAAATACAAGATGATCCAGTTTTCGGTTACACCCCATATGGAGGTTTCGTGGCAGCGGCCACCTGCGGTTACTTTATTTGGGATCTATACATCTGCATAAGACACTACAAAATGTTCGGCCTTGGGTTTCTATTTCACGGATTTGCGGCTCTTTATGTTTTTATGCTCACATTCTCTCCTTTCATGCAGCCGTACATCCCCGCCTTTCTTGTATTTGAGCTCTCAACACCTTTTGTCAATCTCAATTGGTTTGTCTCGAGACTTCCTGCAGGGTGGGTGCCCAATTGGTTGGTGATAGCGAATGGTCTGTTATTGATGATCACCTTCTTTTCAGTGAGAATCATTTGGGGTTTCTACGCTGCAATAAAATCCGTCTTTGTCTGTTTGGAGGTTTTGGACCGTCTGCCTCTGTGGATGCCATCTACCGCCTTTATACTCAATTTCACTCTAGACCTCTTGAATGTCTACTGGTTCTACAGGATGGTTTTAATAGCCAAGAAGAAGCTCGGTGGATCAACAAGTCAACCCAAGAAGAACGAATAACCTAGGACAATTTGGTTCCAATTGCATAAAAGAACACATAAAGCGTGTCTAACGCAATCCTTAAGAGAGTTGACGAGCTGATCAGTTATTCTGCTCTGTATAGAAAAAGAGCTCACTTATTGTTAAGACGTGTTAATGAAGTGCAGATTAAGTTCACTCACAATATATAATGCCCAAATACAATACATATACATACATATATACACACATAATTGTATATATATAATGCAAAGCTCGGAGGACAAAATGGTTGAAACATTTATACCAGGTCAATAGTATGCTTAAGTTGTTAAAACCGCAGTCTCCAAGCCTCATGTGTACGAAGTGCATCGCCAAAGCCAACTTCGCCTCCTCATCGGCTTTCTGTACCGAGTGGAGATATCGGTACAATGGGGCACAGCATGCTAAATACAACTAAGTGGTGTTCTTTTTGGTGTATCAAGATCTTCTATAAGTTGAACTTCCACACGTTGCTTGGCGATACTATAAAAGCTTCATCAAAATGAACTCTTGCTAACTGAAATGCCCGGCACGGCTTGGAGCAGTGGTATCTCTTCAAACCAATCTACACTCTTGAGCAGCTTCGCTACTCGCTCATGCCCTGATATTTTTTCGATCCCCAAAGAGCAACAGTGTGAGTTCGCCAAGGCTGCCTGTGGTGAACTACAAGCTGGTTGGGTGGATTATTTCAGCGTTTACTATTGCAGCTCCAATTTGTCCGCTGTTCGAGGTGCAGTTCTTCTACCGGTAATCATAGTTGTTGCTGTACTGCTCTTCATTGCACTTGGTGTCACTTCATCTGAGTTTCTCTGCCCCAACATCTCAGCTATGGGCAGCTATCTCAGGCTGCCACACAACATAACTGGGTTAACATTGCTTGCTTTTGGCAATGGATCCCCTGATATTGTTGGGACGTACCAGTCCTTCAGGACTGGCAATGCCTCACTGGCAATAGGAGAGCTCATTGGCTCAGCTTTCCTCATCACATCTTTTGTATTAGGAGTCGTGTGTCTTACCCATCCTTTTGAAATAGGTGATTTAGTCACAGCACCTGGAAACACCCGGGAGTCGTCAGTGGTGGTGGTGATGAGCAACAGAAACCAACGTATCACTTTGATGCGGGATCTGTCATTCTTCATAGCAGCAGCAACGGTCGTGGTTGTTTTATTAGCATCAAGAACACTCACTTTGGGTAAGTGCTTTGCAATGGTGGGAATATACTTGGTTTATGTGGTGGTTGTAGCATTATGGACTTGGCGCAGTCATAGGAGACAAAGGGATGCACAAACAGAGCATGATATCCGGAGTGCATACGCTGACACTGATGGCCATTTTACTGATAGCCTGATGCGAAGTCCTTATGTAGTGATTGATGACCAGCAAGGAAACCACAGTGATCTGGCCGTGGGTGATAATTCTATAACGAATAGTGAGCAATTAGGAAGAAGCGAGAACATACAGTCACAAAAAAAAAGTGAACAGGAGATATTCAGGGATATAGCACATTTAGTCACTGAAGCAGGGTCATTACACCAACCACAGGTCCCTGAGTTTCGTCCTTCTCTTACATCTGCGTTGGAATTTAGCTTCGTGCTGCAAAGGTTACAGAGGAGTCAGTCACTCCCACATATGGCCGGTGTGTCAACAATTCGGATGTCCAATCTGAACGACGATGCAGCTACAAATGCGTCTACCCCACCCATTCAAGACGTTGCGGAACCATTTGATTCAACACCGATTTCATGGAGACCATATAGAGATCTATCTCCAAATCCACAAGATGAGCGGTTGTGGGTACAAAATTCCGGAGATGAGAGGTCGTCACCTTTTACCGGTTCCAACCTCGATCTTCAAGAGTCGCTGCAGAGGGTGTTTGAGAGCTGGAAACAGAGAGGTATGGTTTTGAGTGCTTCTGATTTGATCTCAGAGGCTACTTACAAGTTGATTACAATTCTGAGGTTTCCTATTTACCAGGCGTTGAGATTTACCGTGTTGGTGGTACGCGAAGAGGATTACGAGAAATCTGTGGTTAGTAGTGAGAATATCATGTTCAACATGAAATACAAACGGTTGGAGTTGCCTATCATTTCGCAATGCTTCTTCTGCTTTCCCATACTTGTCGTATGTTTGTTTAGTGGATCTTCTCATTTCTGGTTCCTTCTCATTTGTGCTGTTGTATTTGGTGCGGTATTCTCTTGGGGGGTAGTGCTAGCTCTCAAACATCCATTCGATAAGCACTCAATCTATCGCAAGATACTCTTTCTGATTCTGGTAAGTCTAGGGTTCACATTATCACTCTGCTGGATATCCATATTTGCTTCTGAGATTGTGAATATACTACAATTTATCTCAGTGTTTGGTGAAATATCAGAAGCTGCCTTAGGCCTCACCCTATTTGCAATTGGAAATTCTGTCGGTGATATCATCTCAAACGTCACCATTGCACGGATGGGCTTCCCCTTGATGGCGCTCGCTGCTTGTTACGGTGGCCCTCTAATGAATCTTCTTTTGGGGATAGGAGTCAACGGTATCATTGTAATTGCTCGCTCACAGCAAGATAGTTTTGCCATTGATATGTCTCAAACCCTTCTATGCTCGGGCTTGGCTTTACTGTCTACCCTATTACTCACAGTATTGCTCATACCGCTGAACAACTGGAGATTTGATAAACTGGTTGGAGTTGCACTGATACTTTCCTGGTGCGTTGGAACAGCAGTTGCCTTAAGTTTTACCTCATAGAAGTTCAGACACACCACAGACAGAGCGCTATATAATGCACCGACTCTGCGTGCGTACTAAGGTTTCTCTGAAGAACACCTATTTACGTTTATTTAATTAAAATGTATTATATAGATGTAAGTCGCTTCATAAATGGATAAGAATTCGTATGGTGGACTGTTAAATAATTTTAGCCATATCCTCTTATATATAAAACTCACAGTGAGGAACCCTCCCTCATCTTATGAAGTCATAGTTCCTCGACCTGGCTGGGACGTGCACGACTCAATAAACCAGCGGTACCCACCATCGCCACCACGGATAGATGTGGATGGTGTTGACGACATCACCATAAGCGCCTCGATAGATAAAGGCATAGATTATGAACAAAACGTTGGATAAGACCAGAGATCATTCAATATATCAATTGTCAACAAAATGGCAAGCACAGAAGTTCCAGAAGCTGTTCCTGTAGAGCTTGCGAAGGTTGTCGATGTTGAGACTCCTGTCGCAGAGGGTAAGTAGAGGCGATGAATGCACATAAGGGTATCTGTTAGGATCCAAACAAGCCGTAGTGAAATAGGTACTAATTCCATACATATTAGCATTGGAAGCAGCATATGCCTCTATTGAGAAATCTGTGGCAACATTTGACCCTCGTTATGTTCTCCAGATATTCCGTGGGCTGGGTCCCCTGAGACGGAGGCTCACTGCAGATGATCTTCGCACCACTATCACATCTAAGTTCGGCGAAAAGAGTGTAAGCAAAAACAATCTATTAAAGGCGCTTGCTGGTTTTGACGTATCTGTGGATCTAATGGACACATCGGAAGATGCAGCGGAGCAGAAGGAGCTCTTGCCCGAAGTTGAAATGTTCATCCATTTGCTGGCTCAGCTCTTTCTCCACGATAAGAAAGAGTTCCAGCTGCTTGATGAACTCAATGGACACATCATAACTACTCTCAGATTATTCAACCGTCGCTCTCTTGATTTCATCTCTGCTAAGATTTGGTTTTACATTGCAAGGACCAAAGAGGTTTTGGACGACCTCGTCCCCATCCGTGCAGATTTATTGCTTGCGCTACGTACTGCAACCCTTCGTCATGATACAGAGATAAGGGCATCAACCATAACTTTGTTGCTGAGGAACTACCTCCTTGCCAACGACATTAACCAGGCATGGAACCTGGTTGAGAAGACAGAATTCCCGGAGAATGCCTCTAACTCTCTTGTCGCACGTTACTACTACTACTTGGCACGCATACATGCCATTCAATTGGACTATTCTTCTGCTCATGAATGTGCTATAAGCGCTATCAGGAAGTCTCCGCAGTCTAGTTTTTCTGCGGGGTTCTTGCAGTCCACTGTCAAGCTGAATATACTGATCGAGTTACTTATGGGTGATATCCCCGAGCTCTCAACTTTCAGCGACCCGGCAAACGAAAAGGCGTTGGTGCCATATCTTGCAGTTACCAGAGCAGTGAGGCTTGGTGACTTGAACCTCTTTGGTGTGGCTTTGGGTAAGTACGGAGATGTGCTTAAGCGTGATACAAACTATAACCTAGTTCTGCGTCTTCGTCAGAACGTTATCAAGACAGGTATAAGGATCATCTCATTGTCGTATACCAGAATCTCTCTCAAGGACATTTGCATAAAGCTACATTTGGACAGCGAACTCAGCGCCGAGTATATAGTTGCAAAGTCCATCAGAGACGGTGTGATTGACGCCGTAATTAACCACAACAAGGGCTACATGCAGAGCAAGGAGCTGTTGGATATTTACTCAACCAAGGAACCACAGTATGAGTTTAACCAGCGTATTAAGTTTTGCATGTCCCTGCACAACGACAGTGTCAAGGCCATGCGTTACCCACTGAGTACCAACCGTATGGATCTCAAAACTGATATTGATGCTAGGGAAAGGGAGCAGGAGATACTCTCTTATCTCCAAGAGAGTGATTTCGGCGATATGCTTTGATCTCAACTAGGATATAGAGAAATTAAACATTAGCTAAATGAAGATCTGATCTGTTCGGTCATAAACACCTTTATATGTCGCTTAATTAGGTCGTAGCTGCTCTTGAAAATATGTAATCACAACCAATCGTGCTGGTTAGTGGTAGTGTATCACACAATGCTTATCTTATCTGTCTCCTGGGGTCATATAAAGCTTCTGTTTACTCGCTATACCAAGTCCGTTAATGAGCACATTCAGTTTCACATGGTATGTGAGAGATTTGAGGCTTGAAATGAATAGGAGGATAGGATTATCATCTTTTGATGATGTGGAGAGAGATCAGCAACAGTTCCAGAAAGTGGGCAACTCTCTGCTTGCAAGACAGTCCCAAGAGGTGTCCACTCAACTGCAAGTATTCCAGAACGCCCTTGTGGCCTATGCTAAACAACATGGAGAGGAGATTAAGGGAAATCCCAAATTCAGAACAGAGTTTAGTCAGATGTGTCATAGTTTTGGAGTAGATCCCCTGATTATTCAGTCTGGCAGTGCTGAAGAGCGCTCCAAACAGAGTGAGTTCCCACAAGAAGCCGATGAATTCTACTACGAGTTGGCTATGAAGATAATTGAAGTGTGTCAGGATAGCAGGGATCTCAATGGAGGAATAATATCATTAAATGAGATCAGACGAATTTTGAATGCATCTTCGGCTAGATCGGGTGTACATACCCTTAATGTATCGGAACAAGATGTACTCCATGCTGCAAGCCTCCTAAGATCTATTGGAGATGAGATTCAAATCATACATATTGGGCATAAGCCGTATGCCAAGTCTGTTCCACAGGCACTAAATAAAGATGAAAACCTTATCCTTGAGACTTGTGACATATTAGGCTATGTGACTGCCTCATTGCTGAGGGATAACTTCAACTGGAAGATAGTGAGGGCTAAAACAGTGCTGGAGGATATGGTATCCAATGGATTGCTGTGGATAGATGATCAAGGCGAAGGTGAGAGGCAATATTGGGAACCATCTTGGATTAACAGAGATGAGGCCGTATAGGATGATCATATAATGATGCAGCAATGGAACAATAAAGCTATAGGATGATGAATGTATTTTTTGTGTGCATTTAACGTTATCTATACAACTAAAGAAAGAGGGGCTCAATAGCCGTGTAATATATATGTACCTAATGCGAAATGTACTGGAAGCAGTAGCTGACGTCATCAAAATTGGCTTCATTGCTCAGTAAAGTATCCTCGTTGTCTGCTAGAATGTCATGATGGAGATGATTCCAGGTTGTAGCATCTCCATAAAGCATGGCTGGTGGCTTGAGGAATTGTTTGCCATCTGCTTTACACCTCCTACAGTTGAACGTGTCATGGGTATCAGAAACAGTGCCACTCTGATACTCAAAGAGCTGCTTGAGGTTATCAGAGGAGAAGAGCCTCTCTACATCTTCATTGGAATCCACAACACATGACGATAACTGCATCTTTGAAGTCTGCCTTTGAAAGATCTTTTCTTCGATGGTACCGGTGGAAATGAATCTGTATATGAAACAATTCTTCTTCTGACCATCTCTCCACACACGCGCAAGCGCTTGCTGATCAGAAGCAGGGTTCCAATCCGGATCCATGAGCACAAGACGATTGGCCCCAATCAAATTGATACCACATCCTCCTGCTTTCGAGCTTAAGAGAAATATAAACTCCTTTCCCTCTGGGTCATTGAAACGATCCACCAGCTTTTGCCTCTTGTTGATATTCATCGTGCCATCGAGCCGGAGACACCCAAACCTAACAGATCTGCACATCTTCTCGATAAGGTCAAGGGTTTGGGTATAGTTGGAGATGAGAACGATCTTATCGTTGGTTTCCTTGTGAATTTTGTACAAAAACCGCTGCAATAGCTGGAACTTACCACTATGCCAGGTCTGCACTTCTCTGTTCCTACCGGAACGGCTGCTGTCTGCTTCATAATCTTCTGGGATAAGGTGCTCACAACCCTCAAAATCAGTCTCAAGATCCACCAGATTTGGATGATTACAAAGTTTCTTAAGCAGACCAATTGCTTTCAAAGGCTGGGACCCTGTTCCTCTTAGGAGCTTTCTGATCTCTGGGGATGTGATGAAATGCTTGTAAAGAGCATCCTGAAGGGGAGAAAGCTTACAGAAAATAACGTACTCATATTTGACAGGAAGATACTTTGACAAAATATCATTCGTCCGTCTGATGATGAAGCTTTGAACGAGATTAGTGAGTTCTTGCAGTTTTTGGTCACCCTTCTCCCGCTCTTTATCAGTTGCAAGGGAGTCTCTGCCCCTCAGGATATCGAGCTCGTAATTTTTGCGGAACTCCAATCGCGAACCAAGTAATCCCGGATTAGCAAAGTTCAGCAGGGAGAAATATTCAGAGAGATCATTTTGAATGGGTGTACCAGAGAGGATGACCCTACGCTCACAGTTTAGAGAATTGAGAGCCGTGAATGTCAGAGAATCACCATTCTTCAACCTGTGGCCCTCATCTGCTAGAATCAGTCCAATCTCTGTATCTTTGAGGCATTCCACATTTCGCCTAAGTGTCTCGTAACTGATTATCAACACAGGACGAACGATATTCCTTCCTCTTGCGAGGGCCCAGTTTGTTAATGCCGTTGACACATCTCCAGCCTTTGTAGATTTTCCATCTATCGGGAGGGAGGTAAGAGTTCCCTTTCCGAGCCATTTGTCAATTTCATTTGCCCAATTCTTGACTAGAGATGAGGGACACACAATGACACACTTGTCAATTGTTCTTTTGCCACGGGGCCCTTGACGCAGCAGCGTCCACATGAGGGCAAGGCACTGAAGAGTCTTGCCCAGTCCCATCTCATCGGCCATAATACATCCTTTGGCACGAGCATCTACAAGACCGGATGTACACCTATAAAGAAATTTGACACCAGATATCTGATGCGGTCTGAGAATCTTGGCCAATTTGGGATCAATGACAACAGGAACATTGGGATATTTATCTGCTGGGTCTTCGTTGTAGTTCTTTGAGATACCAAGGATTTCATTGAGAGATTTATGAACCTTGCGCTTTTTACCTGCAGGTTCATCTTGCATTTCACCGATTTCGTCTTCAGGAAGAGGCGTAGGAGACTTCTCAGGGGTTGTCTCAGCCGGCCTTTCCGGAATTATATCCACCGTTGGGTCGTACAAAACAATGGCATATTCGCTCATAGGGTCATGTAGAGGCCTCGGTACAAGGGTTGGTTTTCGCCTAGTTCCCAAAGGTGGCGGTGGGGCGGCATTTTCAAGAGCAAAACTGTTCTCCTTGTCTGGATTAATTGGAACAGAAAACCGTTTTGTGAGAACAGTGGCAGATATATCCATCGTAGCAAGAAGCCTTCGTGGCAGAATGGCACCCTTCTTTTTTGTTATCACGTTGCCATCACCATCCACAGCCAAATCCTTATCGTTCATGGAATTCTCATCCAACTCCATGAGTGCATATGACACAGGAGCCCTTGATCTTACATTGCGAACTGGATTTCTTGCTCCTGTAGCTTCTGTTCTGCCCTTAACTGGCACTTTGAATGGTTTGGCAAGTGTGTCTAAAGGGTTTTGTACTTGTCTGGGCCGCAGATGCAGTGGCAAACCGGCTCCGGTTCCCAACTCATTTGTTGGCTTGGAAGGTAGTCTACCCATAGATAGTGTGGTTTGAAATAACGATAGTGATCAGGGGGAAAACTCACAATACCTACAACACAAACCAGAGCAATCTTCCTTTTTTGAACCAAAGACTGAAGCTCACCGATTTCGTCATTAGGCAATGAGACGTTGTTACTGCAAAGCCAGAAAAGAAACCCCAATGCCCTGCATATTGGGATAAACATAGGAGGATGCACGGTTTGTTTACATCTAGAGAAACAAGCCAGGGAAACACGTACTGCAACACGCACCACACAGGTAGTGTGAGCAGTAGCAGCAGCAACAGCAGCAGCAGCAGCTAATAAGCTGTACGCGTAAGGGAGGAGGGAGGGGAAGGGGCCCTCTGGATCCTTTCTTGGCACCGTGGACACGACCTTTAACTCAGCCTATCCCCATTCTCCTTGTACGAGATAAGCTCGGCTCTTTGACAGCATGTGAAGAAAGCCCACAGATAGTGTGGGGAAACTAAGGCAACGGGTGAGCTAGCGGTGAGGAGAAGAGATGGAACGATTAAGGAACACAGCGGCTATTTCCAGCTAGGCACCCTGCCCTATACAGATCAGGCGTTAGTTGCATTCCTTATAGTGCGCAGTTGTTACTAAGGGTTGTGAAAAACACCTCTTTAGATGTATTGATGTGTTTGATATGATTACTTGTTTGCGTTCTGCCGGTAACTAGCACATTCAAGGACTTTGTATCGCTTGAGGACTCCATTAATTGCAGACTATACTATGACAGTCGAAGAAGCAATTTATCTAGAGGACACTCCAGCCAATGTCGTTGTCATCGTTGGTGGAGGCCTTGCAGGTCTTTGTGCGGCATATCAGTGCGCAGCCAATGGAGCCCATTTCCTTCTAGTGGAGAAGCAAGCTTTCCTTGGAGGCAACTCTCTCAAGGCCATGAGTGGTATCAACGGAGCGGTGACCGAATCACAGCTGAAACTTGGGATAAACGATACTCTCCAAAAGTTCAAAGCTGATAGTTATCAGTCATCTGGCAGTGAGGTGAACCAATCCCTTATAGACATATTGGTCAATAGGTCATCTGATGCCATTGAATGGCTTCAAAAGGAATTTGATCTCGATCTTTCGATAGTTACACGTTTGGGTGGTCATTCGGAGGCCAGGACTCACAGACCAATGGGTGATAACTTCCCAGGAAGGACGATAACATCAGCACTTATAGACAAAATACAAAGGCTGTGCGAATTAAACCCTACCTACTACAAGATTGTCAAGGAGCATCAAGTGACAGAATTAATAATGAATGAAAACTCAAAGGTAAACGGCATTATAATCAGAAATAAAAAAGGTGCGTTAAGGAGAGTCAATGGTCCAGTAATAATGACAACAGGTGGTTATGCTGCAGATTATGAATCATCCGACTCACTCGTCAAAAAGTATCGACCCGACCTGATGAAACTGCCAACTAGTAATGGAGCCCATGCAACTGGAGATGGCCACAAACTGCTTATCAAGGCAGGAGGCATTCCGGTTAACATGGACCAGATCCAAGTTAATCCGACAGGTCTGGTTTTATTTGATGAGAAAGTGGTACGAGATGATAAGAAATTCATAATAGTTGGTGCGGAGGCGCTTCGCGGCGAAGGTGGTATTATGTTGAATTGTCGTGGCGAGAGGTTTTGTAATGAGATTGGGCCAAGGGAAACTATTTGCCAAAGGATGAGAGGAACCATTGACGAGAATGGAGGAAACTCAAAGATTCTGCTTGTGTTGAATCAAAAGGCCAGGGAGAGAATCCGTCATCATGTACAGTACTACATTGATAGAGGATTTATGAGGACACTCACAACATCACAGCTAGCGGAGGAGCTCAACTGCAGTGTAGAACACCTGTGCATGCAGTTTAATATTTACAACGCCTTTTCAAACTTTGTCAGTGATCCCTTTGGTAGGACGGTCTTCCCAAGTATGCCATTCATAGGAATCACCGAAGATCACCGAGAACAAGAGTTCACCGTTGGGTATATTTCACAGGCAGTTCATTTCACTATGGGTGGGGTGCGTGTGAATGAGAAAGGACAGGTCCTCGGTGCTGAGAAGCCTATCGAGGGGCTATACGCTGCAGGAGAATTGGCAGGAGGCATTCATGGAGAAAATCGATTGGGTGGGTCCTCGCTACTAGCCTGTGTGGTATATGGCAGGATTGTTGCTGATTCAGCATGCAGAGATTTACTCTCTGCATTCTCAAATACAAGCGTGGAGAGACTTAGTCAGATAAGGTCACACTTAACCCATTATGAATCCAATGATGTTGCAGCCCACTTACCTTCCAGCGCTAATCAATTGTCTTCTGAAGTGAGTGTGACCCCTCGTAAGACCTACTCCTTGACGGAGGATGAATTATTGCAATTCTCAATCCCAGACAAAGAGTACACTCTCGAAGAGGTGTCCACTCATAATTCACAGGAAGACTGTTGGATGATCATAAAAAATGTTATACTAGATTGCACAGATTTTGTTCATAGACATCCAGGAGGAGTTGATTCCATCGGTCAATTTGCAGGAAAAGATGCTACAGCTGCCTACTCATCTGTACACGAGGACACCCTGATTCCTAAACTGGCATCAACTTGTGTCATTGGGAGGCTAAAAGGAAACACACCATTGCTAGAGTTTCAGACAGAAAAATGAATGCGGAACAGTCTATTTCTTGGTGAGCAATGAGCCTTGCTCTAATGCCTCACATTTTCTTCCTTCTTAACCGTATAGTGATTATAATATAGTTATACATAAGCGATTTTCATTACGGAGTATCACTAACTAACCCTAAGCTTCCATACCGCTTCTAATATCCCCTCTGTGTCCGCATGGATTCTATATGTCCGCTTCAGAGTTCTTTCGAATGTACCGAAGCTTCAGACAGACTCTGTTCCACTCTTACTGCATCCTTCACTGCATGAGCGGGCACGGCATTTGGTAAAGAGGTCCCATATCATGCTGCAGAGTACAGTAGATAAGGCAACTGACACTGCAGGATGTCGCGTGGTTGCATAGCCTTCGCAGGCTCTCAGTGGTGGATGAAGCATAATAGAGAGGAGTGCAGACGACAGGAATCCGGAGTAATACAGAGCAGATATCTGAGTTGGAATCACAGGCTGAGAGCGCGCTTAGATGAGCAACCTCTTCACCAATAACCCAGCAGACAGGTGATCTTTGGATCGTCTGTAAAGAGAATTACATGCAATTTTAGTTCTTCCCAGTCCAGTATCTGCAACGAGTAACTGCTGGTAAGACTGTGAACGCTGCTGTACTCATCCATATTGAAATCAGACTGAATTCTGAGGCAACTGCACAATTGATTGCAACCGGCCGTTGTGCTTTATCTCTATACCTTTAAGGGTTATTTTGCAACTGACCATAACAACCATACACAGGCATGACAGATGAAGTAACACCATTCAGGCCGGACGAGGAGACACACGTTGGTTCACATTCCGCTGTATCGGAGAGATCCACCACAACGTCTCTACCGATCATGTCCACGTCATCTCAGCGGAGACGAGACTCGATTTTGGACCTTGGAGGACCCAATTCGTTCAACAACTTTGCTTCTTCACTAAAGCGTTCTGCGATGTTTGGACAGCTGGAGGTGAGGAGCGGCTACAGCTCAAGTTTTTATGAGAATGTGATGTCCCCAAACACTTCCCCTCCGGTTTCACCCAGATTAGCTCCATACGGCTCCACAGATGATAATTTTTTACGACAGAGAAGAGCAAGTGATGGACTAAAACCAGGATACCAATTCAGCCCTCACCTAAGCCCTGTGAGTTCACATGGTGTTCTGGAGGCTGAGTTGATCGCGGATGTATTGGGGGCATTTGAAGACGAGTCCGGCTCTACTGCCCCGCAGACGGTGTTTAATGCAATTAACGTGCTCATAGGTATCGGTCTGCTTTCCCTCCCATTAGGCTTGCACCTCGCCGGCTGGGTGCTTGGTGTCGCATCTATAACACTTGCTGCCTTAGGTACTCATTACACAGCTATTTTGCTAGGACGCTGTCTAAGACGTCATCCAGAACTCATGACCTACAATGATATTGGCAAGCTTGTGTTTGGCACAAATATAAACTATTTCATATTTGCTACATTTATTTTGGATTTACTCGGTGCGTCTGCTTCAATGGTGATCTTATTTGGGGACTCTTTTGAAGCCCTGTTCCCAGAGGTGCCTTCGGTTGGTTTCAAGACTTTCATGTGCGCAGTTCTATTCTTTCTGAACTTTCTACCCTTGAGTTTTCTCTCTATATTAAGTTTCCTTGGTATTGCCTGCACGACAAGCATAGTTATTGTTGTGTTAGTATGCGGTCTCATCAAAGGAGAGGCCCCAGGATCGTTGCTATTTCCAGTCCCCACTAATCTCTGGCCTTCCAGTTTGCTGGATTTACTTGTGGCAATCGGAATATTTATGGCACCATGGGGTGGCCATGCTGTATTCCCTGAGCTAATGAGAGATATGAGACATGTAGAGAAATACGACAGGAGTGTAACTATCACGTTTGCATTCTCATATGTAGTGGATCTTCTAATTGCGGTCTTGGGCTTTCTAATGTTTGGCCTTGCTGTGGAGGACGAGGTGACAAAGAACATCCTGCTAGAGTCGGGGTACCCATCTTGGGTGCCAAAAGCATTATGTGCATTTATGGGAGTTCTACCTTTGGCAAAGACGCCCCTCTGTTGTAGGCCAATATTAACCGCAATAGATGATCTTTTTGGAGTCACTGCCCATCAATCCACGCATATGTCCGTTGTATCAAAAGAGGGTTTTGAGGATGCAGTTTTCTTTGGGAGGAAGGTTATAGGCAGGTTGGGGCTGAGCGTGCTGCTTCTGACAATAGCCACTCTAGTCACGAGCTTCGGTAGGATTATGTCGTTCCTGGGAAGTGCAGTGTGCTTTACTGTTTGTATAACGCTACCGTTTTATTTTTACCTTTCATTATTCAACCAGGAGCTCAGTGGTATTAACAAAACACTCCTGAGCATTGGGGTGTTTGTAGGTCTGGTTATGGCACTGGCAGGCTCGATAGCTGCCGTGATGGTGTAAAGTTTGGTATGTGACGTACGCTGTTCGCGCACAGGAGAGACAAGACCAACTTCATCACCAGGGACATTTCCCCCGATGTATTCATTTACATAGAATTGTAATGCTTTCCTCCAGCCATGTATTTAGTAAAGAGCATTATTTTCATTATTTTACCCTTGTGTACCTATAGCGAGTAGAGGATGCACTATTCAAGTGAGCCAATCAGTACAGCAAGTGTATATATTTGGAGGAGACCCCTGCACCAGACCTCCACCTCCAGTGATCTCATCTCATTAATTAGATAAAATCTCTGAGTATTATGAAAATGTTGCGCAGTCACAATCTCTGGATGGATGACGATGGTGGAGTTTCTACTGTTTGGTATGCATCGGCTATACTATAAAATTGCTGTTTCAGCTACCGAGCTAACAGACCCAGGCTTCTCGCTACCTTGGGAACAAGATCATCTTATAATAAGGTTCAGAAAAAAGACGTGGCAAAATTATCCATTCCAAAGGTTTGTCGAGTAATTGAGAATCCCGACACTGCCCCAATTCTCAGAGTCAGTTCTAGGCTGTTATACGGTATAACCATCGCATATAGCCAAAAGACGAACTATTGCTATAGTGAGTGTAAAAGATATAGAGGTGAAATAAAATTTCGTTCTAACACAATGTCCTCAAGATGCTGCATCTAATTCCAAGATTCGACTGATAAAAGATTCGCTGACAAGAACTCCACGTAATCAAACACTCTGGAACTCTCTTGACGACCTTCAAATCCCTCTCGCAACAGCTAACTCGAATAACCTACTCTATGATGATACCATGTTCTGCATAGACTTTGGGCTTTTGCCTGCTTTCCAGAGTTTCCCCTCCTCAACTTTGGCTACCTCTTCATTTTATACATCTGAAAGAAACACCTCACTGGTGTCTTGGAGATCTAGTTTGTTGCCAGACGAACAAACTCTTCCAATGGTTAATCGAAGGTATAGTGCAGTCTCCTCAGTGGGATCAGATCACCACCTCGAGGATTTCCTCGATGATGATATGCTTCTGGATGCTGATCTAAATTTTGAGTTCAACTTGAATGGCGAGATTGTAAATGGAGATGGGGAACACCAAGATGCACACGTACACATACACAATAGTCGGCCAATTGAACTGGAACCTTGGAACATAATATATGATTTAGAGTTTCCTGAGCATGACTTGGAACCAGTTCAGCCATCAGCACCACAACAAGCACCACAGATGGCCCCAGCTGCTCTGATTTCCGCAGAAATTACTAGTAGACATGGTAATATTAAGAAAAGGATGCGGCGGATCCAAGTGGATCCTGTTCCTATCCTCTCTCTCGCTATGCTAACGGAATCCAGAGAAAGTTATATCGAACATGAGCAGTGTCTAACAAACAAGAGGAGAACTAAAGTAGATGGCTCCCAAAGTGATTATATACAGTTTCTGTCAATAATTATGGATGAAGAATTGCAGCCAGGCAGAGAAATCCTGAAAACCTTTTTAAACGAACTGGAATCAAATCAGGATATACCGCAAAGCCCACAAGGTTTACTTCTCAGAGGAAGACATAGTAGAGCATCAAGCGTGTCGTCTGCCGAAGTTGGGAGGAACAAGGAGGACAGAGTCAGCTCAACCACCAGAATGTCACGAGCATCCCTGGATCCAATTGAGTGGTCGTCAGGAGGAGCTCATGAGTATGAACAAGCCGCAGATCTACATGATCCCCTCACAGTTCTACAAGACTTGGGGACTGTTCCATTCCCAGCAGACATGAGCATGCGAAATCTTATGTCTCTTCCACTTGAGCCAAATTTCGCCCAAACACCTGGAGATTCCCTGACAGGTGATAACCTAGCTACAGGTACTATTTCCTTACCAACGATTCAGCAAGGCACACTTTCAAGCATCGAGGCAACAGCAAGGCATCTCCTCTCATATTTACAGAGCAGAGCATTCAGTCTGAATGGGAGATTTTTAAATCTATATTGTTTTCAATGCCGAGAAATATCACCAATCGGGATTTGTGAACACAGTAGACAAATGCTCTCCAGGTGTAGCTTTGAGCAGTTGGTGCCTAGTCTTCTGTCAGAAGACAGTGATCATCCTCCATGTAAGAGGGCCACAGCAGCTGCTGCATTCCAGGGGATTCTCCAATTGGCTTCCAAAACCCTCACTGTTATCGAAGTCAAGACAAAGGAGCCTTCACTTCGGTGGGAACTCCTGAAAGGAAATGAAATTCATTTGGTAGTTGAAGTCTAAGTTAATACAACAACACAATTTGACCCGACCCCAGATTTCTCATACTGTAAGTCAAACAACATCGCGCGTAGTGTGGGGCTAAATTTCGAACGCATCTCGTGTCGTGTGTATAGTTGACGCGAAGTGGCTAGCGACAGAATCGATACGTAAAGCAAATTGGATAAATATTGTCTTCGCAAATACTTTTCGTAAATACTTTTCGTACTTATAGCAAGCTATACATGCAATCAGCTGATTACTGAGATGTCATCGATGGATATGCTCCCGGAAGCATGGACGTCATCTTCGAATGATGTCCTGAACCTTTCATTAGGTAAGTTCGTATAATGTCTGCCACATGATTGATGATTAGCTAACTGACAACTAACACCATCGAATAGCGGAATCTGAGGGTGCGTTCACATTCAAGCCAAGTTTCACTTATCCAATCTTTGGAGATGCGGAACAAGTCTTTGGATACAGGGATTTGAAGATCAATGTAAGTCTCCTTATAGTCAGTTGCTTTTATAATTCTCATTTGCTAACATATTGTGTTCCAGCTCGCATTCGACGCGACTTCGCTTTACCCGTTTCTCAGCGTTCTATACTCATCTAAACTAAATGATGAGGTGGAAGATGTCGAAGCCAAACTTTTAGAATTTTTGCCTTCCGAGACGATTATTAAGGATGAAGCGGCATGGATAGATCTCATCCAGTCACAAGAGTACAAGATTCCAGGCGAGATAATTAAGGAGTATACAGCCAAAGATGGTGAACACTACACCATTTTTAAAACATCCTTGAAAGACCCCAAGGGTGCCGAGATCTTACGCCGAATTCAAATTTTTGTACTGTTGTTCATTGAGGCTGGTTCTTATATCGATGAGAAGGACGAAGTGTGGGATATTTATCTTCTCTTCAAAACTGCGAAAGATCAAAAACCTTCCTTTACCGGTTTCTGTACTGCATATTCATACTGGAAGTATACAGGCCATGAGCAGTATGATTCATCAGAAGGGGTGGATCTTCACTATAGGAAAAAGATCTCTCAGTTTGTTATCCTGCCTCCGTATCAGCAGAAGGGCCACGGCAAGCAGCTGTACAGCGCTTTGGTAGATGAATGGTTGAAAGACGATAAAGTGACGGAGATTACAGTAGAAGATCCTAGTGAGGCATTTGATGATCTTAGGGATAGGTGTGATTTGGAGAGATTATTTGGAAGTGGTGTATTTGATGAATCAAATGGATTCAAGGGTGCCCCAGTCTCCGACGAGTGGATAGAGAAAAACCGTGAGGAACAGAAAATGGATGCAAGACAGTTTCAGAGGTGTGTTGAGATGGCATTGTTACGTCTGCTGTCAATTGGTAAACCTGTGAGCAAAAAAGCAATCAGACTACAGATTAAAAAGAGACTATATATCAAGAATAAGGATGCTCTTGTTGAGCTAGAGGCGGCAGACAGAAAGGATAAACTACAAACTGCTTACCAGAGATTGGAAGAAGATTATCAGAGAGTGTTAGAAAAGGTAGACTTTTCAACGCAGAAGAAGAGACCACTCTCAGACGATGTGGAGACTAATGGCACAGCAAAGAAAACCAAACAGGATAGCGAATTGTGACCGGGTTGAGTAGTACAAGGAGAAGAAAAAATAATGGCCGAACTTAATCTCGCAGAATAGATTGAATAAACAGATAACTATTATACAGGAGCTAATCGTGTATATAATCTTCCCCAATTATCATTTATATCCCCACAACGTTAATGTCCTTTACACCTTGAGAGGTCCTTTCTTCATTGCATATCCTTATCCGTACGTGATCTCTAAAAGTGGTTATCAGCTTTTCCCCTTTTAGGAAATATGCTGGTTTTGCTCACATGCATGGTGGGCTCGTGTTCCGAGGTGCATGCACCTCGGAAAGCTACGCAGAATTACCATTCTGTGGCTACAATTAGGTAATGACCCCATTCGTGATGCTTCGCTCACTTATGAGAGCAACCCCGGTTTAATGCATATTCCGACCACGTCTAGTATGAAGCAACAGCCAATTTCAGCAAGGGAGAGAGAGGACACATTCTATCCCCTGAGCGCTTGCCGCATTATCGTCCGAGGAGCAAACGCTTATATACTCTGGACATTGCGAGTACAATTGAAATGTTTATAACAATATTGTTTAACACTTCTGAGACTTTGTAATTGTACAATTCAGAAAAGAAAAAAAAGCCACTCACAATGCACCGTACTTACTCTTTGCGTAGCCAGAGGGCTCCAACTGCTTCGCAGATTGCTTCTCCACCACCCCCACCATCAACCACCAAGAGCAAGTTCTTCGGTAGCGCCTCAATTGGTAAGTATAACATAGTGTGGGACTGCGACTACATCTTTGGAGTTTATCTTACTAACCTGCCCTTTCCTTCTAGCCTCTTCTATCCGTAAGAGCACTGCTGGCTCTTTTGGCCCAGAGCTTTCCCGTAAGCTCTCCCAGCTGATCAAGATTGAGAAGAACCTGGAGACCAGCATTGACCTCGTTGCAAGAGAGCGTAGAACTGTTGCAAAGCAGCTCTCTCTCTGGGGTGAGGAGAATGATGACGATGTTTCCGATGTTACAGATAAGCTCGGTGTGCTGATCTATGAGATTGGTGAGTTGGAGGATCAGTTCATTGACAAGTACGATCTCTACCGTATTACCCTTAAGTCTATCCGTAACATTGAGGCTTCTGTTCAACCATCCCGTGACCGTAAGCAGAAGATTACTGATGAAATTGCCCACCTCAAGTACAAGGACCCACAGTCTCCAAAGATTCCAATCCTCGAGCAGGAGCTTGTTAGAGCCGAGGCTGAGTCCCTCGTCGCCGAGGCACAGCTCTCCAACATCACCAGAGAGAAACTCAAGGCCGCTTTCTTGTACCAGTTCGATGCCCTCAGAGAGCTTTCTGAGAAATTTGCACTTATTGCTGGTTACGGTAAGGCACTCCTTGAGCTTCTTGATGACTCCCCAGTCACCCCAGGCGAGACTAGACCTGCCTACGATGGTTACGAAGCTTCCAAGCAGATTATCATTGACGCTGAGAATGCTTTGAGATCCTGGACTCTCGACAATGCCGCTGTGAAGCCAGCTCTTTCCATCCACCAGACGGTTGATGACGTGTACGAGGAGGCTGACCAGGGTGAAGCCGAAGCTGAGTGGGAGGCTGGTGCCGCTGAAGAAGCTGCTGTCTAAGCACTTTTCATGAACTGAGCATTATGCAACTTGTTTTTTCACCTTTTCGTTCCACCAGTGAGTACCTTTATTCGATTCGTTTCCTTCTGTGTTTGTCTTTCTACTGTTTTCCCACATCCGCTTTGATAGGATCTGGTACTGGTCCCATATAAGATATGTATATCTAAGGCAAATGGCTGTAAGTAATTGATAAAGCTGTTCCCGTTTTGCAATATTCTACTTGTATCTTGTATCTGCAATTCAACACTAAAAAAAAGAAATAAGCACACCCATAGTTATGCCCCCCTGCCACACCTTCTCCCTCTTGCAGTGCCATAACAGCTGCCACAATAGAAGCTTGTACTAGTTCCTGCACGGCTCCGAGGTGCAAGCTGTCCAAAGCTGATGCGGAGTGAAACTCAAACTGCTCTTACTTGCGTCAAGTCAAAGCTGTACGGCAAATACTCCTCATGATATCATACCAGTAATTTCACTTTGATGCTGTATTGTATATATGTGTCACGTCATTGCCCATAGGGCATTATTTGCACGATCCATTCTCTGAAACTCCCAGAGTCACTTGCCTCATAAAGTGCACTTGGAGAAACACCAGCTGTTGCGTGTGGGGTCTATGGCACTCCAGGGAAAACAAATCACTTGTTCGTGAATCTCTCAGCTTATCTTGCACTCCCCTCATGGGTCCCCGGTTGTGCGTGCGATGCAGTAGTATGCGGATCCAAGAGTACCCGCTTGCGATTTGTGTGGGCAATTTGCTGCCCAGTACATTCATTCGCTAGAGCTGCGCGGCATGGTAATCGTCCCCTCCGCGTGTGCGTATGCGTAACCACTGTGGATCCCGACCAGAGTGAGAGATATGCTTTTCTGGCAGATAATGGCATCGGCACCGTACCGAACGATGCTCGGCAATTGATTTTGCATCCCCTCGTCTCCCTTTACGAAAGCCAGTGAGTGGGTACTGGCTGGATTGCTGGTGATTTCAAATATTCAGCGCAAAGAGAGCCAAGCATATCATACCCCTGATTTTTACACACAGCTAGCTGAACACCACGAGAGTTCTTATTTAAATTCTTATACTGCTCACCCCTTCAAGATCAGCTTGTCACAGAGCAGGCTCCATATCCTACCGCCGAATAAGGAGCAGGAGAATACATTGATTTATGGTGGAGTTCCGTATCTATTCATTCACTCGGAGTTAGTTTTTTTTTAGTATAATCATTTCTTTGGCGCTATTACCGATCATCTGACGACAGGGTACACTAAATTTATACACATCTATACATATATATCATGTCATCAAATACTTCACAGGTCGCTAGCAGGACGCCAATACAAGCGTTAAAGCAGCTTGGCACCACTGCCCAGTTCTACTGGTTCCTCGGACACACTTTCGCAATAGTGTGTATGCTGTTGAATTCGGTAACATCACTTTTCAAGTCACCAACCTCCCCCACACCATTGAAATATTATAAATATTCTCTGAATGCCATCATAGTTACATATCTTATTGTGATAAGGCAAACATACAAGACAAGAACCATCTCGCTTGTTCTATCACGCTACGCCGACTTGTTAAGAGATGACAATATCCAATATTTTCTCTTGGCAGCCCTTCTGAGACTCACCGCAGCGTCTCCCGGCCCAGTCACTGGTGCTCTATACCCATTTGTCATATTTGCCTTTTTCCATGTTCTCAGCTATGCCAATGCCAATCTGCTCCCTATCGCTCCGCTGGATCAGGCTGCAATGACTCGCTACTCACAGCTGATCTCCAACTTTGTGAAAACTTTTCACGAGCGCTCTCTTCTTATTGCCGCCAATACAGAAATTCTGTTGCTCCCTTCCTTCATTTTTACTCTCGTTAAGATGTTCTTGCTGTTAGGGGTTTTCCGTAACAGCCCATTGGCTACTCTTAAGCAGCTGTTTGTCATCGCAGGAGTTATAGTGTTTATCAAACTGCGTTACAATCAAAACCGTTACACAAGAGAAATCATTAACGGCTATGACATGAAGGTAAACCAATTGCTTTATTCATCTCCCTATGTGCCAGAAGCCCTGAGAACTGCATATTCCACCTTCAAGCAATTGGTCAGGACTTACATCGACCCAATAAGAATACCTACTGTAACTAAGAAGAGGAATTGAACGGAGATCTCCAGTAGCAAGATCTGAAACGTAGATGATCTTCACTTATATCGTGCAGGACCGGAGTTATATGAATCTGGCTGGGAGCAGGTATCTCCTATATGCTGATCTATTCTACAACAGCAGTGTGGATATAAGCTTCACACCTGCATAGTCTTACTATTTGCTGCTACGAGGCGTGCAACTTCCCCCGTTTTAGGGGCTCACATTACTCAGGTTAGAGCTTGAATTTGAGTAGTTTTCTGTATTGTTATCAACTGTCGCTGCAGTCAGCAGCGTTGTTTTTTTCTTCTTCATTATTATCTGTATGTAACCCCTAATACATCTGAAGAGTGCCCCATAAATAACATTACCGTTCCTTATCTAGAAATATTTTACACAGCCTCAGGGGTAGAGTAACCGCTTACCGTTATTTGTTTCCTCTGCCAGGTTGAATATGCAAGAATATCTTCAAAACCGCGGAATTCTGCTACCGCGATGCCAGCAGTTTACGGCAAATCATTATTTATAATTACGAATTCTTTTGAGTTTTGAACTGTTTGTCACTTTATACATTGCGAGCTTGTGGATTAAACTTAAACGTTATTGCTCGCAGATGTTCCACTATTTCCGGCCGGATCCCCGCTCAGTAGAGAGGGTAAAACAAATGTTACCCGGATCGCCAGCAAATGTTCCATGAAGCTCTATCGTCCTCCTCATATGCAGACCTGTCACGCCAGTTTGCTGTCTGCAATCCCCCCACCTGTGGCCAATATGAATGTCTGCCATGTATCCCATGATAACTGAGACCCCATGCATACATTGACTTGCGAGATGATGGGGTAGTTGTTCTCCACGACTAATTCTCACCGTACGCGTAATGACACAAAAGAGCACCCTATTGTTGCAATATGCAGGCCCTTGGAGCTACACTCCGACCAAATCCAAAGCCCACAAGTCTGTGAAACATAGATTCCTCAGATAATGACAGCAGCTCGGTGCCTAGTCGAATATTGCCTGTACTCGTCGCTCATTGACATGTCTGAACATAGGGTAGAATGTTCGCGAAAGTGGGAGAACATTCGGCAACCACATGCAGGCACATCATATGCGGAGCAGCCTGCGATGAGCTTAGGCCTAGGCGATTATCGAAGCAACTAGAACATTAGTCGTATCATTCTTTGTGACGAACAAACACAGCGGGAAGAACCCCTATATAAGCAACCATTGCTGCTTACTTGCTTCTTGCAGTTCAAATCTTAAAATTCATCGATTGTGCTATTTAGGGCAGTTTTATTCATTCTACCATAGAAACAACTGTACACATAACCACACAACCACAATGTCTAAGGCTATAGGAATTGATTTGGGCACCACATATTCATGTGTAGCCCACTTTACAAACGATAGAGTTGAGATTATAGCCAATGATCAAGGTAACAGAACCACACCTTCCTTTGTCGCTTTCACAGACACAGAGCGGTTGATTGGTGATGCCGCTAAGAACCAAGCAGCTATGAACCCAGCCAATACTGTATTTGACGCCAAGCGTTTGATTGGAAGGAAATTCAACGACCCTGAAGTGCAAGGAGATGTCAAACATTTCCCATTTAAGGTTGTAGATAAGGCTGGCAAGCCACAGATTGAGGTGCAATTCAAGGGTGAAACTAAGACCTTTAGCCCTGAAGAGATTTCCTCCATGGTTCTCACCAAGATGAGAGAAACCGCAGAGTCCTATCTGGGCTCCAAGGTTACAGATGCCGTGGTCACCGTTCCTGCTTATTTCAACGATTCCCAGAGACAAGCAACCAAGGATGCTGGCTTGATTGCCGGTTTGAATGTTCTAAGAATTATCAATGAGCCCACAGCTGCTGCCATTGCCTATGGTTTGGATAAGAAGGACCAAGGCCATGGAGAGCACAATATTTTGATTTTTGACCTTGGTGGCGGTACTTTTGATGTTTCTCTTTTGTCCATTGATGAAGGAATTTTCGAGGTTAAAGCCACAGCTGGTGACACACACTTAGGTGGTGAAGATTTCGACAACAGACTTGTGAATCACTTCGCTAACGAGTTCAAGAGAAAGTATAAGAAAGATCTCACCTCCAACCAGAAGTCACTGAGACGTTTGAGAACTGCATGTGAGCGTGCCAAGCGGACTTTATCTTCTTCTGCTCAAACTTCACTTGAGATTGATTCTCTATTTGAGGGTATTGACTTTTATACTTCAATAACCAGAGCCAGATTTGAAGAGCTATGTGCCGATCTCTTCAGGTCCACTCTTGAGCCGGTTGAAAAGGTTCTCAAGGACTCTAAGCTGGACAAGTCACAGGTACACGAAATTGTTCTTGTTGGTGGATCTACTAGAATTCCAAAGGTGCAGAAGCTTGTTTCTGATTTCTTCAACGGTAAGGAGCCAAACAAGTCAATTAACCCAGATGAAGCTGTTGCTTATGGTGCAGCTGTCCAGGCTGCAATTTTGACTGGTGACACATCCTCAAAAACACAAGACCTGCTGCTGTTAGATGTTGCTCCACTTTCGCTTGGAATTGAGACTGCTGGTGGTGTAATGACCAAACTGATCCCTAGGAACTCGACGATTCCAACTAAGAAATCGGAGACATTCTCCACATATGCAGACAACCAGCCAGGTGTGCTGATTCAAGTTTTTGAGGGTGAACGTGCCAGAACTAAGGACAACAATCTTCTCGGAAAGTTTGAACTGTCTGGAATTCCACCAGCACCAAGGGGAGTACCTCAGATCGAGGTGACCTTTGACATCGATGCCAACGGTATCCTTAATGTTTCGGCAGTGGAGAAGGGTACGGGCAAGTCCAGCAAGATCACCATCACCAACGACAAGGGCAGACTGTCAAAGGAAGAAATTGAAAGAATGGTTTCTGAGGCTGAGAGATTCAAGGAGGAGGATGAGAAGGAGAGCGCTCGTATAACTGCCAAGAACGGGCTCGAGTCCTATGCTTACTCTTTGAAGAACACTGTCTCAGAATCTGGTTTCAAGGAGAAGGTATCCGAAGATGAAGCCTCTCAACTCTTGAAGGCAGCAGAAGATACAATCCACTGGCTTGACGAGTCTCAGGCAGCCTCTACAGAGGAGTACGGTGAGAAACAGAAAGAGCTGGAGGAGGTGGCTAACCCTATAATGATGAAGTTCTATAATGCAGGTGGTGCAGGTGGTGCAGGCGCTGGTGGTGCAGGTGCAGGTGGCTTCCCAGGTGGCTTCCCAGGCGGTGCTCCAGGTGGCTTCCCAGGCGGTGCCGCAGAAGGCGCAGGCGGACCAACTGTAGAGGAAGTTGACTGAAGCAGTCAACGCCGGTGGCAGCGGTTTTTAAACCAGCACTGCTTTTAAATTTATGCTATAATACGAACATCAGGTTGGGGTCTAAGGTTTTTCATTATCTATTTACTCACCTCTATAATTGGTTATGTTGTCTTTTAATGTATGTTTTATTTAACTAAAGTGTTCGTTTTGGAAAGTTTACTAATATATATATAATACTAGTAAATAAGCTTCTCACAAGTGATTATCGTTTGTGCAGATTGTAAGATGCGCTACTTAATGGATTGCCGTTGCATATCCTTATGACTTAAGGTACACCTTGTAGTGCAGTAGAATGCAGTGGAAGGTAGCGCAGACGCAGAGGGCAGCAGCGGCTTGTCTGAAGCAATAAAGTCGTGTGACAACCATTAACACCAATAATTGGTGGGTCCACTCCATTCCTATCCCACCAAACTAAAGATGTGCAGCGTGTGTTTGCCCCTTCTTTGTGTGGGATCGGTATCTGCGTGATGATACAGGTAAGCAACGGGATGTTCACATCAAGCACAATCAAGTGACCCATATCAATAAAGATAGCTCATGTGGCCCAAATAATCTGTCATATATATATACTAGGGAACGACAACAGCGACTTTTTAAATTAAGCCTCTATTTTGTGTGCGATCAAAGAACTGGAAACAAATTTAGCTTTTTGTGTTTGTTTGTCCGATTTATTCATTATTCCTTAAAGTTTGCAGCATTCATAAGTGGCAGCTCTGTACCTGGAACGCAGAATATACAGAGGGCTATCAAACGATATTTCTAAGTTCATTTCCGATATACTTCCCATAGGAAAACTCCCTTTCAAGCTCCAATATGAACAGCGAATACGATTACTTGTTCAAGCTTCTCCTTATTGGAGACTCCGGTGTCGGAAAGTCATGTCTGCTTTTGAGATTCGCAGAGGACACATACACACCAGACTACATCTCCACCATTGGTGTTGACTTCAAGATCAGAACTATAGACTTGGATGGCAAGACTATCAAGCTTCAGATTTGGGACACAGCTGGACAAGAAAGATTCAGGACGATCACCTCTTCTTACTACAGGGGTGCCCATGGCATTATCATTGTGTACGATGTAACCGACCAGGAGTCCTTCAACAACGTCAAACAATGGTTGCAAGAGATTGACCGCTACGCCACTAGTGGTGTTATGAAACTCCTTGTTGGAAACAAATCAGATTTGGAGGACAAGAAGGTAGTTGATTACGCAGTAGCAAAGGAATTTGCTGATGCTCTGGAGGTGCCCTTCCTTGAGACATCTGCCCTTGACTCTACCAACGTTGAACAAGCCTTCTTCACAATGTCCAGGCAGATCAAGGCACAGATGGCTAGTACACAGCCAACTGGTTCTGCTGGTGGAAACAGCAAAGCACCTGTCAACTTGCGTGGTTCTTCCATTGGCACTAGCCAGGCTTCAGGATGTTGTTGATTGGAGTCTTAAATGTGAGTTTTTATGTATGCCTTCCATAATCCCGGTTAATGAGGCATTATCATTTGTTTTTCCTACAACATTTTATAGGATATTTGATTCCAGTGCTTTAAGGTGTGTGCAGTTAATGCTAATGAAGGGGCTAATATATTATCACATAGTCTACATGTATAGCCGTAGAATGAATAGACATATTCATTGCATTCGATTCATCTTATTTCCAGAGGATGCACTCTATCTGCACTATCCGAGTTCAATATATTTCTTCTCTCTCTCACATTCCAATGGTGGGCAACAGTTTTTTCTCTTGACTTCGCTAGGTTTAAAACTCTGCACCGCATTCTGAGCTCCAGTATTTTTGCTATTCGTACTGTATTCTATACAGGGACATATAATACTTACTGCTGAACGTATACAATAACGGCTTGTGGATATTGTAGTCACCGCCATTGTTACTCCTATGATCTTACCTTGTGTATAATGCGTACGCTTGGGCATTTTCCCCGTTGAGAGTCTCAGATATGCAGTCTAAACGCACACCCATCGATGCCGATGCAGGCGACAACTGGGGAAACTATTCAATTTCTACAGGCCTTCGGACTTTTGGGATTCATTAGACGGTGTGGAGAAATTTGCTTCTGGTCATAATCTGAGTTTGTACTTTAGTATGAAGTGCACAGGAGGTTGGAATATATTTTAAAAAGGCATTAATCTCTTTGCTGTATACACCTTCACAATGGCAGGAGCATCTGAAAAAAAACTTGCCGGTTCCAATGAGAAGATTCTTAAGGAGATTCACAGGCTGTCGGCTGTGATTAACCTATCTACTCTGTTAATCATGAGTGTTTTTCACAGACCGGAGTCAAAGAAGTGGTTCATCATCTTGTCTCTACCCGCACTGGTTCTGGAATATTTCCTTGAAAAGGCTGGAAGACCAAGGTATCAGATCAAAGATCAAAGACCAAATCTAATTTCCGCCGGAGAGGATCTACAGCAGACAGGACTTACCGAGTATATGTTCGATGTCCTTTATGTGACATTTATCTGTGATATACTGATGGTACTGTTTGGCTCAAACAAGGTTTGGCTGTTATACCTTGTGGTAAGTGCAGGATATGGTCGAAACATATATAGGTGCACCCTTTTCACAAAAGCGTGTTGATACATTCGTGTAGCTCTTTTTCAACGGTTGCTAACTATTTATAATTATAGATTCCAGGATTTGGTGCATACAAACTGTCCCAGCTACTCGGTTTGGGAAAAGAGCTCCTCGGCTTTGGCAGGTCAGCGGCTCAAGGCGATGCATCTTTCGTCAAGGACGAGCCAAAGGAGGCTCTGAAGAGCAAAAGACAGCAGAAAATGGAAGCAAGAGGGTCCAAGGGCCCAAGGGTCAAGGTTATGAGATGATACACCGCAGACTTTTGCCTGCTACACCCATCTTTTTTTTTTGCTTTGTTTGTATATATTATGTTCAATGTATCATAAGTATTTTAATAAGAGCCACCAGATCTATGGCTTCAACAAACTCACTACGCACAACACACACCACTCCACCTATGTTCTGTGTAACCACGTAACTACACACATGCAATCTGTGTATTTGAACTTGTCCGGCTAAGGCTGGCCAGAGGCCTGCAATAGTGCAACTTTGATCACGTCCCACCTCCCGCTGTGGGAGACCATGCATGAGGCATTTGGCGGGTAATGTGTATATCGCGATCAATCGCTGCTGCTGCGGCCCCTTTGGAATATCACAGGACACACATTTCCAGCGTTCGGTCCCTATTGGAGGGCGCGAGGGCTCATATGCAAGGCCAACCTAACAGCCTCCTACCACCGTGCCCCCCTTGTTGAGGAAGACTGGACGAGGCGATCCGAAAGGAGGCAGGTGTTGCCTTGTCCCTCTCTCTTTCCCTCTCTAATCTCCCTCGTTCTTGCCAATTATAAGCAAGTGCTGGCTGAATTCATTAATTGAACCTCTAGCTTAAAATATTCAACTCTGTGAGTTTATATAAGACATTAAATTAATTCAAAATGGACGGAGGTATGCATTTTTCACTATTAAATTGATGGATTGATCTGTCTTTCTGCTGCTATTGGCTGATCTGGCGGTGCTTGCGTCGCTGTGGTTTGTTGGAAGCTTGCCGCAGTTGGGACATCGTCTATTAGTTGATCTCTAGATCACAAAATATAAACTAGAGTGATTCTGTTCAAAGGACTATGGAGAAATTGAATATGGATTCATACTGCTTTGTTTGTAGATCGATCCATATCTGTTGACCACCCTGCTGCCTATACCCCCCCTCAGTTTCCCCGTAAGGGGCAACCGCCAAGGCCGCGTCAGCCATCATCCGTGATCCTGATGCGAATTCACCTCAATCAATCAATTGAAATATTGAGCCTTTGATATATACTAACACCAATTGTATATAGACGTTGCAGCAGTATGTAATGGAATATAATTATTCACCCATTCCGGCAGTGGTGTATCAGCGAGCGTTAGCCGTTGATGCACCTCATCGAGGGTATATAGAGAATGGAGTGGTTATTCGCGCATTGAATCCACAACCTCTTATTTTGATTGAAGTATCAAGTTACTAACATACCACTTTGCAGATTGTTATCGACAATGGTTCTGGTATGTGTAAGGCCGGTTTTGCCGGTGATGACGCTCCACGTGCCGTTTTCCCATCTATCGTAGGTAGACCAAGACACCAGGGTATCATGGTTGGTATGGGCCAGAAGGACTCTTATGTTGGTGATGAAGCTCAGTCCAAGAGAGGTATATTGACTCTCCGTTACCCAATTGAGCACGGTATCGTTACCAACTGGGATGATATGGAGAAGATCTGGCACCACACCTTCTACAACGAGCTCCGTGTTGCCCCAGAGGAGCACCCAGTTTTGTTGACCGAGGCTCCAATGAATCCTAAGTCCAACAGAGAGAAGATGACTCAGATTCTCTTTGAGACCTTCAATGTCCCAGCCTTCTACGTTAACATCCAGGCCGTGCTTTCCCTTTACTCTTCTGGTAGAACCACTGGTATCGTTCTCGACTCCGGTGATGGTGTTACCCACGTTGTTCCAATCTACGCTGGTTTCTCTATGGCTCATGCTATCCTGCGTATCGACTTGGCTGGTAGAGATTTGACTGACTACCTCATGAAGATCCTCTCTGAGCGTGGTTATGCTTTCACCACTACCGCTGAGCGTGAGATTGTCCGTGACATCAAGGAGAAGCTCTGTTACGTTGCCCTTGACTTTGACCAGGAGTTGCAAACCTCATCTCAGTCCTCCTCCATTGAGAAGTCTTATGAACTTCCAGATGGTCAGGTCATCACTATTGGTAACGAGAGATTCAGAGCCCCAGAAGCCCTCTTCCACCCATCTGTCTTGGGTCTTGAGGCTGTTGGTATTGACCAGACTACTTACAACTCTATCATCAAGTGTGATGTGGACGTCCGTAAGGAACTTTACGGTAACATCGTCATGTCTGGTGGTACTACTATGTTCCCAGGTATTGCTGAGCGTATGCAGAAGGAGATCACCGCCTTGGCTCCATCTTCTATGAAGGTCAAGATTATCGCTCCACCAGAGCGTAAGTACTCTGTCTGGATTGGTGGTTCCATTCTCGCTTCTCTCTCCACCTTCCAGCAGATGTGGATCTCTAAGCAGGAGTACGACGAGTCCGGACCATCCATTGTCCACCACAAGTGTTTCTAATTTTAGAACTCTGGTTGCTTGGATATTGTGTATGTGTCAGTTCCACAATTTTAAAATGGTTTTTTTAGAATTGTCGGAGAAGGGGTTTTAACGTCTCCTTCTCGTGTACTCTTGCGTCTATTTTATAGCGATTTCTAGTTGTCGGATTGTTTGATTGACTGTTCAACAATAAATTATATTTCACATTAATTATAATATCTGTACCTTAAACAAACAACAAAAATCACAAACAAATTATCAAAAAGAAGAAGATCAAAACATTAAAAATCGTCCTTAATACCTTTGGAACACTCGTGGCGTAATCTCTCTGCATTGATATCCCACCAGTGCTTGAAGGTATTTGTCTCGTCATCATAGTTATCAGCTGTCACATCCCAAGGCTTAGGGCTGATGATGTAATGAATGTTCTTCACCTCATTGATGTCCCAGATGTCTTCATGGATAACTGAAAGAGTCTTGAGTGCATTGTACTTATAACTAAGAGCATACCACTTGCCCTCAAAAACGTCACTAAGTAAACTCTGGTCAGCAAATTCATAATCCCTTGTCTGATTGGGATTTTCCAAAGCTTCGCGAATCCTTTCATAACTATCTTTGGATGGGTTGACAACCTGAAGGCCTCCATTGCAAATTCCGAGTCCAGCATTGCTTCCTGGACCCTTGATTGAGGGATCTGCATCGTCAGAACTCACAGCCTTAGACTTCTTTTGGTCATAATCTGTGTAAGCGCAATTTTCCTTTATCCAGTCACGAGGATAGTGGGGTTTCTGGTAGGGGTTGCACACACAAGCATGGCTTGCAGCAAATACAGCATTGTCGTTCAATTCAATCTCCATCAACTCATCCATATTGCGGAGAACAATCATATCACTGTCCAACTGAACGACACGATCAAATTGAACAAGACTAAAAGGTTGCAGTTTAGTCCAACAGTCATAAAATCGGGTGTCATTTGAGTAGTCCTTGTGTTCTACGGGAAGTAAGTACTCAATTCTGAGCTTGGGGATACCACGGAGATCCAAAGCTTTATGGCCCTCCACGGTGAAAGTGTCTGTATATAGCGCCACAAGAGGATATCTTGAACCAGCTTTCTTCAAAGAGTAGTCAAGGGCAATAAGACCTGTTAAATACTTCGTGTTGGTGATCAATGTCGTCCAAACTCGCTTGTACTGAGACAGGTCGGTATCGGGGATCGTGGCAAAAGTCATACTGGATTCGGGTGTGAGTTCGTTGCTTGCTGCAATTGTCTCTCAAGGATAGCATGAGGGTCTGTGTATACTAGTTGTCTTTAACAGGAGGTGAAACCCATTTGAATATATATGGTACAGGTTGTAAAGCGATTGAGCCCTTGAGTTCACCTACATCGAGAGAATACTACAAATGTTCATGTCCGACAGTTGACAAATGATTAACCTTGATATGCACCTTTCCCATGCAGCAGCTGCCTTTGCCAGCGTCCACGATAGCTCGAACTTCCCGATTCGGTGCATCTTTTCCAGCTTATGACCGAAAGCCAACGAGCAAGATACTCCCTTGTTAGCAATATCTAACGCCGCTAGCCTATCAAAGGCAGGTTATGCAGCATGCACAACTGTAGTAACTGGAGAGTGGCGGTAACATCGAGAAGGTGTGGCTCAACGTTCCAATTGCCTAAATATTCTTTTGCTTGAATGCTGGAGATTCTATCTTTCATCTGGGCAGTGTACAATGACATAGTAAGTTTCGAGTATTCTATTAAGCAGTTGGGTATTCTTAAACTATTGGGAATTATCGGATTTGATGCTTAAATTGCGCCGCACCAGCGCCTTGCCTGCTTCACGCAGGATACTTGCGTATCTTACAGGCACAATGTTAGTTATCTCTTGTTGTATTCTGCTTCACGGGCTCTGGAAGGCTGGCCCAAGGAGCGGTTTACCCTTCCTTGCTCATACGTCATTACCGTATGGAAATAAGAGGAACCACAGCTTCTGTGTCTTGTTACCATTACCCGGCTATAACCCAGGAAATACAACTCCAGCTTTTACACAATCTTGTGTGTACGGAGCGAATGCAACAACTGGTGAGGCTAAGTGGAATCAACTGGCAGGGGCACTACCGCCCTTACTTCTATCTCCGTCCTATCTATTATTAGCGCCCTGTGTGTGGTTCTGCGTATGCGTATACGTACAAACTATCATGCGGTAGCTCTCTAGCCATGAACTTCACCTTGAGAAATAATCCCTTGACAGAAGCTGACCTGAGTTCTTTTTCTTCCAATAGTATAAATAATTCAACAAATGCAAAAAATAAAAACAACAAGTCCTGTAAGGATTAACTAGTTACTTTCTGACTCATCGCAAGTCTTGCTGCGGGCCCCCTAAACTATGCGGGAGGATCTCATGCGCACCATGGAACCACTTGATTACCCGGCTGGCAGTGCATGGCTATGACCTCCGCCGTTCCTAGTCCCTTCTCCGGCTTTCACAAAATCATTCTGTTGTCGCTTGCTTAGGGCCTGCTAGGCTGTGGCTTCACGAACGCAGCCTTCTATATTCAGAAAACGGACCCAGCCTTCAAGGACAAAAGACGTCAAGACAAAGGCTATCTTCTAACTGGCACTGTATTGATTGTTGTAGAGATAGACAACAGCATATAGGAAGCAAGGGTGAAATATTCTACCAATAAGTGTAGATGTGATATTTTTTGAAGGGAGTTATAGTTGTTGTTTTGTGTGGTTCTAACTTGCTGTCACCTTTGCACTTTTTGTAGTGTGTTTTTTTTTCTTTCATTGCAAATAACTGTATTTTCATGCAGTTTTCCGGATAAGACTACACAAGGCCCAATATTGTCGATGTTGTGAATTTAGCGAGCTTGGCCAAACTCGTTTAGTATAGCCATCTTTAATTCCACAATCCGCAACATTTGTCTTGCGCTGGCGACGTACATTATTAATAATCATATGGCCCACCAGATGGTATATCACGAAACACGTTCATAGTTTACAAAATACTCCTAATCAAATGAAGGGAGTGGTATTTATTTAACCAACAATATACATCCAATATATACAATAATAAAGGTTCAAGATGGTGCTTATCAACGGTGTTAAATACGCCTGTGAGAGGTGTATTAGGGGCCATAGAGTGACAGCGTGTACTCATACCGACCAGCCTCTAATGATGATCAAACCCAAGGGGAGGCCCTCTAGCCAGTGTTCGCACTGTCGTGAGATGAGAAAGCTGAAGAATCACCACGTCAACTGTACTTGCAGCAAGAAGACAAACCCCAACCAGACGTCACATGACGAGAGCTGCCCTTGCTCTTGTATGAAAGACAGCAACTGTACATGTCATACAAAGAAAAAGAAGGGATCAAGTGAGTCCAGTCCAACCAACCAGGAAGAGGCGCAAGCTGTTAAAATGCACCCAGACTCCACAAGCTCATGGTCATCAGATAAGCGTCCTGGTATGGTCAAAACTCTCAGTGTTGACTCTGGGCTATCGCCTGTATCCGCAAACGGGAGAGATGCTCCATACTCTATGTATACACAGAACTGGGATATCTTTGGATCGCCATCCTATGGATCCGAGAATATGTCACAATCAGGCAGTATGTTATCTATTGCTGAATCTGCAGAAACTGATCTGGCGAAAGAAGGTTCGAGTACAAAAGTAACATCTGTCAGTGATGGGATCCATTCCGCTCGACCTGGTTCTCCGTCCAGGAGAAGACATGGAGAGATCACAGTTCCTATAGACGAATATGTCGCCCCTTTCAACACGATGAATACTAATCTGCACAATTTGATGACCGCGGCTTCTGGTGATACCTCAGAGCATTCAGAGAGGCAGCCGGGAAATCATTTTGGACCTTGGCACAATGGTAATGCCTCAAATAATTCGGGCTCCAATTCTAATGCCTTATTCTCGGATGTTCCCTTCCCATTTTCGGGGAATGGCTTATTAGATGTTTTTTCTTATGATGACTCTGTATCGATGTATCAGCAGAAGAATAGGTCGACTGCCAGTATCACTACTTCAACAAGCTCATTCAAGGGTACAAACGGTCAGTATCCGCCATCTGAAACAGAACATGGTCCTGAGAATCTCTTCCCACTATTCCCATTAGTTGGACCCACCATGTCTCCAGATGGTGATTACTCTACATTTTCTCCATATCCACTACAATCAAATAATACTGGTAGCAGTGCCAATGGTAAATTTGGTAATGCAAGTGGAAATGGAAATGGAAATGGAAATGGAAATGGAAATGGAAATGGAAATGGAAATGGAAATGGAAATGGTAATGGTAATGGTAATGGAAACGGGATCAATAACAATGGCGTGAGCCATAGCCGAGAGTCGTCTTTGTCGTTTAGTGAGCTAAAATCGCATAACTCAGCGAGTCGACAGGTCTCAAATCCGCATTTGCAATATTATCAGAATCAAAGTCAGCATCAACACCAGCATCATATGCCTTATCAGTTGACTGGCTCAGGAACACACCATCATACTCATGGGGCGACTCACAGTCACAGCCATGGTTATGGGCACCATTTGCATCAAGGTCATTACTCTCCTTATCCTGCACCAAAGAGGAGTTCGAGTTTCCTTTCCATTGCAAGTAGTAATGCATCCAACAGTGGCACTACAGCTGGGGTGAATGGTTTATCGTCGCCAACCATGACCAGGCCGACTCTGTTGACCATGAACTCCACGGATTCTTTGAGTGGTTTTCAATTAGCAAACGGCAGTGGACATCCTCCTATTGCTGGCGATATGTATCACAAGGCAACAAGTAGCAGTTTCGTTGGGCCAGATAGCCCGCAGCAGCATCTACCATATAACACTTCTGTCGATAACCTTGCATCTCCTTCGCATAGTGTGGAGTCTCACTTGATGCCAGTGACTAGCTCAGGGTCAAATTCTAACCAAATGGGTATGCCGCCATCTGCGCCACTGGGAGGATCACAAACAATACAACAGGGACAATCCAATCTGAGCGATGCAGCGGAAGATTCAAATACAAATATAGACCTCGGTAATATTGGTATTGTCCCGATGACATCTACAAGGTTTATGCCCATGTCAAAGAGTAACAGTGAATCAGGCCCTGTGTCTAACTCGTCCACAATGGCTCCACTGAACCTGGTGAATTTGGACGACGTTCTCGCTGGCGATAACGTAGGAGACGCATTTGATTCGTTCTTGGCGATACCAGCAGAAGCAGACGAGGCTGGCGAGATTAATATTGTATAGGTAATCATGTGGGTTGCGCTTGTTGACACATGTTCTCGAATCTTAATAATACATACCATCATGCACGAGCTCGTATCATTTGTAGTGGGATTGTTTTGTATCTGTAGTTTTGCCTCAGAATGGACGATTTTGGCCCGCGGCTTATTCTTCTCTTGGATATACGTGTGGATTTTCTGCACTGTACAGTTTCAGCAACTAGATTGGCTATGCATTATGCATCTTATTCAGCCACGTTTTATTGCAAGTCAGCGTTGGATTCAACAGTCGTGTAGATGTCTTGGTACTTGGTTGAATTGCTGAGCTTCGCATATACCTTTGATTCCAGTCTAGAGTTGAGGGCGTACTACAGACCCAAAATTGGTCTCAACACTGTATGTTTATCAATATGCATGTATGACGTACAGGTATATACGACCAACAGAAAACACCACACCTACCCGCACTGAGCAACTATTCCTCAAAAGCAGAGGCTAAGCCGCCAGCTTTCCTGATTGGTGTGACAGGTATAGATAGATGATGGGAAATTCTGGGTTGATCGTCTGTACATGCACTTGTTTTTTTTTCAGAGCGTTAAACTCTCTTTGGACCTCAGTCCGAATTAGGCGCTAGCAATGCTCCATAACGTGCTCTGCTTCCTTTCAAGGTTCCAGAAAACTTGATAGAGTGCAGTGTGCGTACATCAAAAGTAGACTCTGCAGGTCAGTGAGCAAGTGATCGGCCCGGCACAAGCGTGCGTGACTCTCTTGCAGCTGCATTGTTCGGTAATCTGGGCTGAGGGGCAAGCAACAATGAAATTCGTACCCAACGACGGACATCGGTAACATCTGAGTAACGGATGAGGAGGGCTAGCCGCTACATACTTTTGAACGGAAAAAGGTTCTGTGCTCCTTTTTTTTAGAAACAGAGAGGGCCGTCCAATATTTCAATTAATATATTATTTATAGGTGTTTGACGGTAGCTGTTAGCTTGTATTCTCGGGAAATAAAAGAGGCAATGTCATAACGATTTGGAATCAGGAATCTTCAATTATAAAAGCAATTTTGTTCGGCATATCGGTCTCTGTAAAGACTGTCTAGTGCTCTGACATATTGTTGCATGAGACACTACAGGCTGCAGTCCTGGCATATGAGCAGAAAGCAGGTTTAGCACCAGGATCACTCTTGGAACATTTGGTACTTCCTAAAAGGACAGAGTATTCCAAATGAAGGGTTCAAATTAGCCGGCGCTTAGCAGCAGTCGACAGTTCGTGCATCTGCGCTAGCGCAAACGTCAAAACGAATAAAACAATAACGCCAAGTCCAGCTTCCCCTCTCCATGATTTCGGATGTGAGGACAAGCTTATCCGTAAATCTGGAGTGTGTAAGGGTGGTAGCTAATTAAGTCACATACCAACTAAAAGAGCAACTTAGGCACAAGCGAACTCTAAATAGGCTGCTGGATTAAGGTTGACAACTGCAGACAAAACGAGTATGCGATGGAACAGACCTTGCGTAAGTGAGGAAAATAATCTCCGCACAAGTTTGCCCAGGCACGTCGTATTTAAAGTGATTTTAGGCTACAAGCCCAGAAAACACTAGGCGAGTGACTTGACGATACAGAAATCTCTATAAATTACAGTACAGCTTAAATGGAGTCATGCGGTTGGCATGCATATATGTAGAAGACCGGCAGATTCTGCTGCAGCGCGCCTTTCTTGCCATGTTTGACAGATAGTAATTGCAACTCCTTATGCTTGAACTGGTATTAAAAGCGCCACAGCCTGGTTGACTGTCTGTTTCGTGCTCGGTTGTTAAACCATGGTGCTGGTCTCCGTATTGCAATAGTTTTACTCTCATGTCTAAGGCTGGCGCGATGGGTAGTAGTGTCGCCTGCAACAGACCAGTTACACTCACCTGCTGTCCAACCGAGCATATAGAAGAATATGTGGACAAAAACCTGCATGCATGAAAAGGTAAAATGTGCATATTGCCAACAGAATGTGACTTTAAGCAGAAACAAAGCACAGGGTTATGGGCCAATATTACGTATGTCGTATAGGGTCACAGGCCAAAAGGCTTTAACATAATTTGGGGAGCGACCCTGTTTGAGAAAAAAAGATGCACCTGCCAACAACTACTAAGAGCATATTTCAGCATAAGTAACAGAACCTGTGGTGCGTAGGCAGGAATGTATGCTCAAGGCAAGGCTTCTTTTGTTCCATGCATGGAATTAGAGTTCCCGATTTCCTCCGTCTATTATTAGGTGGCCTTATTGTTCGGTTCAGGTTAATGCATGAAACCGTGCAGAATCCTATTTCACGCTTAAGTCGACCTCGCATGTCGCGCAAACTTGCCAGCTATACGACATATGTATGAACGACTGAGTGAACTCTCGGTTGCTATCGTCTATAGCAATGGAGGACAGTCGCACACGCGGAAAAAGGGAAGGGAAAGATGATGTGGCATGTCATGCAGCTTCATGTAACCCTAACCTGCGGGTATAAGTATCTTGAATAGGAGTGTTCCTTCCAAGAGCATGAAATGGTTCTAGAAACATATTACTCCGCAAACCTTTTCAGTCTATTCACGATATAAAGAAGATAGCATAAAAAATTCATATGTGGCTCCTGCAGAATTCTGCTTGGCAAACATATGATAAATACTCATTGCAGGAGTGAAAAGCGATTGTGCTGTTGACACCTAGTAGTCATGTATTGTCCCGCCCCAGCAACTTGACAGTAAGATATGCATCTGCTGGCGTTAGCCCAGGTCTAAAGAACAATAGGAAGCAGAGTATGTAGACTAAGTGGGGGTCAAATACACATTGCCCCGACATCAACCCAACCGCGCTCCTCGAAGTTTTGGGACGATCGGGGTAATATAAAGATCCGGGGGTCACCGTGATCTGGCACCTAGGGCGAACCTGTTGCTATCTGAAGCAGCGTATCAGTTCTAATATATCCGAAGGGGAGACACACAAGATGATGTTCTCGGATTGGACCAGTGAGATGACAGCCCTCTCTCCAAGCACGACCCATTCGCTTGCAACTGAAGACTCATCTCCCATGTTTGAATTCAGCACCCTCGATTACAACATTCCTAATCTACCGCACACTAGCTTTTTGTTCAATTTCGGAGTGGAATCGGGGGTTTTTCCAGCCGAGTTTGTTCCTTCTGCCAAAGCATGCGAACCAGCTCCTCAGACAGCGTGCTGGTCAGATAACACTCCATCAGAAGAGGATACTGTTTATCCTACTCCTATGTCTTCTCCTCACATCCAGAAGAGTCTTTCAAGACGTGGTTCTAGTATACTCTTCGAAAAATCTGTGTTTGAGAGCTATAATGAATTGATCTCACAGTATAATAGGATAGATTCACCAATTGCTGGAACCAAAAGTGGTAGTGTGACTGATGAAGGCGATGGAGTTTTAGATGTTAGTGAGGATGATTATGACAGAGATAATGACACATCGTCGGATGCTGCGGTCTCAAGGTATAGCACACAGCTAAGAGGAACAAGGCGATCCATGGCAAAGGTGTGTCATATATGTCAGAAAAAGATTCGGCGCGATATGCCGCGGCATCTCAGAACACATGAGCCGGACTCAAGATTTAGGTGTTTCTCTCATCGCGACCTTTGTCGTCACAAGACTGGTAGATTTAACCGCCCCTACGACTTCAAGAAGCATCTCCTTAATTACCATTTCAACTTCGACAACGTCAGTGCCAAACGGATACACAATCTGAGTGACAAACTCCTTCACAGCGGTACTTGCTACTGTGGTTACAGGTCCACAGCCCAGGAATGGCTTGATAACCATATTCTTTCTAAAGACAAAGACGCATGTTATTACTCCAGGCAATTTCATGTATCTGATCTCAATAGCTTCCGTCAATCGGTTGACCGATGAGAATACAGGAGGTTCTTCTAAAGTTTGATAAGTCCAGGGCTGGGTCTAATGGATACATAAATAGAAAAAGATAATCAATAATCTACATATAGATATCTTATTTAGGAATATATAGATGCAGTAGTAGATCACTGTTCTGGAGCTTCTTCTGGCTGAGGCGCTGTCGGTCTCTTAGGGAGAGGCGGATTTGATTCAAGCAAAGAAGCCGTAATACTGGTATGTGCTGAAACGTACAGAGGTAAGTTATCACTTCTAGTTTGTTTTCCTGTGTACTCTATTGGGGCCTGCTCTATGGTGGGAGTGAGAGAGATATCATGCAGAGCATCGTTCACAATCTCTATATCACCCTGATATTTATTGCTCCCTGCTCTATCTGCTAGCCCGGCATCATTCACTGCAGGGTGCTCCAAAATATGTGGCGTGCTTGCTCCCTGCAACTGCGTGCGGGGGCTGGACGGAGAGGTGGGAGACTGCGCCACAGAGGATCCCCTTCGCAAAGATAGAGGTTTCATCCATTCCCCACTGGAAGTTCTGGGTGTATTAAATGCAGAAACAGGCGACATACTGCTTTGTGCTCGACTCAGTGATGGAGAGTCTATCTGTTGGTATCTTGAATCCGTGTATGGTTCTGCCGTAACAAACATTCCGTTGGGGGAATAGGTCTTCACGGGGTTATGAATTGCTAATGTTTTCAGACTCAACTTTTGGTGAGGGTGAAACGTCTTAGTCAAGACGGCACCAGTCTTCTCGGCAGTCTTGTCTACTATAGCAGCACTGGTATCCCATATCTGGATAGCAGACCTCTCGAGGAAGGATTTATCGTGAAATGGCTTGAAGTCTTTGACCAGATCCAAATTTTCAATTTTTTCGAGTGTGTGATCGTGTTCCCACTGCTGCACAATATCCTGGTAACTGAAAACTTGAAGCCTTGAAAGCCCTTGGGACTGGGCAAACTTTGAAAGCCTCTTTTGGACGTATTCATAGATGCCTAGTTGGTCGTAATAAATTTCTGTACTCAAAACATTGAGAAACTCGGACAACAGGTATAGAATCTGGGGTAGAACCATCCTCACCTTATCGTCAAGCTCAAGGAAAGTCTGGGTAGCATCTTCCAAGGTTACTTGGGATGCCTCCAAATGAGAAATCTCTTTCTCCGAGAAACTTCCTTGTTTGGCAAATGCCTTATCAGCCGTGGCGTGGTGCCTATCGTAGTCAATCTTTTTATGACTCCGTTTGCGTAATAACTTTTGGACATCTTCCAGATTTGATTTCATTGCTTTGCATCTGCTATGAACGCTTTCCTCCAAGGTGTCAACTCTATCGGATACGTCGGAACGCAGAGAGCTTATCAATTTGGCAAAATTATTGATTTCAGTGAGAGTTATATTGAAAAAAGTTTCCTGTTCCTTATATTTCATCGCAGCATCTGTATCCTGAGCATTTGAAACAAACACAGGACTGTGAAACTGCTTGTATTGTTCAGCGATATCCAATTCTGCTTCCAGTAGCTTCATCCAAGTGTATCTCCACTGATTCGTCTGCGCTGCTATATATTCGAGCCCCGCAATGGCTGCTTTCATGTCATGTTCCCATGCAACAATGACAGAATCCTCTAAAGACTTCTTCCCTAACAGTTGGTGAGGAGTCCTCACCAATGCCTTTTTGACACCTCGCAATGACATCGTTTCAAACAATACAAGTGTGTCGCCAGTCCTATCCCCAGTCAGTCGCTTTCTGCTAGTGGCTATATAAGCAGGAAACAAAATCAGAAACAAAATCAGAAACAAAATCAGTTTCTCTGAATAATCCAGAACACAGCCAATTATACAATTGGCAATATAAATCTTCCAGATTTTTAGTTCAACCTGCAGGTCTGTCTATCATCAAGGCCATCTCAACTACACCCCACCCAGACAGGCGATCCTCATCCGCCTTATTGTAACCTATTTGTTAACAACGGCATATGCTAGTTCAATATATGCATGGTATCAACCGTGGCAACTCTGCGGGCCCATCGGCTCCTCTCCTGCACTCACTCCCGGCTTCTGGTTGAGGACAGATCAAGAGGACGTGTGTGGTGGCAGATAGCCGAAGAGAGGAGGATGTGGGTAGGTGGGTAGTGGGTAGTGTTAAAGCCGAGAGATACTCTTTCTGTTCCACAGGGTGCTCATAGGAGAAGCAAACAACCAACCAGTGGTGGGGTAGGGTAAAGCAAGGGTCTTGGGTATAGTGGCCGCCATGCTGGCAGGATGATTTATTATGCAGCACGTGATGGGGCTTCTCCACAAAATTACAAGAGACGCTTACGGAATCCGTTTCGGGCACATTTCTACAAGGTGGTAATGAGTTAGTATTCAGGTTATGCGTGGGCATTGAGATTAAGGTCACAAATTGTATATGCGCTAGTGCCATTTTACTCTTGATGGTGACTCGCTTAGCATTCTGTATGTGTGGCACATACATTCGTGGATGTATATAAGTAAGGGCGCACCACTTCTCGTTCAAGTCCATTCTCAAACCGTTCTCAGTCCATTCTCAAACCGTTCTCAGTCCATTCTCAAACCATACATATCATTCAGGAAGTGCGCAAACTGCCATCGGAGCGCTGAAAAGCTATATAGTATTGTATAACAATGTCCTCGTCAAATAGTGTGGATGTAGATCACGACAGCTTGAAAGAAGGGGAAAAGGAGGGCCAGTCTATCCAGCAAGACTCACGTACAGCAGAGCGCAAGGAAGTCGATGCGCAACACACAGAGGAGCATTCAGCCAAGTGTGAGATCGCAGGCTGTCTCCATGCTCCAGGGCAGGAGTCAATTGTCCACTCTGCCAAGGATCGGTTTGGGTCGAAGTTTGTCCTTCAGGGTCCAGATTCTCCAAACCTTTACAAAAGATGGATCAAGTGATCCAGTTAATGACCAAGGATTCTCAGTCAATCACATGTTTGTGTATGTTTTTTTTCTCGCTCTCCTTTTTGAGGTTTGTGTGGTTTCATTGTTATATTGTTTGCACGCCACATAGACAGATATATGTTGCAGCTATTTATTGCTCAACAAAAAGGTGCTAATCAATTTTATATGAATTTAGGAGAACAAGTAATTTTATATCAATGCAAAAATATAATCACTCTTTCTTCTCTTTGATCATTCTTTCCAGTTCGCCAAATATTCTGTCCCTGTGAATGGCCACTTCGTCATCAGTATCACTTGGGAAAAAAATATTCCTCTTCAACGGTGGACTTGTACCTTGAGTATCATCTACTAACTGCGATGGTGGTAGTGCACCGTCTTGTGACCCGTAAATCTCATCATATAGATTGTCAATAGCATCATCTGTTTCGTAACCGCTGCCTCCCATTCCTTGGCTCTCGACGTAATCATTGTGAGAAAACTTATTGTGATTGTGTGATATTTCATACTCATCATCTTCGTCGTCGCTCACGACTGGCTTGTCGCTCAAATCATCCATCTCATCTTCTTCGCGTCCGGTACGGATCTCGTCATCGAGATACGAGGAGTCACTTTGGAATCCCAAATCTTCATCCTCAGGGTAGTCGTTTTGGTAATAATCCTCTGCATTAGAGTCCTCATCATCACTTAGTACTCTCCCTTCGTCCTCCTCCTGTTCCACAAAGTCACTTGATTCACCGTCATATTTGATGTACCCAATTTTGCTTGTTTCCCAGTCCTTACGAGCTGTCTGGTCCCAGAGATACACGTCGTAAACATATTCATCGTTATCCGGGTTATGTTGCCGTTTTACTTGTTGGCGATCAGTTGAAATTGATGGCCTTCTTTGCCTTGGTCGTGGCTGATTAAGTGTGTCATCATTCGAGCTCAGGAAGTCATCCAACATTTCAGCGAACTCGGGTCGTATTTTTGGCTCTTCTTCCGTTGTCTGTGAATGAAGAGGCTGTTGTGAAAGAAGGAACACCATTTTATTCTTGGAGGGGTTAATTAGAGCTGCCTGTGGAAGAAATAAAGACATCGTAATTGGTGGGGGCATACTTACATTCTCTAATCCCTCTGACTTTAGGATTGTAGACTTGTCATCCCGTTGAAACTCATCTGTTCGCGCCAGCTTGAAAACTTCAGTTATAAAGGTTAGTTGATTTCCTACATCTTCAAATTCAGAAATTACAACCTAGGTTCACTTACTGAATTTGTCTGACTTAGATCTCTTTAGAGAGTTGTTCTCCAGAACTGATACGTTGTTAGTATTTCATCCATCATTGGACTCCAAAAGCCACACATAACGGTCAGGGCCGAATCCCAGGTATGCGACTGGCTCCCCGCATCCCTCAGACTTACTCAGCGCTTGTAGAGGATCCTCATTTCTCTTTCGTTTTACCCTCAACACCTGAGGTGGATTAGGTACTTCTGGCATTGTGGTCTTTGCTTCTTCCTTGTGAATGCAGTTGCTGACATATGGATTCCGATCGCTCGCAGTTTGTAGTTGTAATAGCTCTGTGACTGTATCCAATCGTGCAAGTTTTCCTCTGTTTACCAAGCGGCTGATACAAAAAGTGAAAACTAAGAAAGCACCAATTCATCTACACCACACAATTCAACTGCTACTTCTATATCGATGCCTGCGAAGTCATCAACTCTATCTGCACATCAGGCCAACCCCGTACGATAAAGCATAGTGAGAGGCAGCAGTCAGTCTTGCATGGACCAGTTCTCTCTCGCCTTTGGCATGCATGCAAGGCATTTCAAACTCGGGTGACGTTTGAGAGACAATAAGGTGGAGGCTTGTCCGGGTGTGCATAGCGGTCACAAACGATGTTAACATGGGATGGATTTAAGTCCCCACATTTGCCCTTCCTTTTGTGTCAAGTGCTTGGACATTTCTAGATTGGGGAAGGAATATAATCTAGAGCCTGTTCGCTAGGAAAAATATATCTAGCCGGTTTAGCGGTTTAATGTTGCTTTCTTATGTTCTAAGAATGGTTTGTATATTAATTAATTCAGCCATCAAAATAAATCTGCAGAAGATTATACATCTATATATTAAGCAGACGTTAAGTAATAGCAAGGAATGACGATTATCGAAGCCTCAGGAATTATGCTCTGCCGATTAAATCTCTACTACAAACGATGTGCTGACTTTGTGATAGGCAACGTTTTTGACCCATATAGAGATGTAGTGCTGATCACCGGTGGGTGTTCTGGTCTTGGAAGAGAGTTGGTGTTAGCATTTCGGCAAAGAGGTGCTAAGGTTGTAGTTTTTGATCTTTCCCTCCCTAATGATGAAAACAGACTCGAGAGCGTTCATTATTATAAATGCGATGTAGGATGTCGAAAAGAGGTGCTTGTCGCTGCCAACCTCGTCAAGGTTGAAGTCGGCATCATAACCGTCCTAGTGAACAACGCCGGAATCACCGCTGGGGTATCACTTGTGGATCTTTCCTTTGATCAAATCGAGAGAATCATACAGATCAATCTAATCGCCAGCTTCTATACCATTAAGTTATTCCTTCCAGATATGCTTAAGTTGAAGCGAGGGTACATAATTACGATAGCTTCGGTCCTTGGATATATGTCACCTGCTAGGCTGAGTGCGTACGGGGCGTCGAAATCCGGACTCATTGCTCTGCATGAATCACTCACTTATGAGCTCGGGCCTCCATCATTAAATCTAACAGGGGTAAAAACACTCCTGGTATGTCCTGGGCAGCTTAAGACAAATATGTTTGGCAGCATAAAATCACCATCCACAATCCTCGCGCCAGAGTTGGAACCCAGCTATGTTGCAAGTTCTGTAATCAAAGCAGTAGAGCTGGGCAAGAGAGGTGAGATGAGACTTCCCTTCTATGGTAACCTATTGCCTGTCTTTAGAGCGGTCCCTTGGCCAATAGCAGAGCTAGCAAGGTGTTTATCGGGAATCGACAAGAGCATGAAAAGATTTGTCTCTAGTGATGCTCTGAAATTCGTTGCGGACAAAACGAAACACACCCCTAATGACAAATCATCTTCAATTACGGATGAGACTCCAACTCCCGGATTATCACACCCTTGAGTATAGCTGTATACTTCACGGCAAAAATCAAAAGTCCTTTAGCGTCAGCGCAAGCCACTTCCACATAATGATATAATCACTTGTTGTGCCCTCAATTTTGATCAACTTTCTTGCTATCAACAGTGGGTGTAGTTTTCCTTCTTGTATAATGTTCTCTGTATAGGTTCTCACTAGGGGAGCATCAACGTACAGATGTTCCTTATCACGGTAGCCGAAAAATGATGGTACATCCTGAGGATCTACTGTGATTTTCATTAACTTCTGCTGGGAGAAAGTTTTATCTGCTTTCGTGTCTGCATCCACGATCAAATCTAATCTGTTCAACCTCACTTGCCCTGCATGAATATCCCTGGTGCACACCATCTCTGGAGAAGGTGAGGTACTCAGCAATCTCACGCTAATAAGAAACGGCCTAGAGTCGACTTCATCTGGTAGCAGAGATAATTGTCGTATATCAGAGTAGCCATCCGAGGTAGTTCTATCTACTATGGTTTTATTGCTAGTGTTTACTTGAGTCTGTGTTGCTGTTTCATCATCAAAGGAGGCCTCATAATCGTCGAGGTGTTTTCTGTCTGGCTCTAGCATGTTACGGGATCGTTTTCTGTTAGGTGAATCGACAGGGGAATTTGGCGAAAGAGTTGTCAACTCTGAAGCCGCTAGAGAAAAAACTTCATTGGGAATGAACTTTCGTAGCGTATGGAGATCATCATGGAGAAACTGTCTCGGAAGTGAAACCAAAAATCTCTTGTACAGATCTTTCAGTGCTGGGGGAGCGGAATGACCGATGTTGTTGCCTGGAACATTCAACAGTTCTATTGAGTCAGCAATCACATCTAATCGGTTCTCCTGGTAGGGTTTGCATCGTATAGTTACTGCTATGAAATAGAAGTCTTTGTATACATCACCATAGGTTCTATCGGCATCTCTCGTCCTAAGAGCACCTAGCTTCTCCTCAAAACACTGAATTTCCACTATCAACTTGGACGGCAAAAGGGGTGAATTGTTGTGTAGAACTGGATATTCTATGTTCTGACATCTGTTCACTGTGAAATCAGATACCAAAAGCTTGTAAGGGGATCTGGAAGAGTGGGGAGGAAGTACCCTGACAAGATAGCCCCACAGAACAATCCCTGTTGATCTCTCAATGGTGAGATCACACGCTCTCACTAATCGACCATTCATTCAAAAATCCTCGATTCAGAGTATCGTCTTTTGGTGTCTATATTCATTAGGAGAGATTATTTGAATTGTAAAGCTGCTTAGGGCCGCTCTACAGACTTCTTCGCAATATGCATCGAGACGCGCGTTACAACGGCGGCTTGTCGAGATGAGCTGTTGAGACGATGAAGTAAATGCAGGTTGTTCAAGATGGGATTTACAAGCCTTGGCAAGAATTGTTATTAATATGGTGCAAACGCAACTGTTCGCTCCAATGTCGTATACCGACCTTTATTAATATACATTGAACGTCATCTCCATTCTTAAAAAATAACCATGCAGTCAAGATATTCAGACTCAGTGAGTCAGTGCGTGCTACTTTCTTCTCTTGGCGGTAGCTTTTCCCTTGCCATTGGTTTCATCCTTTGCCCGCTTCTTGCCATTAACAACTCCTTTCAATTCTGGCTTTTTAATAGCCGAAAAGAAACCGTCTAGTCTCCCTTGCGTCCCCGTCTTTAGCCCCTTCTTCAACTTTTCAGCACCATCACGTATTCTTTGTTCTGAGAATCCATTTTCTGTTACCATGTATTGCACAAGTCCTTCAACGTCTGGCTCTGTCCACTTCAAGTCAATTGTGTTTGGATCTGTCACGTCAGGGTGCAAGAACAGCTGTCTTGCTTCTGCGAACGGCCAATTCTCTGGAATCTTATACTTGGATTTTGGATTGGACTCGATAGATTCAATCACCTTTTCTATCGACCCATACTCTTTGATTAGCTTAAGAGCAGTGACAGGACCAATGCCCTTGATAGTCTCACAGTAATCACAGCCCAGTAAAATACACAGGTCCACAAAAGTGGCGAGATCGAATCCAAGGTCTTCCAGTACCGTTTGGTAGTGTATCTCGTTCACCGGGAGCTTTCTTGCCTCCGCCGCCGTAAGATGGCGTAGCAGGTATGGAGTTTCGTAACATAGGGTATCCATATCCTCTGATGCAGCTGCATATACTTTACCAGCCTTCGCCAAAGCTGCACATTGTGCCTCTGCTTCACATGGCGCTTCTACATAAGGTATACCCATCAGCTTAAGCAGCTTCTTGGCATCCTCGTTCTGCTCTCTGGAAACACGCACCATTCTCCTCTCAAACTTTTGTAACTCAAGCGCTGTGCCTGTTTCCTTCATCTCTGCGGCTTGCTTCTCCGCCTCTTCGCGGCGCTTAAGTCGTTTTTCCAACTCGCCACCTTTGAGAACTGGAGGTTTTCCATCAAACACATAGCACGGCTTTATGCCCTGGTTGACCATGCGAACAGTTCTGTAGAAAAATCCCATGAGATGGGATGTGGTTTCTCCATTCTCGTTCGTTAGCTGTTGTCCATCTTGTTGCCTCACGGCTATGAGAAACTGATAAAGACACATGGAGGCATCAATAGCAACCTTTCTTCCAAAGAAGGTCTTCATCTCACCATTCTTGATCGCCCTTGGGGCATTCTCTGCAATAATAGAATTGAGACCTTTAATACCCATTTCTGAAATGGTAATATATATATATACAGGAAATAGAAGCAGATTCAATAAATATCAAAGCCCTGATGTGGACAATCTCTTTCTATTTGTTCGCTTTTTTGCAGTGTTTCTCCCCCAAAGATATCCTCAAGTGACTGCGTTATCTCCCCAAATGCGCGTATGGTTAACGCGTTAGTATGCCCATCAAATACCACCTCTGCCATCTGCAGTTGTCAGTGCTTTCGCGCTAGTATTACTGTGCCACAGTCAACCGCCATCACTGCCACTGTTGTGCATTAGAGACGAGTCTGCCATACAATTGTGTGCCAGCATTGATTCGGCTTGATTTTTCTACCTTCGCACACAGTCAGAGCAGAATGAATCGAGGAAGGTATTGTGTGGCTCCTTCTACAGAAAGACGTCACTAAGGTTACCTGCCAATTGACGTCAATAGAGTGGTGGGCTTTTATTGCACTCTACTTGTTGGGCGGCTTTTTTGCGTGTATAATCCTGCCTTGGATAGGAGAAACGATATCTCTGAATAAACATTCCAGCCTGGCGTTTTTGTTTAGCATTCCAAACATACTTACGAGATGTTTGGTATGCCATCAAGCTCGACGAGCGGATTTGGGGGATTCGGATCATCCAATACTGCCTCCACGTCTCCGTTCGGAAATACAAATAGTGCCTTTGGTGCCAATAATACCAACAATACCCCCAACACCGGTGGAATCTTTGGCTCTGCTAGCAACAATGGTGGCAGCGCATTTTCATTTGGTGGAAACCAAACACAAAACACTGCACCAGCCTCCAACGGGGGAATATTCGGCGGGTTTGGTTCAACAAATAACAATGCAAACACGGCTCCTGCTTTTGGAGCAGCATCATCAGGGTTTGGTGCAAACACAGGATCTGCCTTTGGAAGTGCGAACAACTCTGGCTCGCCATTTGGATCCGCATCTACCACGACAAATGCCTTTGGTTCAACTATCGGCCAGCCGACAATGGGTACAAGCAACCAGGGTACAGCTTACAGGCCATTTAAAGCATACACAGAAAAGGATCCCACAACCGGTGGAACTTTGGTCTATGAAAATATTGCCTCCATGCCGGAGTACAAGGACTATTCTTTTGAGGAGCTGAGAGTTCAGGATTATATGCAGAACCGCAAATATGGAACTGACGTTACCAATTCAATGTCTTCACCCTTTGGAACAAATACGGGATTTGGATCCAATAACACCTCCACCACAGGTGGTATATTTGGAAGCTCTAACCAAAATGCATTGGACAACAACACCGCCACTTCTGGGTTCGGTAGTGGTGCTACTGGCCTGTTTGGTGCCAAGCCAACCACTGGCGGTCTATTCGGAAGCTCAAACACTGGTTCTGCTTTTGGAGCTGCCAACAATAGTGCCACCACCAACTCTATATTTGGTGCTAATAGTGCACCCAAGCCAGCTACCGGTTTCGGAGCGACTGGAAGTTCCCCCTTCTTCCAGAACCAGAACCAGAACCAGACTTCAGCTTTTGGTAGCGCTGGTGCCACAAACGCTTTTGGAGCATCCAACACTGGTACTGCCGGTGGATTGTTTGGTAGCACAGAGAATAAATCTCCATTTGGTGCGGCTGCCAACAATCAATCGAATGCTTTTGGCGGAATAGGAAACTCATCCAATGCATTTGGGGGAGGAGCTTTCGGTGCCAGCAACACTGCAAACAACTCTACTGGAGGAGGCCTCTTTGGCTCAAACAACAATGCTTCAGCTGGACCATTCGGTGCTAAGCCAGCAACGGGAATGTCTTTTGGTGCTAATGCAAACAGCAACCAATTCGGTGCATCTAATACCGCATCTTCTGGTGGTTTATTCGGTGCAAAGCCCTCTGCGCCAGCCGGGGGTGGCCTCTTTGGCAGTGCTCCTGCAGCTTCTAATACGACAGCGTCACCCTTTGGCGGTGCCTTTGGCGCAAGCAACAACACCGTCGCAACTCAAAACAACACAAACTCAGGTGGTCTCTTCGGTAGTGCTAATAATGCCACAACCACATCGAGTTTTGGCTCAGGTTTTGGCTCAACGCTTAATAAACCAGCAGCTACTGGCGGCCTCTTTGGTAACACAGCCTCTTCTGCTCCAGCTCAATCAACTGGGTTTGGATCAACTGCAGCACCAGCAACAGGTGGCCTATTTGGAGCCAGGCCAGCGGCAACCACAGGTGGTGGGCTCTTCGGCAGCAGCGCTCCCCAGGCTACTGGGGGTGGGCTCTTTGGTAGCAGGCCAGCTGCCCCAGCTGCTGGAACTGGATTTGGAGCAGCCCCTCAACCTACACAGAATTCCGGTGGGTTGTTCGGTAACAAACCTGCCACTTCTGGTGGCTTGTTTGGTAGCAGCGGTACAGCAGGGTTTGGCGGCCAAAGCAGTCAAGCCCAGCAACAGCAATCGGCTGGTGGACTATTTGGACAATCGCAGAGCCTGGGTCAGCAGCAGCCCCAGCAGCAGCAAACATCACTTTTTGGCAATGCTCAACAACCACAGGCATCCGCAGTGAACCAAAACCCTTACGGCTCCAATGCGCTTTTCGCAAACATAGGCAGCATACCTTCCGTAGTGACACCAACGGTAGTTCAACCTATAGCCAAGCCATTGGCTCCTGTTGAGAAAAAGAAAGCTAGCCTTGTCACGGCTTACAAGCTCTCCCCCAAGCCGTTATTCTCTCGTGCACCCACACCATCCAGAAGCAATGTCACTCCATCTAGCCACTCTCCGGCCTCCGCTAATGGTAGTATGATAATTCCAGACGTGACCGCTGGAAAATCACAAATTACTAGCAATGATTCCGCAATAAGCAAACACGCTTCGCGGCTGTTCAACTCTAGCACGGATGAGGCTATTCTCTCAAGCACAATCTTTGCGCCCGCTAAGGACCTGACAAGGCTTGTAATCGACAAAACCAGATCGGACTCCTTTGATCTTGGAGTCACCGGTGGAGACATTCTCACGTCGCAGAAACAGGCATCGTTCAGAGTGGATGAACTTGAAAAGCAGAATGGTCATGCTACTGACGGTAAAGTTGCTAATGGCAAGCTGGAATCTAAGCAAGTTTCATCGAGCAAGTTGCAGGAGAGTCCAGCCGTGGATGTTCCTGTAAAAGAAGTGGCACAACAGGGCAAGAATGCAAGCAAGGTGGTCACATCTAAAGGAGCCGCTTCCGATGTTACAGACGATGAGGATTACTGGATGTCGATTCCAATATCAAGATTGCGCTCGATGACACCTGCTCAACTTAGAGCTGTTGAAGGTTTCACCGTCGGCAGGCATGGTTACGGTTCCATTGAATTTCTGAAACCTGTCGATCTCACGAGTGTTCAGCTTGATAAAATCACTGGAGGTGTTATCATTTTCGATCACAAATCCTGTATTGTGTACCCTGATGAGTCTTTAAAGCCTGCTGTAGGCGATGGTTTTAACCTTCCTGCTCGCATCACTTTGGATCACTGTTACCCAGTGGCGCGTGATACTAAGAAGCCGGTGGTTGACCCAAAGCACCCACTGGTGAAGAGACACATCAAAAAGTTGCATGAGATTAAGGGCGCCAAATTTGAAAGCTATGATCCTCCTTCTGGAGCTTGGACCTTTACGACTGAACACATGTGATCTAGTCAACTACCCCATGCTATTGGCCACTAGGTATCTGGCAACTGTATATTATGTAGTTATGTCACAACTAATAAAAGTGCATATATTTTTCTAGAGTTGTGTTCTTGATTGCATACTCGCTCCTTTACATCGATGTTAGCCCCCCCTTCCTGGTGATGTAAATGTGTCGTGTAACACCAACTATTGGATCGGAAGACCTACGAGGGCCCTATAAAGTGTTGTTACTTATCATTTATATATATGTAGAAACTCATCAAAACCAAATATCTAGTCGGGTGTCGGTTTTGTTTTCCGATAATTTCATGACACTCTAAGAATGGCAATACAGTTCAGTTGGCCAGTGTGGGGGGTGATAGTGAGTATATCCTGCACATGCAGCTATAATTGCAGCTGATCGAGCAGATTGGAGTTGTACACCATCGCTAACACTAACACCCATTGAAGATACCGAGTTTCTTGATTGCATTCATAGGATATGGGTCACATATACTTGTATTCTTGCGCCGTATTTCATTTGGGAAGCAAGTATGGTTCGAAATAGCGCTGTCGATGGTGTGGCTGTCATACTTCTTGGCCATAGTCACTCCTCCTGGGTCCCCCCCTGCTAACTTCAAGGTGGGAGATGAAAAGAAAAGGATATGGAAACGGTGGTGTAAGAAGTGCGAAAATTACAAGCCAGAAAGATCTCATCACTGTAAGACGTGTCGCAAGTGTGTTTTGAAGATGGACCATCACTGCCCTTGGACGATGAACTGTGTGGGATACGGAAATATGCCCCATTTTTTGAGGTTTCTATCATGGGTGGTGTATACTACAGGCTTTGTGCTTGTAGAAATGTCAAAGGTTCTCTACCAATATTATTTGGATCGTGAATTGCCATCGTATCTTATCTCAAAGGTTGAAATGACAAGTGTGCTGGTGCTCACAATTGTTGACTCCTTTGTTTTCGTCTCTGTCGCAATCCTGTTGATAAGATGTCTTTACAATATCCTGTTTGAAGGCATGTCACAAATTGAAAGCTGGGAAATGGAAAGGCTGGAGTCCCAGATGCGTAGCATTAGATTATGGAGGAAGATACGATCAAACTATCAGTTACTACATAAGAAGCCACTTCCACGCTTGACAACTTGGACCAATATGCCTGATAGTACTTTTGAACGTGAGCCAGAAGAAGATGAAGATCCAGATGTCGTCAACGATGAAGAAATACCCCACTTTACTTGTGATGACTTGGTATTTCCATATGATATATCTGCTTGGGCCAATCTCACAAACTCCATGGGTCCAATCTATCTATGGTTGTGGCCCTGGGGTGCTCCAAAGGGTGACGGCACTCATTTCGATGTCAACAGGCATATGCTTCAAGATGATCAATTGGATCTTCCTTGGCCGCCTGATGGGAATGATACAGAGAGAGAGGCGGATTTCTTACCTCAGTCTGCAACAAGCTTTCCTCGCATCAGACGAGATGCTAGTGGTAGATACTACCGTATTGATCCTAGAGTGGAAATGAGACGTACGGAATGGATGAACTCGCTAGGTGAAGGACTGGGTGACCTTGGAGTTGACCTAGAAGCTGAAGAAGGTTTACCCGATGCGGACGCTGTAGGAGTTATTGAGGGTAGAGAGGATACCCGAGGTTATGGCTCTGATCACGATGAGAGCATCGAGCTAAGAAGCAGAATCGCATCTCACAGCCCGGCCGCTAGGTGTACTCCTTAAAATTCATAAATAATATCTAGCTGTCAATGATTGTGTCTCTACTGATAATCGCTACGAGATAAAAACACATACGGTAAATTAAGAATAAAATGAAATACATATTACACTCAGATAGAAAAAACTAAAGTACACTAAAAGAACCACACTTTTGGGCTTAGCAGAAAAATGACGCCTCCTGAAAGAACGCGACAGCCACGACGAAATGGCTAAGCAGAGCTGCAGCATCCCAAGATAAAAAGGAAAATACCACCTCATGGTTTTGCCTCAGATGACTCAGGTGCCGACGCAGAAGTGACAGAAGGCAGGATTGACTCCTGGCCATCAGACTTTGACCCATTCGATATAACTGCGGTGCTGCTCTTGTATGAGTCATCAGCAGATATTGTTGCCTTGTTAGTCTCATCAGTAGTGACGTCCTCCTGTGCAATAGTGGAATCAGCGTCCACCGTCAGGTCAGATTGATGGATAGATGTAGGGATTGGAACAACGAGTGGAGCGGTAGGCGCATCTGCAAGTGAACCCGCGTCAGTCTTGCCCTCCTCGGTGACATCGACATCCAGGCCAGGCTCAGTGTTATCACCATCTTTTGACTCCTCCACCTTTGCGACTTGTTCAATGTACGTCTCTGGTCCCTTGTCAACAAGCACTTGGAACAATTCCTCAGCAGTCTCGATATCAGCACTACCCAAATCCTTCTGCCAACCGTTTTCACTGTTGAGAAGGGTCCGCAGAGTGGAAACCTTCTGAGCAGCGGTCTTGGAGCTACCTGAGGCACTGGTGAACACAGACTCCCTTACAAACTCATCATAGCTGCCTGGTTCAAAGAACAGCTTGTACGTACTAAGGTCAACTTTCACCTTCAGGTTGGACTCGGTAACTGCTTCAAGATCTCCGCCCTTGTCTGCGTCATCTTCCAGCAGGGACTGAAGGAAAGGAATTCTGATTTTAGAAGCGGGAACAGCTTCTGTAGGGTGTGACATTACATAACTCGTAAGGTAGTAGCTCCAGCTTTCCTGCTCATTTTTCTGTCCCTTAAGGGTGAGATCGTCAAGAGCAACAAATGTCACGGCAACAGAGTTAGCAGCAGTGTCAAACACAATCTTGAACATGTCCTCTTCGTTACCCATCAAATCACGAACCTGCATACGGTAAAGGATCTGGTCCTTCGCTGTGGTGACTTTCTGCTCACGGTCCTTCTCCATGAGGAGAATCATCTCAGAGCTACGGTGGTCTGTTATGATCATCTGCATGTATTTGACAAGGCCCTGAACCACCTTATCAATGGTAAAGAGCTTGTATGCCTTGTTACGGTATCCCTGGCGAAGTGTCTCCTCAAACCAAGCATGCTCCAGTTCACCTTCAATTAAGCGCTCGGACAACTCCAGAACCTGTGAGTAACTGTCCTCTGCTCTGATGCTGATACCCATGTCCTCCAACTGATGGGATAGAAGGTCCAAGTCTTTGGCAAACTTCACCTCCTCACGCGTGCTGATATCCTTGTACACAGTATCGTTCATCTGCTTCACTTCGTACATACGCTCATATAGAGCATTCAAGTAACGGAAGAAAACGTATATGGTTGTATTAGTGAAGCAGTTGAATGTAGTCCTTGGAAGGGACTCGTCTGCAGGCTTACTATCAGTTTGGCTGCTCTGTGGTAGAGTGGCAATCCAGTTTTGTTCGGCCTTGTCGACAGTCTCAGGCACCTCTTTCTCGGCTGCTTCGGGAGCAGGAGATCCCGTAGCTACAGAGTCAACCGATTCCGCTCTGGTGGCGGAAGTCTTCTGGTTCTTTGACTTACGCAGAACATCTCTGAGGAGGTCTGCTGTCCTGCCACGCTTTTTGCTCTGCGACAATGACGGTGAAGCCTGCTGGGATTCCTGGTCGTGTTCGCTATCAGACTCACGGGTCTCTTTGCCCACTGAGCGTTTCTCAAGTTCCTCATCGACGTATTGAGGCTTGAGGGAAAAGAAGTTTGTTACAAAGAGTCTAAGGAATGCTTCCAGACGCTCCTTGTCAAACTGAGAATAAGACGAGGAGTGGTTTAGGAAAACAAATACCAGTCTCATAATGTCCATTATTACACCATAGTCTTCGTATTTATAGTCGAGTTGTGGTTTAGGCTTAGGAGTTAGAGGGTGGAGGCGCTTTTGGGTCTGTTCCATTTTGACCGTTGAAATCTCGCTGACAAGTTGCTTTGTAGTGAGTAATTTCTTGTCAGCCTGCTTGAAAGTAAGACCCAGATGGTCGAGGGACTTATAGAACACCTTTTGCTCCATCTCACGCCACACCTTATTCCACTCTCTATGTGACCGTTTCCACTCCTCATCCTTCTGCTTAAGACGCTTTAGCACAACAGGTACAGCAATAGCTGGGTGATCATGAAGAGCATCAATGACTTCAAATCCACGGTCTTTGTCGTACACTTTCCTAATCACCTTCTTATAAATGGTTACAGAGGTGTGACCAAGTCCAGGAGGAAGTTTGAATTGGGCTTTTTCCTCAGGGCTCATATTAGCAATCCTGTTGGCAATGGTCTCGAGAGTCTGGATGGTACGCAAGTTTGCTTCCATATAGTAGTCGTACTCAAGACGCTCTTCTTCAATACGATACAGAATCTCCTCGTACTGGTTTTTACGGTGTGCGATGAACCCAGAGTCCTCAGATGCCCAAGTAGGATGGCCAACCCACTCATCGTTAAGCACTTCCCAACACATATCATCACGCCCTGAACAAGGCATGTAAGTTTCAGCTTTTGGCAACAATCTGTAACTCGGCCCACATGACTTGCAAAGAGACAACTCCATCTGGTGCTTCTTGAATGTGATATTCTCTATGTGAAGTGGCTTCTCTTCGTATCCTACGAAATTTTTGAACCAATCAAACAGCTCACGTTGACCACCAATGAATCCATCCATACGTTCCACAAGGGTTGCTTTATCGATGATATCCTGTGAGTACAGGTTGAGCATCTTCAAGAACTCATTGTAGGTTTGTTTGCTTGGCATACTCTTCTTCACCTTATCGAAGAAATTTAGTTCCTCAGCAAGTGTAGAGGAGGAGTTCACAGGATAAACTGGCTCGGGGATTCCAGGAAGCAACGATGGGCTCAAAGTAGCCTCTTTAGCACGCTGCTTTTTTGCAGTAGAACCACGCACGTCCGAAATTGGAATCTCCGTATATATCTGCTGCTGCTGCTTCTCTACGGAAGACACGCCAGGGGGTGGTATCTGCTGAAGTTGTTGAAGCTGCTGCTGGGCAGGAGGTTGTTCGTATATTAGAGGCACACCAGCCAAGTTCTTCTTCTTCCTCTCCTTTGTGGGAGCTGAACCATAAGGTGGCGGTGAGAAGCTACCAACAGGAGGGAGATGACCCTGGTTACCTTTAGCATATGCACCTTTGCCATAATACTCCTCCATGGGTGGTGGTGGTTGTTGGGGCTGTGGCTGTTGAGGCTGTTGTTGTCTTTGTTGAGGCAAGCCAATCTGCGCCTGGCCACTGGTGTCAGGCAAAAATTGCTTGAAATCATCAAGCAAGTCGGGAGCATTCTGGAACAAAATAGTCACTTGCTGGTAAACCTCCTCTATAGGCTTAGCATCTTTCTGGTATGTTTGCAAAATTCCCAAAAAGTGTTTATAGATGTCAGGCTGGTTAGCAAAGCGGACTTTAATTTTATTCACATAACTGATAGCATGGTTGAACTCCACAGGCGACCCAGCAGCATTCTGGCCATATTGCCCATCAGCCATTTGTGGCATTTGCTGAGGTCCCGGCTGGAACTGTGGTGGTTGTGGCTGCTGCTGTAAATTACCAGAGTTCATGCCTGGAGGCATTCCTTGGTCTGGGATATACCTTGGGCCATACATATCATTCTGGAGACCCTGCTGAAGCTGGTGTTGCTGCTGTGACTGCTGTTGCTGTTGTTGTTGGTCGCTACTTGGTTGTGGATCACTCTTCTGTTGCGGTTGTGAGGGCCATCTTTGCTCGTATGTGAGCCCCTCCATCGACATCTCTGGCCTAGTGGTAGTACCCATGGGAGTGGTGACCCTAATTGGGTTGGGGTCCGAAGGGTCCAGTGAGCAATCTATGCGAAACCCAGCTGGAAGGAAGGTGTTGAATCCCTGAATAAGGTTTGGGTGACCTCTGAAGAGAGTAGACACCCTATCGATGACCCCCGGTGTGTCGATGCTATACTTGGGCGTTAGTATGAAGTCAGACGATATTGCCACTCCGGCTAAAACAAATAATGATCTACCTACTTTTGACACTTGAAGTCCTTCATGATGTCAAGAAAGTGGTTATATACATCGGACTGATTCTGAAACTGCACCTTCACCTGGTCGAGGTACGAGAGCGCGTCCTTCACATTCAACGGTCTATAAGAAGGGAGAGCAGAAGCCTGTTGCTGCTGTTGCTGCTGTTGTTGCAGCTGCTGCTGCTGCTGATCTTGTTGCTGCTGTTGTTGCTGTTGTTGTTGCTGCTGCTGTTGCTGCTGTTGTTGTTGCTGCTGTTGTTGCTGCTGTTGTTGCTGTTGTTGTTGTTGTTGCGGCTGTTGCTGATGCGAAGTTTGATGTGCTTGTAAGTTTGGATGAGACTGTGTCGAAGAGTGCGAGATTCTTCTTTCTTGCTCGGATGACACCTATGGAGGAGGAAGAGACTTGTTAGTAAACGGAGTGATCCGGTACGACGCGAGGAAAACAGAATTAGTCGTTGGTTTCCTGAGGGATATATAAACTTACTTGATGCATCACATGAGAATTGTTCAACGGAGGAATAGCGAACCCACCAGGTGGCATATTGTTTGGCAACCCTGGTAGAGAAGGAAGCGCGTAGTAGGATTGTCCTGCAGGTGAGAGAGAAAAGTTAGTGAGAATGTACAATTTTAAAAAAAAAACCCTCGTGCTAGAGTTGTTGTTGATTAGCATTGTTGAAATACTTACCATTATCAAGGCTGGATGGCGGTGGTAGCACGGGTGGAGGTCCCGCCTGCTGATGGCTAACAGTGAGATTGTGTTAGTGAGGAGTGACTGGCTGGAGAGTCAATGTGATGCGCGCTCATCACAGATACCGCAAGAACAAAATGAAACTTACTGGAATGCCTGCACATTCTGAGCAGCTGGATCCTTGGAGTCTGACCCCTGCTGCTGCCAGCTCTTCTGATTAGACATGTTTACCGTAGGGAGAACACTTTTTTCAAGCTTTGGTGGGGTGTGTTGGGGCCTGCTAGATAACACAACACCTCTACGAGTGTGTCTGAAAAACGCAACACGGCAATTCGAAGCTGTGAATGTGAGATGGCTGAGGAGTTGCAGATATATTCAATTACACCCATAGATTATCCCTGAGTGGAGAAATACACGGTTGCAACCTATGGTGGAACTGGAGGGGACGATGCCTCGGTCCTGGGTGGTTGAGAGTGGATGTGTGTAAAATCGAACCAATGCAAAAAGGCGTGCCAAAAACGGCACACTGCATTGGCAAGGCTAATCTCTTCTGTAGATGCAGGGAGGGTAACGTCGAGGACGGGAGAGACAGTTGATCAGCCGGGGGAGGGAGAGTGGAGTTGTACCGCAGGTTTATTTGGCAGGAGGAAGAAGCATTTGGGTTCAAACAGGAAAGGAGGGAAGACCGATATGGCTAGGCAAAGGAGGTTCTGCAGGTATAAATGACACTTGATCCAAGTGGGTACCTACGGTGCAGCCAAGGCATTGCTAGCACTTAAAAGCTGAATTTATGATTCTACCAATTAAGACATGTCTTCAATCTATCTAAATAGTTTATGTAGATGTTCTCATTAATAGGAAATGGTTCAAGGCGACTTTCGCAGCTACTCATTCCCATGTCGAGCAGAGATCTCTCTGCTCACTTCCGTTGTAGTTGCTCGTGCCTCTCCAACCGCTCGCTGACTCGTTGTGGCTCTGCTCCCCCGGAAAAGCCAGAATAGGCATATATACACATTGAGATATCAACGATGGGATTCCTAAGCTGTGTGTGTTGCGCGAGAAGGCACGAAAGCGGCAATTGACACACCTCTGATAAACTACTAGGGTAGGGTAACTATATAATATCAGTGCAATACGAAGCCTGAAGCGTACGCATAATAGCTGTCTCGTTTCTTAACCAGAGCGGATGGCAGATACGGCAGAGAGAGGCGGAGGGGAAGTAAGTTCTCAAAGTGAGGCAAGCGGTTGCGAACAGTTAGATGGCAGTGTCTATCTGTCTATGCCTCTTCTTGTCCTCTCTGCTTGAGAGAAAGCACAGGGCAACTTAACCATCATCGCGAGATTAGTGAGCCGGCCCTACTCAGATGCGGTGATATTTCATCATAGCCCCAAATAAATATATATATTTATATATATATATGTTTGTTCAGTTGTTTCTGCGAGAAGTCGAAAATAATATAACTAGGAAGGATGAATGCGCCAGATAGATTTGAGTTGTTTATTTTGCCTGATGGTGTGCCAAAGTATGTCTCTCTTAAGCTTCCGCATTACTCTCTCAGCTTTGAGCGGAACAGAATGGACAATTGTCAATAGTGAACAGACTACTAACCCCAGAACGATATAGGCTCAAGATAACACCTGATTCAAGAGTTCCCAACTGCATAATTGTAAAGTTCGAAAGAGAGGATCATACATTGGGAAATCTGCTGAGGCAAGAGCTAGCTGATGACCCAACCGTGCTGTTTGCCGCATACAAGATAGAGCATCCTTTGTTTGCGAATTTTGTAATGCGGATACAAACAGAAGAAGGGGTTAAGCCAAGGGTTGCCCTTCAGCATGCCTGCAACAGGTTGATCCATAAGCTGGGTGTTTTGAGTGATAGATTCAAGCAGGAGTGGGAATTGAAGGCGTTGCTCACCGCTGGAGACAACGACTATGACATGTAATGGTGATAAAAGGGACAAGCGGGTATATTTTCTATGGAGTGCATTGTTATCTTGAGTATATGGAGAGATGTCCATCCTGTAACATAGTGTTTTTTATATCATTTTTCCATCTAAATGAACATGGGGCAAATCCAATAATGATTACTTTAAACTATGCATTAGTTGTTATGACAGAAACTCTATAAAGAAAAGCTGGTATAATAATGGACGAGGAGTGAAAAAAAATCCAACGAAAAGAGATAGAAATACACATATTAAGCCCCTCATGCAGATGAGAGCTTCTTCTTGAGGGCAAGCTTTATAAAGTCAAATTTTACGTAGAAGTAAGGATCGCTCGACTCGGGAAAGTTTCCAAGCCTTAGCACTTCTTCAAGGTGGTAAGTGTATATGGTCCTATTGGGAGAGATGTGTGTTATAACGCTGCCACTCTCAGATACACACAGCTTGTGATGGTCCTTAAAGTTGAACTGGAACGAGCCGTTGCTAAGCTCAAACATTATGTAGTTATCTTCACGTGTATATCTGCGCAAAAACACATCCTCGGATCTGTTGTTCTTCACCCCATTGGAGACCTCACAGAGGTTGGCGGTCATATATTTGCTGAAGAACTCAATCATCTCGATTTCCTTCCTTAGTGACGAAGGAACATTTGAAAGAGAGTATTGGCTACCTGTCCAACCTTTGTCATCATCGGCGATAACATGCCAGATGTCATCTGTCTCTGCAATCTTCAACAGCGTGCTTCCATTGTTGAAAAGCACACCAATGTCGTTGCTAGAGAGCTGATAAGAAAATCCATACTTGTTAGAGTAGTCAACCCATTTGCTCACCAACACAGGCTTTTGGCAATCTCTGTTTACGAACTGCTCGCTAGAATTGGCAATCTTTGCCTCGATTTCTGCAATATTATTCATAGTGTTTGTCACCTCGGCATAAAGCAGTTGAGAGATCATATTGTTGGCATCTGCTTCTTGGCTGGCAGTTATTCTGGATCTAACTGGCTTGACTGCAGCAGAAGTAGATACTTCTTTGTACTTGTTTTTGGTGTTTCCTGGGGACAGAGACTGGGGGAGGAGAGTCTTCGGCTTCTCACTCTCGAGATCCGTTTTCAGAATCTGCACCGGGTTTCTCTGACTGTCATTAACACCACTCTTACTCTTTGCATTATTAAAGTTTATCAAGGACTCTTCTCTGGAAATAAAATGTATGTTTCTTGGTTCCTGTCTAAGAGTTTCCATGGTGATCTTACTTGGAAATGGACCTCTTCTGAACCACTCATGGTCGAGAACCTCATCAAGGGTTGGTCTCTTGAGAGGATCAGTAGCCAGCAATGATACAATAAGCTCTTTCGCTGAGTCTGAGACAACTTTGTCCTCTGGGAACTGGAAGTCGTTGGTCTTGATCCTCTCATAGATCACCTGGACATCCTTAGACTGGAATGGTGGTTTTCCGCAGAGAAGAGCATACATCATAACTCCAATAGCCCAGATATCAACTTCAAAACTATGTCCGGTATTCTTTCCGCCTAGAACTTCTGGCGCTATATAGTTGGGAGTACCACAGATGGTGTATTTGCGAGTGTTGTTTGGTCCCAGCACCGAGGCAAGTCCAAAGTCTCCAATTTTAAGATTCATTTCTGGGTCGAAGAAGATGTTTCCAAGCTTCAAATCTCTGTGGATAACCCTTCTACGGTGAAGATACTTGATCGCCCCAATGATTTGCACCATAAAGAATCTCACCTCCGGCTCAGAAAGCAGCTTTCTGGTCTTGAGAAGATCCATCAAGGACTGGTTAGGGCAAATTTCAAGAAGAATATAAACATTCACATCATCCTCGAAACAGTCAATAAACTGCACGACATTTGGATGTTGCATGCTCTTATGTATCTTAATCTCAGACAAAAGTTTGGTCTTTGTCTTCTCACTCTTGATGGATGCCTTGGCAACGGTCTTGGCGGCATAAACCACTCCAGATTCATCTTTCATCTGAAAGCATCTGGCAAATCCTCCCTCTCCCAGAAAGAGACCTCTATGATATCCCCTGCCGGTTCTAGTGCGAACAACTGAAGGAGGAGTCTTGCACAAGGAGGAGAGTTTTTCCTTCTTCTTCCTTGGTTTCTCCGCATGTGCCTGTCCAGAACTGGGCTTGGCCTCGACAGGTGCCTTCACATTTACAACCCTGAAAGGTTGCTTGACAGGAGTGTGAACAGGAAGACTCGATTTGATGTTGAGCTGACCATTGTTCAAAGTTTGAAGTGGAAGAAGTCCACCGTTTCTTGCTGTGGCCATGGTGTTGTAGGGTAGTAGTCAAGTGGTCAAGTGCACTTGAGGCAGTTGACACAGGGCGGTGGTAATCTAAGCGCTGGCAATGCAGTCTGATGAATGCTTCTGCCTCTCACTTTTGTAATATATATTGCGTTCTCACTTTGACGATTCAAACTTAGTTGAGAATAAAAAAAATCTATAAACAGTAAAATGTGTGGGATAAATGAGATGCGTATCACTCTCTATCATAAAAACAGAGATGTACACCGTTTCCCATTGATATTTGGCATATGTATTGATATGTTTACTTATTACCCTATTCATCGATATTTATCTTTTGCCGAAAGAGCCAAATGAGCACAAAAGGTAGTGTGCATGCAGACCACATCCACAAAGATGGGGGGATGCTCCTAATCTGAATCTGAATTTCGTTCTGCCTGCTGGTAGAGCGCCCTCACTTGTTCCTGTGCCTGCTCACTTCTGCCATTCGCACGCGGTTCACTCATGAAGCATCTCCAGCCCTGCTTGTCCATTGAGCTTGTCCACAATTTGGCTCGTCCTTAGTTAAGCTCGCCCAAATCTGCGCTTTTCCGTAGCTCATATGCTACACAGTTTTCCACCCAGTCAGCTAGGGATGACGCGCTAGAGAGTACTGCCGCATGGCATACCACACGACCCTCAGCACTGCACTGCCGCAAGCGCGGAATAGCTGCTCGTACCCTGCTCCTGCACTGCTCCTGCCCTGCTCTTGGCTTGCCTTTTACTTGGCTAAGTGCTTTGCGCTTCGATCTTCTGCGGTGTTGTTCTCCTGCTCTGCAGTTGGCCTGCTCTACCATAGCTGTATAAACTGCTCACACACTGGAGTGAACTTGTAAGGCACACGCCCTTGTTCTCTGCACTGCTCTGCTTGTATATCACTTCGCTTGCACGCTACTGTTCTTCATATTAAAAGGCGCGTCTCTGCTCTCCACGTCTACAGTTCAAGTGATAACTGGCATTAACCGTCTGCAATATGGATTCCTCGGATGACGAAGATAATACACCACTTGCTCGTCGTCCTAGAGCGAAGGTAGAGGAATCATCGGATGATGAGGATGCGCCGCTTAGCTTTTACTCCAACGGTACCTCGCGCACCTCAACAGCCTTATCTTCTGATTTGAGTGATGACAGGACTATAACCAACTCTAAGAAGAGGCCCCTACCATCTTCTAATGGTAAAACAAAACCCAAGAAGAAGGTGAAGGTGGAAAGCGAAGTGGAAAGCGATGATGACTACGGAGAGGTTAGCAAACCCAAGGCCGCGGTTCCAAAGAAGAAGATAACAACAGTAAAGAAAACTACCGCATCCAAAAAGCCAACACCTGTTAAACCCTCCAAGAAACCTACCCCAAAGAAGGATTCTGCCAAAAAGGTAACCCCAAAGAAGGAACCACAGGTGGCTAAAAGCACTTCCAAAAGCAAAGCTCCTGAGAAAGAAGTCACGCCCGCAGTGTCTGTGAAGGACGAAGATGAGGAGGAGGAAGATATATACAAGTGGTGGGAACAAGATGATTTGAATGGAGAGGTCAAATGGGACACTCTTGAGCACAACGGTGTTATTTTCCCTCCAGAATATGAACCATTACCAAACAACGTCAAGTTGATATACGACGGGAAACCAGTGACATTGCCTCCGGCAGCAGAAGAGGTGGCCGGCTTTTTCGGTGCCATGTTGGAGACGGATCATGCCAAAAACCCTGTATTTCAGAAGAATTTCTTCAAAGATTTCTTGGCAGTGTTGGAGGAGAGTGGTGGCTGCGGTGTTGATATCGAAGAGTTTGAGAAGTGCAACTTCACACAGATGTTCAACTACTTTGAGGCTAAAAGGGAGGAAAAGAAAGCCCTTCCAGCAGCCGAAAAGAAAAGAATAAAGAAAGAAAGGGATGAATTCGAAGAAAAATACAAGATTTGTTTACTCAATGGCCGGAAGGAACAAGTTGGAAACTTCCGTATTGAGCCTCCTGGGCTTTTCAGAGGGCGTGGTGCACATCCCAAAACCGGAAAACTCAAGAGAAGGGTCAACCCTGAAGATGTCATTCTCAATTTGGGTAAGGAAGCCCCTGTGCCCCCTCCTCCCGCTGGGCGTTCTTGGGGAGAAATCAGACACGACAACAAAGTGGCATGGTTGGCCATGTGGAGGGAAAACATCTCCAACTCCGTCAAATATGTTCGTTTCTCGCAGAACTCTTCCCTCAAGGGTATGAGCGACTTCAAAAAGTTTGAAAAGGCTAGAGAGTTGAAAGACCACGTTGAAATAATCCGCCAAGACTACAGACAGAAACTCAAGAGCAGTGTGATGCTTGAGAGACAAATGGCTGTAGCCACGTATCTAATTGATGTCTTCGCCCTCAGAGCAGGTGGAGAAAAAGGTGATGATGAAGCAGATACAGTTGGTTGTTGCTCACTGAGATATGAGCATGTGACTCTAAAGCCACCTAACACCATCATTTTTGACTTCCTTGGTAAGGACTCCATCAGGTTCTACCAGGAAGTGGAGGTTGATGATCAAGTGTTTAAGAATTTACGCATCTTCAAGAAACCACCTAAGCAGCCAGGTGATGACTTGTTTGATAGACTTGATCCTTCGATCCTCAACAAACATTTCCAAAACTACTTGCCAGGGCTGACAGCTAAGGTGTTCCGTACTTACAATGCATCAAAGACCATGCAAGACCAGCTAGATTTGATCCCAAATGAGGGAACGATCAACGAGAAGGTTGTGCGTTTCAACGCAGCCAATCGTGCAGTTGCAATCCTGTGTAATCACCAGCGTACCGTGAGTAAGAACCACGAAGTGGGAGTAAACAAAATCAACGAAAAAATCAAGGAGATGATTTGGCAAAAAATCAGACTAAAGCGGATGATTCTACAGTTGGACAAAAAGATGCTCAAGAAACGGCCTGAGTTCTTTGAAGAATTGGAGGATCTTACCAAAGAGGAGGAAGAGCATATTCACCATTTAGTTATTGAACGTGAAAAGGAAAAAGCACAGAAGAAGCTTGAGCGTGATAATGAGAAGCTCAAAAGCGAAGGTCAAAAGGCACTCCCCCAGTCTGAGCTAAAGGAGAAACTCAAGAGTATTGACGCATTGGCAAAGGAGTATAAAAAAGAGCTCAAGACAGGAAAGCCAGAGCTGAAGCCAGCTAATGTGACTGTTGAGAAACTGGAAGCACAGATAGAGAAGCTGGACCAGAGAATTGTTAACACAACCCTCCAACTCAAGGATAAGGAAGACAATTCTCAGGTTGCTCTGGGAACCTCTAAGATGAACTATATTGATCCGAGACTTTCAGTGATGTTCTCAAAGAAGTATGATGTGCCCATTGAGAAGTTGTTCACAAAAACTCTGAGGGAGAAGTTCAAGTGGGCGATCGAGTCCGCAGACGCAGACTGGAGGTTCTAATAAACCACACAATGATAAACGTTGGCAAAGGTTTTTTGTTTGTTTTGCAAGAGTACTTTCTATTACCCCTTGACAACTAAGAAGAGTAGAGCTAGAAAGCATTGCTACAGCACCATGTAAATAAAATGTAGTTAACGTTAAAATGTATTCTATTAATTTTTTGTACGTATCCACTCTTTTAAGAACTCCGAGTGGCACGTAGTGCCAACAAATATATATATAAGAAAGTTTTCTTTTCAATTGTCCAACTGTAACACCATCACATTAGAGAAAACACACCTACCCATCTACACATGCACAAAAATCAGTGTGTCTAATATTGGCTAGCAGCCTGTTGGCAAGCCTTGAGCTGCTGGAGGTAGTAGTCACAGATCTGGAAGTTGCCCTCGTTGTCCTCAAGACATCTGGTGAAGTTTCTGGCATCAACATCACAGGCCTTGGAGGTCTCTGTGGCCTGGGACTGAGCGTACTGCTGCACACCAGCATCCTGAGGAGCCTCAGACACAGATGAAGAACCGCCAAACATACCAGTCAAACCGGCACCAATGGTGTGGCCAACAGCAGAACCAACAGCAACACCAGCAGCGGTGGAAGCCATCTGGGCAAAAAGACCCGGCTGACGGCCCTGGGCCTGCTGCTGGGTAGCTGGGTTAGCTGGGGTATGAGCTGGTGGAGCAGCAGCACGGGCTGGCACGGTGGAAGCAGATCTAGTCTGGGCTGGAGCAGCTCTTGGAGCCGGTCTAGCAGCTGGACGACGACCTGAAGAACGTGGCATTATGATATTATTGTGCTAAAAAATTGAAATTTTATCTTTTGCAAGATTACAGAGTTTGCAACAACTTTAAAAACAAAAAAACCGTAGAGGCATGCATGTATATATAGTGCAGTGGCATATATTCTACCGATGATGCTGGCCCTCGTGCTCTCTACGCTAGTTGTCTGTGCCTCCCATGGTGGTGGCGCTTGAGAGGATCATCCGTGCCGGGTAAAGAATCCTCCAGAATAGCCGACTCCGCAAAAGGGTTGGAAAGGTCCAAAAGCGTTGCAGAGACATCAAAAAGTAGTGCACTGCCGAGGCTACAGCTCTGAAGCTTTTATGGTTATGTAGCTCTGGTTCCAAAATACCCGCCAATCGAATCTCAGTTTTTAATAAGGCCTAACTGTTGGTGATTATGCAAGCAGAAGACAGAGAAACTATGTGCCAGGAAGAGAGGGAGAAAGCAGAGAGACACAGGGAGACGTACACCACTAAAGGCACACAGTCTGACGAGAGCTTGACATTGAAATATACGCTCAAGTTTGGAGATTTTTCGAAAACAATTTTCTTTTGCATCTTTTGTCTATAAGGATACTAAGGGTGTTTTCATTGTGTTCGTCATGTATGCGGCACGTTCCATTGCGCGCTCCTGGAGAGTGCCTTCGAGAAGTGTTTCGCTACCACGTCTCTTTTCATCACTGCCCTCTGTGCAGAACCAGAGCAATGATTTCTACTCTGTGAGAACAAAGCCAAATGACTTCTACTCCATCAAGCCACTGGAAATTGAATCAGCCCTGGGTCCATATGAGGAATTCGCCAAAGAAGCACACCAATGGGAGACCTGGGACCTCCAGAATGAGGACTCCCCGGAGTACCCAGTGCGTAAGTCAAAAATCAGACATTTCACATTAAACTTTGGTCCACAGCATCCAGCAGCTCATGGTGTGCTGAGACTCATTCTTGAGCTCCACGGTGAGGAAATTCTCAGAGCCGACCCCCATGTTGGTCTTCTTCACAGAGGTACTGAGAAGCTGATAGAATCAAAAACCTATATCCAGGCCCTTCCATACTTTGATCGTTTGGACTATGTCTCCATGATGACCAACGAGCAAGTGTTTGCGCTTGCGGTGGAGAAACTTTTGAACATTGAGGTACCAATTAGAGCCCAGTATATTAGAACACTCTTTGGAGAGATAACCAGAATTCTTAACCATCTGATGTCCGTTCTTTCTCATGCGATGGATGTGGGTGCTTTGACTCCCTTTCTCTGGGGTTTCGAGGAGAGGGAAAAGCTCATGGAGTTTTACGAAAGAGTTTCAGGTGCAAGATTACACGCTGCTTATGTGAGACCGGGCGGTGTTTCTCAAGATCTCCCAGCCGGTTTGTTGGATGATATCTACATGTGGGCTACCCAGTTTGGTGACAGAATCGATGAAACTGAGGAGCTTCTTACAGACAACAGAATTTGGAAGCAGAGAACTGTGGACGTGGGTATTGTCACTGCAGATGACGCTCTAAACTATGGTCTTTCAGGTGTCATGCTGAGAGGCTCTGGTATTCCATACGATATCAGAAAGGCACAGCCATATGATGCCTACGACAAGGTGGACTTTGATCTGGCTGTGGGTACCAAGGGTGATTGTTACGATCGTTACCTTATCAGAATGGCCGAGTTCAGACAGTCATTGAGAATCATTGAACAGTGTATCAATGACATGCCGGCCGGCCCAACTAAGGTTGAGGACTTTAAGATTGCCCCACCATCGAGGGCTCTGATGAAGGAAGATATGGAGGCCCTTATCCACCATTTCTTGGTATTTACCAAGGGTTACGCTGTTCCACAGGGTGAGACATATACTGCAATTGAGGCTCCAAAGGGTGAGATGGGTGTGTATGTTGTGAGTGACGGTAGCGAGAGACCGTACAGATGTAAGATCAGAGCTCCAGGTTTCGCACACTTGGCTGCATTTGACCACATATCAAGAGGCTACTTGTTGCCAGATGCTGTTGCCATCATTGGTACTATGGATCTGGTGTTCGGTGAGGTTGACCGTTAATTACTGCATTCATCACTCTTAGATAGACACATAAATCAAACGATCATAAAATGAAAGAGATGATTCCTAAGATATTTTTCGGTATGAAATCCTAAGTAATGTATTAGATACAGAAACTGTCGTGTATATTTTTGTATATATTCCGGTCCAAACTCTATTAAGCCCAAACGCAATGCAGTTATATATTCTCTTCCCTCATTCCTTCTCACCACCTCCTAAGAATCCTCTTTTTCTTCATTGAAATCAAAATCACCATCCATCAGGTGATCCAACACCATACTGGGTGGTCTCTTATGTCTTTTGACAAATTCTCCGGTTGCATTTGGAACATCAGACTTTTCTCTGTCCTGCAGTTCATTCTGTATTTTTTGGTAGTATAGATCCCAGTTTCCAGATGCACTTCTGCCACGACCATTATTCTCAGTGGTTTCGTTCTCAGAGGAATGACTGAATGCTTCGCCAATGCTCTGGCTAGAAGACGATTCCTGCTCTAACGGTACTGTGGGCTTGCCAAAATGAGAAAGACCCAACCCTTTTGGCTGACTTGGAGAAGGCCTATCAAAAGTAGATGCTGATGAAGAATATGGGTCAAATGCCACAGGTAGCGGTCCCATTGCTATCTGTGATTGATTTAGGAGCTCATTCACCGGTGATATAAAAGTTGAAGTTCGCGTTCTCACTGGCAGCATATCCAGAGTAGTGGAACTAGTATTGCCTAGTAGCGCATTTCTCAGCGATCTTCCTTGAGAAGGTTGTTGGTCTAATGTGAAAGTAGAGTTGAATGCAGATTGGTTTGCAATCGAGTATACGGATCTCGTCTCGTTTCCGAATCCAAGTGTGCTCTCGCCATCGTTTGTGCTAATATCGCCATATTTTCCACGAGATTTGTTGAACAGATTTCCATCATAGCTAAACAATGTATCATTTTCACTTCTAGCGTATGTGTAGTTATCTTGATCGAATTTCTCTGAGTCTGTCGCCTGCATACGAGATCTCATGTGTGATAGGATTCTCCAAATGAAGAACATTCCAAGGACTGCTGCGAGCACTCCACCAACAGCAATGAAAACAGTCCCATTTAGCTGTGTCTCCCTTTGTATAAACGGAGAAGCAACCGTGGGTATTGTCGCTGTAAATGCGTAGCTGGTAGATGTGGATGATGCTGATGACGAAGACGAAGAACTAGAGCTCGTGGTCAGCGAAGGCGACGACGAAGTCACTGTTGACGATGATGTTATATCTGGAAAACTTGACGAGGCTCGAGATGATGTTTTTGAAGTGCTTGAAGTAGTTGATGAGGAACTCGTTGACACTAACGACGGCAAGCTGGGCAAATCAGCGGCGCAGACTGAACTGGCCAGTGAAAGGGTCGCAGCCACTGCTACTATTCTTGACTGTCTCAATTTCATAGTACAGACTGTTCCAAATTAAGATGGGTCTTCCAACAAAGGATGGTACCTCAACAAGTGGGGATCCTATGCAGAATTGATGGGTATCTCAACTATATTAAAGTATTTTATCCAAAGGTTAGGTCTGAGCATTATGAGAAGGTTTGCAAGAAACCCAAGAACGATGAAGCTAGGTCGAAACTATGACATCCGGAAGCCATAAAACCTTGCATACAATGAGCAGCCGGTTTTTGAAAGGCTTCCTTCATTTGCAGACTTTCAGTAGACGCGCCGCAGCATAATTAGGAAGCACATATATAAAAGCGTATCTCAAGCGAATATTGTTAATTGAATCAACCCCTTAATCTTTCCCTTGTGGTCCTCAGAGAAAGTTAACGCGTCAATTGCTGCTTGCATACATACAAATCAAAATAGTGGAGCGCGTCTTGCATACAGCAATCTACACCACATCCATCCCTTGCAGGCCCTGCACCACCTTCTTCCTGCATACAACAGATGGAAGCGCGTGCAAGTGGCTGCTTCGGGTATGCGTGGAGTATATTTTTTGCGGTTTTCGTTCTTGAAAGAGCACGAATACCTGTGTTTGTCTCCAAGATCACTTGCTGCCTTTCATTAAACATATTGCATATTTTGTTCTACTCCTAAATCTGGAGAAGTCCGAACCGTTAATAAAGCCAAGCGGTGTACCGCTTAGAGTTACACATGCAATTTCATTTTTCATGAGTCTGTTACGAAGTGTGTGGACGTTACATCCAGCATAGTAAAGAAGTACCTTAGCAGTCCCGTTAGATATTCATTCTCCCCTTATAACTCGTAAATACACAAAAAATTTAAAAAAAAAGTTAAGTAAGAAACAAATTGACTTGCCTAATTGTCATGTTTTGCTTTGGAAGACTTGAGCATCCACCAACCTGCACTTAGTAAACCAATGACACCCAACACTAGTTTCTCCCTCTGAGATACATCTCCGCTTGGTGCCTCGTACTTTTGCTCATAGTGCTCCTCCTCAGTGGGTTGCAAAGCGGAGTCCACAGCTACCCCCGAGTGTGAGATTTCTGGTGGATTATCAACTCCTAAAACCACAGCACCTGCAATCTTTGCATTGAGAATATCCGACTCACTTGAAGCATCCACTGGCTTGACAGCATCTTTCGATGATGCATGTGTAGAAAGAGAAGGGATCTTTATAGGGGGCCTTGGATCAGCCTCTGGAAAGTTGGGCTGTGGAATCTTGTAGAACTCGATAGATGAGTTATCTCCTTTTGCAGATGCAGCAGCCGAACTGGAAATATTCCTCTGAACAATTTCCTCAATCTGCTTCACAGACGCCTTTTTCTTAGATGGTGTGCTGGTGGTAGACAACCTGATGGTACCCGTTGCCTTTTCTGTGGTCTTGGTTGGCCGCTTTGAGGGCCTACTCTTTGTAGACATGGATCTGGATGTTTCCGTTGCAGGGGAAGCTGTATGCTGTTCATGATTGATCAATCTCTGTATAAGATCCATCTTTTTACCACTAACCTTCACACCTCGTTTCCTGCATTCGTTCTTGAGCCCTTGAAGGTTCATTGAAGAATACCTTGTGCTGGAAGAATCCAGAAGGGTGGTCTGGTTCTTTGATGTTTGATGAACACTCCTATTAAAAATGATTGGGGACTCGTTCCCTTTATTAGCATGCACAAACTGAAACTCAGCATCTGCTGAGGGCCGTGAGAGGGAGCTCACATATGTTCTCGTTGTTTGGGTGGTGTTTATGAGTGTGGGGGTAGGGGGAAGCAAAGAAGCCGCCTCTTGCTTCAAAGTCTGCTGATACGCTGATCTCAGAGACGGAAGAGATCTGGCCATCCTAAGGTGTTTGGACATTGTTCTTGTTTATGAAAAATCTTAACAAAGGTTTTCAATAATGAGTGGTATTCTTTTTCGAATATAGAGCCTCCTTTCTATATGCGCCGTTGCTGGGAGCTGCTGCTTTGTTCTTTGATCGTTTATTTCCCGTAACCACCCCATCCCATCCCATCTCATCGCTTGTGCTTGTGTCTGGTAGAGTTTCCTCTTCTGGCGATTTGTTTACATTTGGTTTGATCCGGTTACCACACGATCATCTAAGTTTACAACCATATGAGATTGAGAAGATACAACAGATAAAGGAGGGTCATTTAATTTTGTATTCTTTTATTTCATTGATAATATCCTTATTATATACCCACATGAAAAAAAAATGTTATTCGAAAAACAATTACGACTATGGTTAAGTTTTCAATTTATGTTTCAACAGCCTTTTCTGAATTACTCAGGCTGTTTCAACGTGGAACTATTTGGAAAAAACAATTGAAATTATAAATATATAATAATGTACCTAAAAAAAGATAAAATATATTCGAACTACGTGGCAATGAAATTACGAGGAAATTCAAAGTCATCATAATATCCCACATCTAGCAAATCTGCCACCTCGGGTACCCACTTCGCCCTTCCTATTATTTTATCCAGCTCCTCAACAGTGGCTCTGTTCTCTACGATAAGGAGCCTCACCGCCGCTTCGTTTCTCCTTTTGAATCTTACAAGTCTCTCGATAGCGCCTTCTCTCAGGCCACCTGGGGTATTAGCGACACTTATCGCATTCCTGAGAAATGCTGTACAATTCTTGAGCAAGAGACCACTGTTCTTTATGGCTGCTTCATTATGCAGTTTGCTTCTTTGAAGTTCTATGTCTGCCCTAGCCACCAATACAGATGCTATTTGCGATAACTGTTGACTGAATGTGTTTGTTGTATTATTCCTCGACTCTTGGTTATTGAGTTTTAACTGTAGTTTATCTTGCGCTGTCTTGTACCACTTGGAGAGAAGAGTCAACTGCTGCCAAAGAATTTCGTGGTTGAGTGAATTCCCAGCTGATGAAAACTTATCAAGCAGAGTCTGGATGCTATCTCCAGCCTGCAAGAATCGCTCAGCTGTATCTGGCAGAGATTCATCACTCCAAATTGACCTCACCTCCTCAAACGTAGAAGCCATCGATCCACTTAGCGCGGCTTTGGAGAGATACAAATCGCCTATCTGTGTTTGAGAAAGGTAAGGGAGCCCCACCACCCGGGAGGCATCTGGCACTTTGCTCCCAAAACGATCCACGATCTCCTCAGAAGCCTGGTCAAGGCTCGTAATAAATGAACCATATGTTTTATTGGCCATATCCACAACTTCGTCCCTTGAAGATAACTCGTAAATCGATTGCATCATATGATAAGAACATATTATGGTATCTAATACTGTTTCCGGGAGGACGGTGTCACTTGTCTTGGCATATGCATCTTCTACAACCTCATTAGCCGGCATAGAATCATAATCACCGTTATTAGCAGCCGATAGCTGTCTGATAAACTCCTCGAGTTCTACCGACTGTTTCCGAAGAACAACAGAAAATAAATCCCTGCCTTGTATTCCGCAATTTATTACTTGCGTCATATTGCCTCCATCAATTTCTTCGGAGCCAAAATATTCAACTGCTTCGGAGTAGCAGAGAGCAAAGTTGTATAGCAAATCCCACGGCACATTCTCAGCACCGTTGATTTTTTCGGAGACTGCCACCGCATTGGAATGAGCAGCAATGACAGCTTCCAAGTTTTGTACCACACTCGAAGGTCCCCCTTCAAGTGCATCGGAAACATTTTCGAGATCACTAAGATTCACTCCCTCTTGCTTACGATATTGGTTATACACATGGAATAGGAGTCGAGCAGCGTTGTAGTGAGCATCAATGAAATCCTCATCCCTGGCTATAGCTGCCAGATAATTGGAGTAAGCTTTCTGAAAAAATCTCAGACCCTTGGACAGATCTGAAGATATCCACCTATCACCCGACTCTTCGTCTTCTGCTCCCAATGACCAGAATTCCTCGGCACTTTGAGGAACCTGTGCCTTCGGGCCATCCCGTTTCATTCTCCTCAGTTGCTTGGAAAGTCCTATAAATGGTTAGCTTGAAAATGATTATAATGCGTCGGTGATCCATATGCACATATATTAATATAGCTTACCTGCCATTTCCAAATACGAGTGTGGTTGCTTTGCGTATTGAAACTCGATTCCATTTGTGAAGCATAGAAGAAATAGCCACTTAACGCAGTTATGCGGGGCGGCAGGAAGCTCATCACCTCCACAGCAGCGAAAAGTAGGCGATGAAGCGTGCCTCTGATTGCAGGATGACAGGGCCACGAAGCGCGCTATTAAGATAGACTATACCAGATCATGATTTTCAACTGGAATTCCTCAAAGTTGCTAATTAACAATCAGGATATAAGCATAATCTGAGTCGCATATGATGCTTAGGCACTTTGAGAAATCAACACCAGAGCCAGAGATCATATCAGTTTCCACCTTTCCTGATCCGGAACATGCCCCAAACTTCAAGGATAAGTTCTTGAACCTGTCATTTCTGCTGTTGTCATATTACAGAGACTCATTTCAACCGGACATATATCATTTATTGGTGACCGATTTTACTAGCAACCCAAACCTGCTTGTTCCAAGAAATCACAGCGGATTCATCAGTTTAGGCAACCAACCACCACTAGATCAGAGTGTGATTTTGGATGTGAATTGTTTTGCAATAGTGTTTGACAGCCTTCGAAGTCAGTGGAAGGCAAATAATCCGGGCAAGAATGACCCTTTTGACTCTCAACGTAATGAACCAAATGATGAGATTTTACAGGAGAAGTTGCTCCTGGATATAAGGTTGAGGATCCATGAGTATAGAGGGAAGCTGGAAGGGAAGGGCAAAGTTGTGAGGTTATTTGATTCATCTACTCTTTCTGATAGAATGAATAGCAGTAATATATTGGGGAAGGCAACGCGCAAATTTATAAATAGCCTTAATAGTTCTATACCTGTTGAATGGAAGGCTGATTTTGAGAGGTTATATGGGCTATCCACTGCAGGATCCCACCTCGGTGACAAGTGGACAAAGAGACCCACTCATCGGCTATCTTCAGAATCAGATGAGGGAAAGAGAGAAAAGCTACTCAATGCCATCTTTGGTAGGAATGAGACCAGGAGTTTCCAGCCAGCACCCGAAAGCCCTAGAGATACACGATTCGAAGATAGTGTACTAGCATATGCTACGCAGGATTCCCAAGACAATATATATCAGGACTCTCCTTATATATTACGTTCCAGTGTGACAGGACTTATCGCGATGGGAGAGTCTGAGATTGAGGAAACCATTCAAGACGATTTAGAACAGTATACGGTTGAAGCGGTAGTGGTGGGTATATATCCAACCAGGGATATTGTGTGCAGGGTTAATACTGGTAGAGCAGAGGATGAGGTGAGAATTTTGCCTTTTAGCTTGTTGATTAAAGAGTTTTCTGCTGACGACGAGACTTCAAGTGGGCCTAATATCCATACCTCATCGAAAATTCTCTCAATTCAATTTGAAGACGAAGAGGATCACTTGAGATTCGTAGGATGCAAAGACAAAATCCACGCTTTCACTGAAGCACAAAGAATATCTCAAGACTTTGACCGACTTTGCCAACGGCCGGGTGTAGAGTTCACTCTGAATCAGACCACAAGACACAGCAGGGACTTTACTGAAAGAATATGGACGACAGACCTTACGCTGGGTCAACTGTTAGACAATTGATCAAGATAGCATGATCACACGAGGTACTTGTTAAGTACGGTTAGTGGTTTCAAAAAAATATACTTCGTGCTGTGTAGGAACATAATATATTTTTATTTTAACTTTACATGTCGTAACGCAGCTAACTTCTGTCCTGCATCATATCGTGCATAATCTGAAGGGTTCGCGATCTGGAGAAAAATAGCGTGGAGCATCGGCGTATCTATGGAGAAACAGGCGTGAGCAGTTTACATGAATAATTGCAAATATTGCAAAATTTTATAAAGCGCACAATCATACAAGAGGTGTAGAAGATATTCATAATATCCTCTGTATAACAATGGCTAAGAAAGCTGTGTAAGCATTCTTTGTTTTGGTTCAATTTGTTAGGGGTCGCCTCCCCTTTCAAACTCTGCTTTCAAAGGAGTATTACTAACGACAGTGACTAATATAGAAAAAATGTAGCAGGGGCTATCAAGTATGTTAGGGAGGCTGAGCTCCCAATCAGGTTTGGCGCTCATGTTGCGGCAGCTGGTGGAGTATCCAATTCTGTGACGAATGCTTTCAATATTGGCGCGAACAGTTTTGCTCTGTTTCTCAAGAATCCTAGAAGGTTTGTCTCTCCCATGATCAGTGACGAGGAAGCCGACGAATTCAAAAGTTTGTGCAAGAAACATGGCTACAATCCTAGAACCGACGTCCTTCCACATGGCTCATATTTTATCAACCTAGCTAACCCAGACAAAGAAAAAGAAAAGGGTGCCCTTGAAACTTTCTTAGATGACCTCACCAGATGTGAAAAGCTGGATATTGGCCTTTACAACTTCCATCCAGGATCAGATCTAGGGTCCGATCATGGTGAGGCACTTAGCCGTTTGGCAAAGAATATCAATTATGCGATCAAAGAAACTAAGTTTGTAAAAATTGTCATTGAAAACATGGCCGGCCATGGTAACCTGATAGGTTCAGAACTGGAGGATATTAAAAAGGTGATAGATATGATCGAGGACAAAGAGAGGGTTGGTGTCTGCTTAGATACTTGCCACTCATTTGCGGCCGGTTATGATATTTCTACTGAAGAGAAGTGGAGTCAATTCCTCGACGACTTTGACAGTCTCATTGGACTCAACTACCTCTCGTCAATCCACCTCAACGATTCAAAGGCGCCCCTGGGTGCTAACAGAGACCTTCACGAACGATTGGGAAGGGGCTTCCTGGGTCTGGAAGCTTTCAGAGCGGTAAGCAACTTGACTGTAATCTTCTCTTTTCGTGTGCCGTTTTTTACTAACAATTTTTGTAGATTGCGAACGACAAACGTCTCGAACATATGCCTATCATCCTCGAGATTCCAAATGGAGGAGATGAGTCTGTGTTTGGTGAGGAAATAAAGTAAGTGTGTTGGAAATCCTTTGTACTTTGCATATTTACATACTAACAAAAATAAAGACTGCTTGAGTGGCTTATTGGAAAAAGGGCGTCAGATACGGACTTCATAGAGAAATCCGAGGAGCTCTCGAGATTGGGTGAGAAGGATAGAAAAGACCAGCTGGCAAAGTTCGAGAAGAAGACAACAAAAAGGGCGCGCGATAGCAAGAAGGGGGACATCACGCAGCAGCTAGCCAAAAAATCCAAAAAATAACGAGAAGCTGTGCCATATTAGTCATTGATATTCATTGGTAACTATAAACTTTGAACGACGCCGGAATGAGGTTACGGTGGATGCTGCGTCAGAGTTGAGCGATAAACAATAGTATTTATTCTCTGATAAGATAAAAATTGAAGATACCATTTGAACTATGGAAAGCGATAGAATATTCTGAAAAGCATCGGCCAAGACAATCAATATCTAAGCCTGGAGAGCCTTGTCATTGCTGAGTGTCTCCTCAACATGTTCAAGGTCAGAAGCCGACTCCTTCTCCTCTGCAAGGCCAAGATCAGCTGCGAAGGTGGAATGTGGCTTCCACTTGGAGGAGGTACGAGCAGTCGTCTCCTCGAGCATTCTGTCAACCTGTTCGAGAGTGAGGCCTTTGGTTTCAGGGATCAACAAATATGCGTAGATGAAGCAGCACGTGCACAGAGAACCCCAAATGAAGAAGACCTTTGCTCCTAAGTTACCCTGGTCGACACCAACCATGTATGGAGTGATGACGGCGATGATACAGTTCCATAACCAGTTGGAAGCGGTGGAGAGGGCAACACCACGGGAACGAATTGGAAGTGGAAACAACTCACCAATTACAACCCAAGCACCTGGACCCCACGTAGCAGCAAAGAATAAAATATAGATACAGATAAGGGCAATCATAGCAGAAACTGCTTTTTTGTCCTGTCCATCAACGGTGCCGATGATAGCCGTGAGAAACTCACACACCAGCATACCAAGAGCACCCCAGATAAGCAGAGGACGACGACCAATCCTCTCCATTGCCCAGAAGGAAATCGGAGTACAGCAAACGTTGACAAGGGTAGTGATCAGAGACATCAGGAAGGGGTTGCTGATGGTGCCAAGCTCCTGAAAGAATGTGGTGCCAAAGTAAAAGATGAAGTTAATACCAGTCCACTGCTGCATCATCTGAAGAGAAGTACCAATGATAGTCCTTCTGAGGTTGGAGGAAGCGCTGAAGACAGAGCCCTTGAAGCATGCCGCCCACGACTGGAAATAACTGCCTTGTGGGGTGAGGGAAGACTCATACTCATTGTTGGCAATGATCTCGGCAAGCTCATCCTGAACATACTTCGAGTCAGCTGGCTGGCCACGGAGGGTAGCGAGCACCTCCTGAGCCTTTTCAATTCTGTCATGCTTCACATAGAAACGTGGGGAGTCTGGCAAGAAAAAGAGACCGCCACCAAGGATGAGGGCCCAAGCCATCTGAATACCAATTGGTATACGGTAGGCACCCGAATCATTACGATTCTGAGTGCCATAATCAACACAAGATGCCAACAAGAGACCGATGGAGATACAGAACTGATAACCAGAAACAATAGCGCCACGAACCTTTCTTGGTGCAATCTCTGACATATAAAGAATGATAATGGCGGAAACAATACCAACTCCAAAACCAGCGATGAGACGACCAGCGACGAGCAAACCTAGTTGGTTGAGAGCGGAGACTTGAAGAATAATACCAACCAGAAAGACGCCACAACCGCTAATGATGGTAGCACGACGACCGAAAAAATCAGCCATATCACCAGCCATAATGGCACCAAAGAAGTTACCACACGAAAGAATAGACGTGATCAGGGATTTCTTCCATGATGGAAGAGTGAAGTCCTCAGTTGGAGTAGCAGGTGGTGGAGGAAGACCGGTGAACTGCTCGATGAAGAAGTTCATTCCCATAACACCAGAGATATATCCGGTATCAAATCCAAAATAGATACCACCAAAGGCGGCAAAGGCACACATAACGTATGCCTTGAATGTGACTGGGGCCTCGATACGGTCCAAAGAGGACGTACCAGTAAATACAACAGCTCCGCCTGGCATTATTAGAAGTTCAGTTGAAGATTATTATGGTTACAATCTACGATTCAAGATTGAATTGCAACTTCAACTTCGAGAAAACCGTGTTTACTTATAGTTTAACAATATAGCAGTTACATTATCCTGCGTAGTTAGACAAAGTTCCTGACATTAATGTTGTAGTGATGTTGGATTTTCCCCTCTGCAACAGAAGTAGCGAATGAGGAAATCTTAATCTTAAAAGCCAAATACTGTCTTGTAGGGGAGATGCGCGCGCTATCATGCAAATGATACCAAACCCCAGATGATTTTGACGTTCCCCATCATCAAACTGTGGGGAATGCATGGGGTATACATTTGAAACCTTTTCGTAGGGTTTAATTCACCACGGCTTCGAGACCCTTCATCAGAGCTTTAGAGATATTCCGGCGATACTCTCGGGACCATTTCCCAATGTGGTATACATCAGGGGACATACATGATTGCGGGGCAAGCCATCGTACAGTTTATAAGTTAGATGATCCGTGAGGCAGGTAGGCCAAGATGTCTGATTTGAGAAGTGCTGCCGGTAGGCACCAGTACGTGCAGCTTGAGAAATCTTGCTTTCGTGACATCTGAACTGATCTAAGGGTGCGATCTCTGCATAATTTCATGATTCCTGCATTGATTTTTTCTTTACATTTAAGAGTACAAGAAATCTCGAAGATACAACAGTAAGCGGATAGTCGACAAAGTCTCCGATCTCGGTTAACTGGAACCTCGGGACAGTTAGTCAGATACTAACCTCTAGAACGAGGACTGTAGGCTTGTGGGGGTGCGTTGGTCGAATGATTCATTCCTCCAAGTATAACATTTGTCCTTATAGAGAGCCTGCGGTGTGCTCTTGTCTCTAATGATGTGTGAGCTTTTATTCGGAATCGTCCAATCAATTCTTTTTTACTTATGTCGTGATAGCAATGCCATTCTGAGGAGTGAGATATTGAATGTACTTAGAGACCAAGGTTGTTCCGGAACGCAGGATCATGTTGAGCCTGCAGAAAAAGCGGGGCTACGGCGCAATGCCATAGCTGCATATCATGCATGGAGGGACAAGTCTTGCACCATCCTGGATAACTCACAAGAAAAAGGAGGAGTGAACCAGATATCCACACGAGCAATAAAGGTATTAATGGAATAGATTTCATACAAATAAAGCAGTGTAGATTGCGGGGCTGATTCAGTGACGTAGTTATGAATCAATAGAAGTGCACAGCCTTGGCCTTATAAAGTTTGTCAAGCCGTGCTTATATTCAGGCATCGGTGACTCCCAGCAACGGTTGCAAGACTTCTCAATTGGGAAGTACTACCGGATTTATTCTCGCTGCCTTTCTGCACCTCACATAGAGTACTGCAAGCCGACGGCCTGCTGCCGCTGCTATGCAACTGTAGGAAGAACCCCACCACTACATAACCAGCGTCAGATGGCATTTATTGCCCGGAGGCAGCTATGGTTACTGCTGTTCTTTTGAGGTTCAAGGTTCACGAGTGTGGATTGATTTCACTTGAGGAGTGTCTCTCCCTTAGCCCTCCGTCTGCCCTCCGTTTGTCCGGAGAACCTCAGAGTCGACAAGACTGGCAATGAAGTATCACCTCTGTTGAAGCTATAGTAGATGGCAGGGTAATTTATGCTTGATCAACCTGTCATCTCATGGGACCGTGCAGATCGGGCAGCGTTTAGCTGAGGGGTCTCTCCACTTGCTGCAAAATGCTGCACGTTGCTATAATACGATTACAATATACTGAAGCTCTTAGATAGCAATATCATATATCCTGAGACTACCACTAAATGTCTCTTGCTGATTAATGGAGCAAACTGGTTTCTGCCACCTGTGCAAACACACTCTTCTAAAAACAGATAATAAATCGAGGCAGAAAATCGCCAGATTCAGCGGGTTTAGCTCAATTGGGAGAGCGCCAGACTGAAGATCTGGAGGTACTGTGTTCGATCCACAGAACTCGCATTCTTTTTTTTTTAATTTTCGGGCAAGTTTTTTTACAAATATCATCACCAGATGTCTGCTGAAACACACGAAACTCGGTATCTGAAAACTGAATTTTTCATTCATTACGCAAAGCAACAATAAAAAACGCTATAGACTTTCTTTCATTCAAAACGCTTGGCGATGTGCCCTCCGCTTCGTTCATACTCTCTGTAGTTACTATCGACCAAAGCGTGTATGACATAAGCTCTTATCACTGCTCCTAAAAGATAGAGACACTCACAGCCTTATGGGCGCAGCCAAACTACCATAACATCTAAGCGGGTTTAGCTCAATTGGGAGAGCGCCAGACTGAAGATCTGGAGGTACTGTGTTCGATCCACAGAACTCGCATATATTTTTTGTTTTTTTTGAATTCAGTTACTTACTAAAAAAACATATATTTTTCTGTGGGAGGTTTTGAATTTTAAGTCCGCTCATAAACGGAGAGTTATATGCAATCATGAAAATGTCTTTTTATTGTAGAGGATATACATAATGTGCCATACAGTTTCTGAACTGTAATTGTTCTTTTGCCTCACAACAACGGAGGCTCAGAGCCAAATTGTCATCAGTTACCATTTCCTGACGTCAATGAAACTCCGTTTGCTTCCAGAGGAGGCGTCATTGTTGCAGGTGTTGCCGTGTCATCATTCTCGCTCCATTTGGGATCCACATCAATTTTAAGTCCAAACCAAGAGTAAACCAGTGCCTGGAGCAGGGATCTTAACGTAGATAGCCTGGGGTCCGATTCCATCTCGGGTCTTTTCAAGATGTCAAAAAGCACCTTGTGCAGGTTGACAGATTTGACAAGGGATATCTGCATGCTGCCCGCTCTGGCCAGTTTGGCAATTGCACTCTCGATAGCCTTTATTTTGGAGTCAACAAGAACATCTCCCATACTCACACCCGAAGAAGCATCCCCGGGAGTGAGTAAATACTCTTGCAAAAGTTCCCGAGCACTGAACACCAGAGGAGAGTACTTCCTGATTCTTTCAGACATGTCGGAACTAGAAAGCCCTGGGAGACTGACTGGGTCCTTCTCAATGTCGGACTCCAAACCCCAGTCTGAATCGGATTCCTCTTCTTCAGGTTCAACTGTTGGAGTGGCTGACTTTCCTGTTTTACCTTTTTTCAGAGTTGTCCTCTGCTTACGCTTGGCATCCGAGCCTTGTACCACATCTGTCGCTTTTCTCTTCTTACCCGAGGCTGGTGCAGCAGTTGTATTTTTCTTGATTGTCTGTTTACCTTTCGATTTCCCATCTTGTTTTACTATTTTAGGCTCCTTCTCATCTTTAGGAGGAGAAGGAGGGGGCGATGGCGACGGTGGTGGTTGGCCAAAACTTCCCCATTGTATAAAGTCTTCCAGTGAGGGTGGATCACTGGCTACTTGATAGGCCACGGTGAGTGGATGTTCTTTCTTTGGTTTCCCTTTAGCGGTCAGTTCCACCTTCTTCTCAACGTCATTCGACTCCTCCTTTTTCTCCAATCTCTTACCCTTCTTCTCCAAAAAGTTTTCAATCTGTTGTGGCGTTAGAAGCGACGCATCTTTTGTTGTTACCCACATGTAGGTATCATCACCCAAGAACCGTACAGGCACCAAGTCTACCTCCGTTTCTTCAGCTGGACCAGTAGTTGCCTTCTTCTTCATACTGCTGCTGTAATGGGTGTCACCACCTCCACCACGCCTCTTGACTGTCTTGGCAGACTTGGGTTTGATTTTCTTTATACCCTCGGGAAGTGACTCGTACGGTACGACCATAGATGGCCAAGGGGGAAATCCTTTAAGCTTTACCAAAACAATACTTCCCGGAGGTAGCAGCTTAGAGTATCCTATAGTGTCATACTCCTCCTTAATACTAGCAACACCACTGCTTTTATGTTCAATTGATTTACTTGTTTGCTCATTTTTAAATTGCGCACCCTCATCGCCATTGACCTCAGGAGGATCAGCCACAGCGTTTTCTGATAGCGACTCTTCTGGTAGTTCCCCGGAGCTCATTTTGCGTTCGGAGGATAGACGGGCAATTCTAGCTTAGTCCTTACAACAGAACGAGGGATAATCACTATAAATCAATTACCCTACAAAAACGATTGCGCCCACTCTTTTGTTATTAGCACTGCCCGAACTCTTAACAGTAGGCTTGCACAGAGCCAGCAGATAAGTGATCGGTAGTGTTTTCCAATCGTTAGCTTAGACCTACGGAAGCAACGCGCTACACGAGTTCAGTGTTTCACGTATCTGAGCATAGAGTCTATTTGGTCAGATACACGACCCCATCAACTCTCACATAATAGACATGGCCAACTGAACAGAAATAGATACATAGAAACAATACAATTTGTGGATTACTGGTGAACGAAAATTACATCATTATGAGATGAATTGGATAGCAAGCTCGACAGGCATATGATTAGTCTATGCGAGCCGATAATAACCAAAAAGATACACAAAAAACACAATCAGACAACGACGGTAAGTAAAAACAAAGGCACAAGTAAAAAAATGATATATAGCACACCCATAGTTCCTCCTATACCCAAAATAATTAGAACTGACCCTGCTGTCCGTTCATGCCGGTAAAATACTGGTTGTAGACAGCAGCCTGGTCAGGATGGAGATAACCCTGAGGCATTTGTGGCAAACCTGCCTGTCCCGGATACTGACCGGGTGCTTGTTGGGGAGCACCAGGAACAGCACCTGGTTGCTGCATCTGAGAAGGAGGTTGTGTCTGCTGAGCCTGCTGAGCATGTGGGTGTTGTCCACCTGGGATACCAGCAGAGTGCTGAGGGTTATGTTGCTGTGATGGAGGAGGAGAAGGAACAGACTGATCGTTTCCATCATCATCGTTCGATGGCTCCTCAGGAGCATTCAGACATGCCTGGATGAGGTTCTTTCCCTCTGGCTTGGTGACTAGAGGCTGAAGCTTTGGTGTGGTGAAAGTATACACAAGACCGGTTTCACTCACAACAAGCAGCAGCACTTGTGTCCCTGTGAGTACGGAAAGCTCATAGGCCTTCTTCATGATACCAGCCTTTCTTTTAGAAAAAGTAATGTGGCGACGTGATTTGTCTTGGATGAACCTGATCTCAATCTTACGTCTCTCACGGGCTAATTTACCTCCGCCAGAGACGTCATCGTCATCGTCATCATCAGGCACCTGAGAGGTGTTCTGTCCCAGGGAAGAATCAGCGAGCTCATCCGCCTGTTCAGCCCCTGTGTTAGACTCCAGCTTGACGTGATCCTGAATTTCAGACATTCTATATTGTGTTAATACAATGCCATACAATATAATAATATAATAATATTCCAATGTAGGTGCAGCAATTGGAGTGTAGAGACCAGCAATGTGAGCGTTGATTGTTCAGACCCCATGCAGCAATTCCGCGCTCATATTCTCACCGTAAAACGGAGGCTTACCCCTCTGCGCAAGAAAACAAGGGGGGAGAGTGACGGAACCTGAGCACCACAACGGCCAACAGCAAATATTTGCAGCACACTCCTGAGCACATACATCCAAGATATATTTCTCGGTTATGAAATAATAGGTGATAAGTTATGTCCAGTCCACATCGATTCTCGCCTTTGAAGCTTATCACCAATCGTTTCCCTGGAGCTCATTCTCGTTCTGGTAATCGTTGATGACTTGCCTAACTGAGAAGGGGCGCACGTCTGGTCTCTTTTGGGAAGACCAAACAAACAACAACAGACAGGATAAAAACACTGTGAGAAAAGCGCAACCAAGCTCTTCCTTTGAATACTTACTTCAACGGTTCAAGTAACTTGCCGATATTACTCGATAACAATGCGATAATTGAGGTTTAGAAATCGTGTATATACAGTAAACAAATGAAGCGGGAGTGCGAGAATTGCCATTAGAGGCAATTTGTGATGGTGGAGTTCGTTTTGCGGATATGTAAGCCGGGTAATGTCTTTGATAAAGTCTCTCCGGCACTACTTTTCGGTTCATCCAATCAAGACACATGCCTGGTAGAGTGAGAAACAAGATACGCAGCGATGCATATGACAAAAACGGAGATAACCACAACAGCCAAGATAAAGTGAGCGACACACATGGCAGAGGAACAACCGCCAAGCAATATGCCAATTACCCGAAAACAAACGATAATAATAGTGAAATTTGTATTGAGTGTATATCAGACCGTAAATAGTCAATAGCACACCGAAGAAACCTCCAGTAAACGAATATTGAATACATCTCTTCAGCTCTATTATGCTATCAATCAATGCACATGAATTAAACCAATGTCCAATCTCTCAAGGAGATAAAGTAGACAACAAGTTAAGAAAAGTTGGTCACAACTTCCAACGGAAACAAAAAACGGTAAAAGAAAAGATTAAAATAATAAAAATGTCAACTTAGACAACCACCAACCAGCCAAACAGCACAATCACCACGGTGAAGCAATCGAATGGCTGCCAAAGACCGACCATTTTGGTATAACATGGTTTGCTCTTCACCGCCTTCCCGGAGCTACCCCTTAGTCACTCATACTCCTTTTTTTATGTTTTTAAAATTGTATAATATACTGAGATTGTAGCCAAGAAGGTATTTCCTACTCTTGGGCAGGAATACCAAAAGCGACGTCTAGTTTGTTTATTTCTTAAACCTTCTCATGAGGTAGATGGCTGCGATAGCACAAGCTAGAAGTTGGGTGTTAGAGGAGTTTTTGGAAAATAATAGCAAATTAAATGAATGAGAGTGGAAACTTACCAATCACGAAGATGATGCAGAAGACCAAAATAACACCGGCTGGAAGCATTGTGACCTGTAACACTATAGGTTAGTATGAAGGAAAAAGAAGACTTTGAGCAGATAGTACAACAATAGAATATCAATTATAAGTACATACGAGATTGAATTAGTTATGGATAGATAGAAAGTCTGCAAAATAACAGAGAAGAAGAAAAAGACGGATGGAGGACTAATAAATACTTCAAGAGAAAAAGCGCAGCGGAAGACAACCGGCATATATTTGAGGCAAAATTCAGACCGAAGCACAAGAGCGATAGCACTCTCCGCCAGTAAGCGCTAAGCAACATCGGTCGAGGTGGACAGAACGGGTGATGTGTTGCACATACAGCCTTGAGGCACACACGGCAAAAAGCAGCCGCCATTGCCTAAAGGGTGAAGTCCAAACAATGTCCGTGACTGAAAAAAATAAAACCGGGCAGCCAAGAGAGAGGAAGTCCCCCATACGTAAGCGGGCAAATCTAACCAGCCGCACTTCGGAAGTGACGGTACTGTACTCCATAAAAATACGTAGCCATGGCAACAAAGTATGCTACATTCTCCCGAATAAACAGGTATTTTGTGCACTACACTCTCTTCTCGTTTTCATATGCCTCTGTATGTAGCACTATTGCAGGTGTTCATGCTCTATTATGTCATCTCTTTAGCAGAGCGTTTATTCTGCTTCCCAAACCAGATATTACATGTCCCAAAACGTGAGGTATGGTAACCAGCCAAATGCAATGTCGGCCCTTCTCACAAAGGAAAATACCTCACTTGATGATTAACACCGAAGCCTATCTGCGCCCACCAGGAAGCTGTGAAGCAGTACCTTGCTTAACCTAACGGTTTCCCCTCTTGGGCTGCTGAAATAGAGTGGAGATGCGGCGCAGGCGTAAACTTCGTACAGTGAATGGACTTCCGATTGCGTAATTGTATGTAGGAATAGAAGAGCTTGCGTAATTGTATGTAGAAATAGAAGAGCTTGCAAGATTAAGAATTTTTATTTGCTTCATCAGTTTCTAAGTTGTTTATAGGTGGTACAAACTCCATCCATCTATATAATCAACGCAACTCCTCATTTAGAAGATGCTTGGCAATACATGCACCAATGAGAGGACCGTCATTCTCGCAGTGAAGGCTTTCTGCAGTGCGTTGAATTTCCCTAAATGTTTCTTCATCGATCTCATTCCTCTGGTGCATATCCTCTACCAATATATCGTTGACCTCCATATCAAACTCAGGATGCCCTTGAAATGTCAGAACACTGCCTGGTTTATATAATCCCTGAACTTGGCAGACATTGGTTGAGCCAATCACTTCGTAACCCTCCGGCGCATTATACAAGATATCTTGATGCATTTCCACCAATCTGAGGTGTGATCTTCCATGCGGAAGGAGGGCACTGAATCTCGAGTGTTCATTTAATGCTAGCTCGCACAGACCCATTTCCCATCCCTTAGCGTTCCTTCCCACTTTGGCACCAAGCGCTAGCCCTATCAATTGATGTCCAAAACAGACCCCAACGATCGGAACAAGTGCATAACTGTCCACCACCAATCTGATAAAATCTACGAGTTTTGAAATCCATGCTTGGCTGAGATCAAAAGCGTCACTACGTGAGCCAGTCAAATATATCCCCTTTACTCTGCCATTGTTCAAGTCATCAATTGAGGGCAACTCGAGCTGCTCTATTACGTTGAACTTCTTGAAAGTGACATTGGACAATCCCCCTTGGCGAAGAAGCGAGATACCCTGATCACCAAAGTCTCTAAATTTAGATAACAATGGGATAGGAGTATCACACACAAGCACTGCTATGTAGTTGTCATCCTTTGTCATTTTATCACTGATATCTATTCTCAATTGCAGTTTTTGTCAGGCCGTTGATCTTCTTATCAGACGAAGCATTCACACATGCCACCTACATGGGATTACAGAATAGCCGAGGCGCGTGGAGTGGTCCGCTTTGGGTAAAACGTCCGAACCCGGGACCGTACCCGGCTTTTCTAGCCAGTAGGCAAATAAGGTAGACAAGAGCCAAACACTGCTTATAGCCTCCAACTCTTGCACTTAAACGGAAAGTAGTGCAGCGTCGGCACTGCTGAAGCCATCAGCTGGTTGCAGCGGTTCCATCCAGCTGATGTTTTCAAATCCAACCGATGTTCCCGAAGCATACTAGTAGCCTTGCTGCTTTCGGACATAAGGTCTAGTGAATGCCATTCTTTCTTCTTTGCACTTAGACAGCCGTTATGCCTCATATGTCTATGCTTATTTGAAGGGTGCGTGCATAAATATTAAATGAGCACAACGCCCATCTTCCGTAATATATTCCTTTGCATAAAGTGAGGTTGCTTTTCCCCAGCCACCAGTTAGCTAGCTGCGGCTACTATTTTGCTGTGCCGTGGATCTCTAATGAGACTAACAGTAGAGACAGAGAGAGAGTGATGAAGACAGAGAGTGAGAGGGTAAAAAAAACACAGAAAGTCGTGGATTGCCGTAGACAGAAGCACATCATACATAAACTGAAGTGGAGCTATTGCAGACACACACAATACACGTAAGGATGGATGGAATACAGACTGATGGATGGGAAGGTTTTGACAGGCATTCTGCCAAGAGAGAGACACCGCAAGGCACGGCAGTAAATTAGCGGCGATGGCTCGTGGGCGCCTACCGCCGGAGTGAGTGCCCTGTCTGAAGCGAATGCCGCGTCTTGGTGTGCAAGGTACAAACCAACCAAATCCATTCACTAATGTTCCATTCAGGGTGGTTTTTTATGTGCTACTACCTACTACTGCGCACTTGGTGTGCGCGAGAGCAGAGAGGGTGCTACTCCAATGTGTCCATACTGTGTAAATGTGACAGAAGGATGACGATGAGGCGCTCGGGACAGAAAAAATATAGAATAGTCATCGTAGTTATATATTATTTCTCCTGTTAACAGCTTACGCACCTCAGGTTTTGCTTGGCCTTGACAACTTCATCTCGTTACTTGTCCAACAGATCAAATTGTCGAAAACGGTAATCCTCTTTTCCATTTTGTTTCTCAGAGTTTGCAAGTTCATTGCCCTTCCAGGTTCATAGGCTCTGCTTTTCAGAGTAAGAAGCAGAGGAAAGGGTGGATACAGACATTTTTGTATTACGTCTACAGCATATTCAGGGCAGGAAAAGGAGACAGTAACACACACTATTTTTTTTTCCACTTGCAGAGGCTGATATAGATACATTCGTTATAGTAGAAGGTGCTTTTATTAATTTCTTCTACCGCATTTAGTATCTTTTGCAACTCTTTAAGCGATGGGAACAAACCCAACCATTTCAAACCTTTCAGCAGGCTTGAAGTCTGTGCATATTACTAGCGACAACTCTCTCAGTTCACAAAGCCAACATGAATTTCCACAACAACATGGCCAGTCATCAGAGGAACAAGCACAGCAAGACTTCACTCAATCCCATCAAGGCGTAGCTACACAGCAACTGACATCGGTGTCGAGAATATCCACATTTTTTGCCAACCAGCCGCGCGAGGGATACACATTATTTTCACACCGTTCCGCTCCCAACGGATTCAAGGTGGCTATCATATTATCTGAACTCGGATATTCTTATAATACTCTATTCCTTGACTTCAACAGTGGTGAGCAGCGCGCACCTGAGTTTGTCTCTATTAACCCCAACGCACGTGTTCCAGCTTTGATCGACCACAGTAATGACAATACGGCAATTTGGGAATCAGGTGCCATAACGCTCTACCTATGCCAGAAAAGACTTAGAGAAGAAGGCTCTTGTTCCATCTGGTCTGATAATCTGATTGATCAGTCGCAGATATCTTCTTGGCTTTTCTTTCAAACTTCAGGTCACGCACCAATGATTGGACAGGCGCTGCACTTTCGTTATTTCCATTCACAAAGTGTTCCATCGGCTGTTGAAAGATATGTGGATGAGGTGAGAAGGGTGTATGGAGTGATTGAAATGGCTCTTGCTGAACGTAGAGAAGCTTTGATTATGGAACTAGAGGGTGAGAATGCGGCCACCTACTCCTCAGGTATGACACCTCTTTCCCAATCACGGTTCTTCGACTATCCTGTGTGGCTTGTTGGGGATAGGGTGACGGTTGCTGATCTTTCGTTTGTGCCATGGAACAACGTGGTTGATAGAATCGGCATTAATTTAAAAGTAGAGTATCCTGAAGTGTACAAGTGGACCAAGCACATGATGCGCAGACCCGCCGTCATCAAGGCTCTCAGGGGCGAAGAATAGGCTTTACGAGCAATGCTTTACTATTTTTCCCCTAATATATCACGTATTCGTTCTTGCTCTTTCCGGAGAATTCACTCCACCTGAGCTGTGTGAAATCTACGTGGATGCCGATCGCTTATATATGACAAATTCTTAATGATGTTCTGAGAGGCTACGGATTTTTTTCTTTTACTGCTTATTTGTTTTTCGCTTTTCTCCTATTTTCCTCAATTTTCATGCATTGATTTTTTTCTGGTTAATAAAAGTTTGAGTTTTACAATTGTTGCTCTCAAGAATATATTCCAACTTCAACTGCCATGGAATCCATAGGGATCTCATGTATACGCAGGCTGGCAGGATACGTGCACAGCTCAGAAAGGGAGCGGTAGGTGCTCAATTTCTAGGGGCGGCAGCAATCTTCACCGCCCCTACCGAGATTCAAAATGTGAGTTGTGGGGTTTTCAAATCAGATGAATGGAGTTCGACATCCATAAATGCCCATTGGCAAGAAGTATCAGTTCAATTTAGAAGCTGAGGACTGATGTTATAATTGTGGAAAGGATTGTGGCAGAATGCCGGAGAGTGCCCTGTCTGCTGACAGTGACGATGAGAGCAAGGCGTTTATATCTGCAAAGGTGGCCCAAGAGGCTATGAATCAGAGCTCGACGACAAACAGTCCGCGGCTCCTCACGCAACTCACCAACCATGAGGCCTATAACAGCGTTCTTCCACCACCTCCATTGGTTTACTGCATCAATAAAGCGAAGCTGTTGGAGTTTGCCAAGCTCTTCGGCCTGAGGCATGGCTATAAATTAGTTGTACATAAAAACGACAGCCGCAGGGCAATCATGCTATGTTCACAACATGCACCAAGAAAAGTGAAAAGTAAGGAGAGGAACACAATTGATGCTGAGGGAACTAATAAGGAGTTAGCAAACAACGAGGGGCAACTCAGCTCTGATGGTATCAAACACAAAAGTACATCAACATGTCCTTTCAAAGCTGAGCTGCAATTCAAGAGGAGGAAATCTATGTGGCTCTTAAAACCCATAGTATTAGAGCACAACCATGATAATCAACTTGACTTTCCATTATCACTAAAATCATCTCAATCGACGGCAGAAGAGGATGCGCTCGATTCCCAATACATCCTCACAATAGACAATCCATGTAGAGGAGATGAGAAGGGAAGCCACCGCAGATGTTTTATGTTCCAGGAAGCCCATCATAAAGTGAATGAAGAGTTTCTGGAGGTTGTTTCCAGTTTCCTAAAACTTGCTGAAAACCCAATGACTCTCAATTCAGAAGATGGTATTCCTGTGCTCAACATAAACTCACAAGAAGAGCCGGTTGATGAGTACAACTACGTGCCTGACGCTACACGCCACAAAGGAAACACACAGAAGCGCAGTACAAAGCAAGCTGAAATATCGCAGTACACAGGAAAGTTTAAATTGAGGAGTCCGCTCTCAAGACACTCTGCAGATGCATTAAGAAATCTCCACGGCAATCCTGAGCTATTGTTAGATGACAAGCCAAATGAAAAGGAACTTAGTGTGCGCTTAAGAGAGCACAAAGAGGTTGAATCTGATCGTTTAAACAGCATGATGTCACCCAAACTTCAGGTAAGAATAGTGTCACAAGGTAGTTTGCTCCCCAGATGTGCCACAAAAATTCTGGATGGATTGGCATTTGACGAAGATGACAAAGAGGCCATACTTGCTGCCTATAACACTAACCTTGCAGATATGGAAATAGAGTACAGAATGCTGGCGGATAGTTCCGACAAGAATGTTTTTCCGTCCATTGCCAGTGAATTTATTGTAGATATAATCGCCAACGACTCCATGCCATCTCTCCTTTTCAGCTGCAACTTCACCTATAAGGAGGAATCATTCACAGAGGACATTCAATCTTTGAGGAAACAGGTTGAACGAGCCATTTTTTTCTCCCCTATGTAAAACATTTGTCTCACTCAATCAACGATTATCAGTTCCCCCATATGTACATATATATATACGCACGTACCCATACACTTAAAATTGTAGATACATAACACTTGACTCCATGCACGCTACCCATCCAACTTCCGTACCCCCACACGCATGCGGGAGGGTTGTATGTAACCCGGGGCAGCATGTGTATGCAAGTATGATATGTGCCACAAGAACTATACTCCTTGCCACGGTTATAGACACTTAGATAGCGATAGGCAGAATGTCGAGCCCATATGTGCTCGATGTTTACTCATCTCCCGTCGTGCAGCAATCACCCGAGCACAGTGGTTGCCACCACTAATCTTTATCTATCGCGATATCTTACTAGGTGATAGTGATGACCCTTAGGGAGATGCTTGCCGCCCTCCCAGCGTATATATATACGTATCTACACACAAATATAGGCTGACACGCTTTTAACCTATTTGGTGTCTGATTATTAGAAACCAACACAACTTTTGCGAAGATTCAACCGTAACTCCCTGATTTACAAATAAACGCTCTTGAGTCAGCTTGCCCTTAAAAAGAAAAAAAGGCCACTGTCTCTTCCTTATCTCTCCCCATATAGATAAGCATTCCCTACCAGGCGGACATCCACTCTCCCTGCAACACCGAAGCAGTGAACCAAACAACAGACATGAGATCACAATTCAAGGACGAGCACCCTTTCGGTAAGTTTATTATTTCTCCTGAGCTCGGATGAGGTTAAATATATATACATAAGCCCTCTAATGTATATTGAAGTCCCTTTTCACTTGTTCATGTGCACTCCTCCCGTCGCGCTATACACAATATATAGTTTACATGTTTCCTCAGCAGTTATACTAACGGTCTTTTTTGCCCACTTTACCTCTTTAGGGTCCCATGGTTTCGCGCTTGCTCTTGTACTGTCAAGGGTTATACCCCAGGACACTTGCGGACAAGCTGCTTGTTTACGAAAGCATGTGACGCCATTGAGGTTGAGGAGCAGAGTTGAATATAGAGAAGAGGAAGGCCGAGGCCATGAGAATTCGTTCCAAGTTCCAGGACCGTATCCCTGTCATCTGCGAGAAGGTAGAGAAGTCAGATATCCAGGAGATTGATAAGCGCAAGTATCTTGTCCCTTGCGATCTGACTGTGGGGCAGTTTGTCTATGTTATCAGAAAAAGAATTAAGCTTCCAAGCGAGAAAGCAATTTTCATCTTTGTTAATGACATATTACCACAAACTGCAGCTCTGATGTCTAGTATTTATGAGCAGTACAAGGACGACGATGGCTTCTTGTACGTGTTGTACAGTGGTGAGAACACTTTCGGAGAACTGGAAGGTGTGGAGGAACTTGAGGTCACAGAGTGATATGATAAGTGTATGCTCAATATTTGCTGACGTGATTTTATAGTGTTTATGGTTCTTATTTTTTAACTTTCTAGTTTTCTGACTTTATATTTAGTATCTACAGGTATATCAGCTTTTATCGTTTCTATTTCTTTTTTAACTTAATTCATTCATAACATTAATTGATGACTGCCGTCTATATCATATTACTATTCACATGCCGATCGCCCGCTTCAGTTCTGCCTCAAATCTCTTAGAATCAACTCTTCCCGAACTCAGCTTCATACATTGGCCTATGAGGTAGTTAATCGAGTTCAACTTCCGTCCTTGTTGTATATCGGTTACAATTGTAGAGTTTGCTTCTATCACCTCTTTAACATATTTTTGAACAATATTTTCATCAGTGCCATTCTGCTTGGAACCTGATGATGAGGAGATGCTGCCTAATTCATATTCCTCCATCAACACCTGTATGGACTTTTGCTGATCGACTTTTTCATTCAACAGATGGCATAGCAACAGTTTGGCATTATTGTTGGAAATTTCCCCTCTGTCAATGCATACAATCAACTCAGCTAATTTTTCAGAGCTTATCAACCCTTCATATCCGACTTTATCCAGGTCATCCATTAGCTGCAGCTTGTTCAAAGCTCCTATCAACTCATGGCAGCACCAGTTTATGCAGAGTGATTCCTTTTTAACACCACCCTCAATTACAGCACTCTCAAACAACCTTAGATAGAAATCATACAACTGGTCATCTTGTACCAGAATATTGGCATCTCGCAGTCGAATCCCGTAAGGCTTCGACATTAGAATTTGAAGCTTCTGCTCAGGAAGCAAAGGCAAAGCGGCTTCTATCTGGGGGATTATGTCTTGTAAGTCCAACACCAGAGGAAGCAGTTCAGGGTCAGGCATATACCTATAGTCAACTGCTGACTCTTTTGATCTCAAGGAAAAGGTCTTTTGTCCATCCCAGCCTCTAGTTTCCCTGTCTGAAATTGGCCTCCCGTTGTCACTGAGCTTGCACTGCCTGGCATACTCGTATTTGACGGCAGCTAGGATTGCAGAGGTTGACGACAAATTTTTGATCTCGACTCTTTCGCCCTCATCAATTGAAACATTAACGTCCACTCGCATCGCACCGGTCTCTAATTCTCCGCTGCATACTCCAATTGTCCTCAGAAGGTTTTGAAGCTTCTTGATGAATGCTTTTATCTGCTTGACGTTGTTAAAATCAGGCTTGGTGACCATCTCTATAAGTGGAACATTCGCCCGATTCAAGTCAATCAAAGAGACCTGGTTCTCACCGTCGCTTCCACCACGGTAGAGCGACCTCCCAGTGTCCTGTTCTATCTGAATCTGTTCCATGTTTATTATATACTCTTCGTCATCTATGTCATCATACTTCTTGGATAGAGCAACATGCCCTCCTATCGCGATCGGATTGTATCTTTGTGTAATCTGATAACCCAAAGGCTGATCGCCATAAAAGTAATGCTTCCGATCAAAGGTTGACACTTGATTGATTGTGGAGTTCAAGACGTAGGCCGCCTTCAATGCCAACAATACTGCCTCCGGGTTCAGCTTTGGCTGGGTTCCTGGAAGCGCCACATCGAAGAAAGACACGCTCTTATTGCCCGCAATCAAAAGATTCTTTGACTCATTAAAGGAGGAGGAGAAAAGTTTATTGGCTGTGTTCAGTTGGGCATGGATTTCTATTCCGCAAACCAACCGGTGTAGTGCAGAGAGTAGTGAGGGGGATCCTCTCATTGTAGGTCACCTCTATGTTGAAAAAAACAAACTAGTAAAGGATTTTGTGGTTATATAATTCAAAGGGCAAAATCAAACCATGACATGATACCAGTGTTCGTCAGCATATAAGTTCCTGCCCTCTTAGTAACACATATTCCATACTTATCAGGACCCATCAGGGAATTTTTCAACCGATGCCCTTCCTGCATCAGTACATGCATGATATGATATATTTTGACGCTTTCGCTATTTGAGACTCCTCCACACTACACAGTCTTGTTGGATTCCGTCAATTGATTCAGACATTCAAATGGATAAGTCCACTGCTGTGGTATATTTCCGCTCACAGCTCCCTGCTGGAGTTTCAACAGGTATAGACTTTTTTTTCTTCAATCATGATAGTGCTCCTGGTGTAATCAGAGGAATCAAAGGCATACCGACAGGCCTACATTTCCTCCACTTTTGGAATATAGAACTTAATGCACGGAGTGGATGTTATATACAGTGCAATCCTGGTGATATATTTGTTGTTGAGTGGAGTGATCCTAAGTTAGAGACTGGAGTGGACAAAACATGGGAGATCAGTCTGGTTATTGATAAACACAGGGCGTTAGTTGCGGGCTATGGATTGCAGCAAATCGAGGATGATATAAAGAATGGTATACAGACCATGGAAGTGAGCCATATCATGGATTCAGAAATTACCAAATACTATGCCACCGCAATGGTTAGCTATCTGGGTCTAAGGTTCAGCGAGAAAGATGCTTGGAGTTCCAAATATATCACAATGGATTTGACAGATACTTTCTTCAAAACCGGATCCAATGCAGCCAGGAGAGGCAAGTTTAGTGCAACAATATCTACAGAGGATTCTTCAGCAGAAGAAAATGAACTTCTTCTCGATGCCATCTATGCTTCTGCAAGAAACAGAATACCAAACCACGAAACTCTACCTCCGCAAGATTTAGACAACCGTCTCAAGGATGATCCTGTGCTTCAAAGTTTACGTTTGGAAGAGCAAACCAGCTCCGTGTTGAATTACACGAAAATAGATTTGGTAGCCACAATACGACCGAATCCCACTGTACAACAGGTGACAAAGGACTATCTGGACAAGTCATGGTATGTTGAGAATAAGCTGCTTAATACCAGCAAGAATCTAAATCGTCTTTTAGGCGAGCTACAAATCGTATTTGTCAATGTTGTGGTGCTCAACAATTACAGCTCCTGCCAGCAGTGGCTGAACATCGTACGTATATTATTGTCGTGCGAAGATTTGGTATATGAGCTAGGAAGTGAGTATATTTCTTTTCTTAGTCTCTTGCTGGTCCATCTCAAGCAGCTACCTGAAGAAATTGTTGCATCAGATGCTTACAAAGGGGGTGTCAGCTTGATTGATCTCAAGACATTATTGCCTGGTTTCAAACAGTATCATAGAACCATAACTGAGGGAGAGGATACCGCTGGAGAAACACTTCTTAAGCAGCAGAGGATGTTGCTGCAAGATTTACAAGATATATTAATTAGAAGGTATGGAATTGCAGAGTTTTCTCAATTGGATGATGAGTCGGATGATGAAGGCAACTTTTACGACACTGCTATGAGTGCAGATGATTATGCATAATGATCTTGTGTCTTGGGCATCCCAAAGTTGTTCTTTATTGTACAGGCTATGTATATATATATGGGGGCTTATAGACGAGAATGCACTGTTCATCACAGTCTAGGGTACAGAACATTCCATCCATCTTTCATACACCAATCCACCTTCAGATAATGTTTCCATTGGGTCTGATATAAATCCAGTGTGGGGAAACCGAGAATGGCCACAATATTAGTTGTCTCATCCACACTCCCATGTACTCTATGGCTCTTCTGTTTTATCTTTGGCTGTGTTCTTAATACAATCATTGGAAGGCACTCCATATTCTGGTCTCTCAATTTTGGTGATTTGAATCTGAAAGGTGATTTAAAGGCGGAAAGAAACAGCTTTTTGTGAATAAGATTAGACGGCTCATAACGAATGACACTAATAGTTACAGACAGTCCCCTATCATCAAGATCTTGACCATCATGAGTCTTCAAATTGTATGTCTTGTGCGCTGGATTTCGAAGGATGGACATCCGAATCCAGCACTGGTTATCAAATAGTGTCCATTCTGACCATTCTCCATAGCCTTGGGATAAACTACGAGATTGGGAATCCCAAAAGGTGGCGATAGGTCTCTGTTCATGGAATGTTGGAGGTAGTGTTCTTAGCTTTAAATTGAGCACATCACCAGAACTATCTTTGTAATATAGAATGGTCCACTTGAGAGCCATAATGGACATATGACTTTTGGGCCTTTTTGAATTCATAATTTTAAGTAGCTCCAGGGCAACGGATTTCCCATTGTCTCCATGGGACAACGATTCAACTATATTGGTGGTTCTATCCAATTGAGAAAATGCATAATGGAAATTCTTACGGGGACAAATTTCCATGGCTAGAACAAACAATGCTCTATTTATAACGACGGGATGATATCTTTCGAATATATCGCGAGGCAATCGGATCGAAAGGGTTAAGAGATTCTTTATCCCCACAAGAAATCCTCTACCATGAAGGTCACTAATAAGATCATACACGGAATCTTCCATGGAATCATTCAGAACATGTACCCTCTCAATGGTGGAAACCAAAGAATCCTTTCTGAGAACCTCAGGCAGGTTGCTATCATTCTTTTTGGAGAAAATGGCTCTGTAACCATTCCGTAATGTTAATGAGGTGTCTGTATTCGTAGGATCCTCAAACCATTGTAGATTTTCACTTCTGCAGAAATCATAAAGTTCGCTCTTTTCTGTGTTCAGCAATGGGCGCACCACTTTGACTACCTCTTTGAATCGATTGGGGTAGAGGGGTGAAACAGGTAAGGTTGCCAATTGCTTGATTCCACTCAGTCCGAAGATAGTGCTGCCATGTTTTAGTCTCAGCAGAAAGGTCTCCAACTGGTCGTCCAAAGTGTGTCCAACAAATAGATGGGCAATTCCATTGGCGTAGCAGTACTTTTGCATCAACTGATATCTCTGTATCCTAGCGAGTTTCTCAAAACTGGAAATGGAATGAGGATTCAAGTCAGAGGAATATGGCGACCAGTCGATGGTCAGTATAGAGTGCTGAATGCCATACCCAGAGAGCATGGAGTGTATGTTATGTGCCTCAACTGTGCTATTGGCTCTATACTGGTGGTCCACTGTGAGAGCTACCACGTTTAATTGGGGGCATTCTCGCTGTCTGAACCTGTCGAGCAAGTGGAGAAGTGAGATCGAGTCTACACCTCCAGACACGGCAACTGCTACTGCTGCAGGTAGATCTGAAGGGAATATCTGGCGCACATTTCTGGTAAACCTCTCCAGCAACATCACCTACACACAAAGTTCGCACGATCCGGGAGATTGTGCTCCCTGTTATATATATGTATACCTAATTCTCTTTTCAATCGTCATTGCACGTTCATTGATTGATTATTCAACCCACTCTTTCTTCTAGCCTTTGCGTGCCTTTACCTCATCTCCACCCCCAGCTTATCTACCTGGTTCAGGCTGAATGAAGCCTTCAGGCCCTGCTGTCAATAGAACGTGCCACTAACAGTGACTCAAATTTTCCGACAATTGGTGCCTAACACCTCAGTGGGCAAATTTGGCCTCTATACCGAGAGCACGGCCGATTTGGGCGGTGGTGAGCGTGTGCGGCGAGGGAAGTGAGAACAGCTGTCTATGAGTCAAGGGATAAAAGCATGAGGATATAGGCGAACCTTGGAACAGTTTCACAGGTTGTGTTGTGAATCGTAGATCTCATAGTGTTTTTTTTACTGTACAGCATGTCTGAAGAGCATTTTTCCTTCCCTAAGGAGGAAGAACGTATCCTCAAGTACTGGGATGAGATCAACGCCTTTCACAGGTCTATGGAGTTGACCGAGGGCAATGAACCCTTCTCCTTTTACGATGGTCCACCATTTGCAACAGGTACCCCTCATTATGGTCATATATTGACCTCCACTATCAAGGATATTGTACCCAGATATGCTACCATGAACGGGCATCACGTAGAGCGTCGTTTTGGTTGGGATACCCATGGTCTCCCTGTTGAGCACGAAATCGACAAGAAGTTTGGTATCACTGGCAAGGAGGATGTTATGAAGATGGGTATCAAGCAGTACAACCAAGAATGTAGATCCATTGTTATGCGTTATGCTGAGGAGTGGCGTTCAACCATTGGTAGGCTTGGTCGTTGGATTGACTTTGACAATGACTACAAGACATTGTACCCAGAGTTTATGGAGTCTGTGTGGTGGGTGTTTAAGCAGCTATACGAGAAGGAGTCTGTCTACCGTGGATTGCGTGTCATGCCATATTCTACAGGATGTACAACTCCTCTATCCAATTTCGAGGCAGCCCTAAACTATAAGGATGTTTCTGACCCCGCTGTCACTGTTGGATTCAGGATGGTCGATGATCCTAAGACTATTCTCGTTGCCTGGACAACTACTCCATGGACTCTTCCATCCAACATTGCTCTCTGTGTGAACCCCGAATTCGAGTATTCAAAGATTTATGATGAAACCAGAGGTGTCACCTACATAATGTTGGAATCTCTCATCAAGAGTCTATACAAGAAGCCTGCTGCTGAAAAGTACAAGATTGTTGGTAAGGTTAAGGGTTCAGAGATGGCTGGTTGGAAGTATGAACCACTCTTTGACTTCTTTACTGAGCAGTTCAACGAAACCGGTTTCCGTGTTATCACTGCTGACTTTGTGGAGGCTGATAGTGGTACCGGTATTGTCCACCAGGCACCATCCTTTGGTGAGGTTGATTTCGAGGCCACTATGGCCAACGGTGTCATCTCTGAGAATCTTCCACCACCTAACCCAGTCGATGACAATGGTAAGTTCACCAGCGAGGTTCCACTTTGGGAAGGTGTCTATGTCAAGGATGCGGATTCCAAGATTATTAAATACTTAACTGAAACTGGCCATGTGTTGCAGGCCACCCAAATTAGACATAGTTACCCATTCTGCTGGAGATCTGATACACCTCTTTTGTACAGAACTGTGCCATCCTGGTTTGTGCGTATTAAGGAAGTGATCCCAGATATGCTGAAGAATGTCGACCGCACCCGCTGGGTTCCAAATTCAATCAAGGAAAAGAGATTTTCCAACTGGATTGCCAACGCTCGTGACTGGAATATCTCCAGAAACAGATACTGGGGTACTCCTATCCCTCTTTGGGTGAACGAGGACTATTCAGAGATTGTTTGTGTTGGATCTGTTGAGGAGCTCAGACAGTTGTCGGGCAAGAACGATATCACCGACCTCCACCGTGACAGCATTGATGGTATCACCATTCCATCCAAGAGTGGTAACGGTGTCCTCAGAAGAATAGAAGATGTGTTTGACTGTTGGTTTGAGTCTGGTTCGATGCCTTATGCTTCCGGGCATTATCCATTTGAAGCTCAGGAGAGCTTCAAATCACGCTTCCCTGCCAACTTCATTGCTGAGGGTCTTGACCAAACCAGAGGTTGGTTCTATACATTGACTGTTCTTGGTACTCATCTTTTCAACACTGCCCCATTCAAGAATGTCATTGTCACGGGTATTGTGCTCGCCTCTGATGGTAAGAAGATGTCCAAGAGACTCAAGAACTACCCCGACCCTGGCATTGTTTTGGACAAATACGGCGCTGATGCTCTGCGTCTTTACCTCATCAACTCTCCTGTGCTTCGCGCTGAAACACTCAAGTTCAAGGAGGAGGGTGTTAAGGAGGTTGTTTCCAAGGTACTTTTGCCATGGTGGAACTCGTTTAAATTCTTGGAGGGTTCTGTAGCTTTGCTCAAGAAGCTCACAGGTGTTGAGTACCAGTTCAACCCCGAGTCGAGAAGTAGCAACGTGATGGACAGATGGTTGCTTGCGTCTATCCAGTCGCTGATCAAGTTCATTCACTCTGAAATGGAGGAATATAGACTTTACACTGTTGTTCCTCGTTTGCTGAGGCTTATCGATGACCTCACCAACTGGTACATCAGATTCAACCGTCGTCGTCTTAAGGGCGAGAACGGTACCGAAGACTGTGTCAAGGCTCTTAACACTCTCACGGATGCTCTCTTCATCCTTGTGCGTGCTATGGCTCCTTTCACTCCGTTCCTGGCTGATAACATCTACCAGAGGCTCAAGGCGTTCATCCCCGAGGAGGTTCTACTCAATTTCACCAAGGACACTCGCTCTGTACACTTTTTGTCCTATCCACAGCTTAAGGAAGAACTATTTGATGAGAGGATTGAGCTTGCTGTCTCTCGCATGCAGAAGGTCATTGACCTTGGCCGCAACATCCGTGAGAAGAAGACAATCTCTCTGAAGACCCCACTCAAGTCTCTCGTCATCCTGCACTCTGATGAGGGTTATCTGGCAGACGTTGAATCTCTCAAGTCTTACATCATCGAGGAACTGAATGTGCGTGATCTCATCATCACCAGGGATGAAGAAGCTTATGGTGTGGAGTACCGTGTAGTGGCTGACTGGCCAGTGTTGGGTAAGAAGCTCAAGAAGGATGCCCAGAAGGTGAAGCTCGCTTTGCCTGCAGTTACTTCGGCTGAGGTTCAGGAATTTGTGAACAGTGGCAAGATCACCGTTGCTGGAATCGAGCTTGTGAGAGAGGACCTCTCTGTTCTCCGTGGTCTTCCAGAGGAAAAGGTTGACCAGGGGCAGGAAGCAAGAGCTGAGCAGGATGTCCTTATCATTCTTGATATCAACATTTACCCTGAGCTGAAGACTGAGGGTGTTGCTCGTGAGCTTGTGAATCGTATCCAGAGACTCAGAAAGAAGTGTTCTTTGGAGGCCACCGATGATGTTATTGTGCAGTACGAGATCGTCAACGATACCTGTGGTTTGGCCGAGGCCATCAAGGATCACTCCGACATGTTGGCAAAGACCTGTAGAAGACCTCTTGAGCACAAGTCTGCCGCGGTTGATGCCGAGCGTGTGTTAGGTGAGGAGGACTCGGATATCAATGGAACCATTGTAAAGCTTACTTTGCTGAAATTGTAGGTTAGCCTCTCAACTGCGGTGGTTTGAGTCTAGACATGATACTCATCAGCGATAGAATGATACATGATTTCATATGAAGATATCTTAAGCTATGTATATATAAAGTTTTTGTCTTAAAATATTGGATTTCGATATCTATGTAGGCACACCTTTTATCGTCGCCCAGTTGGTGTTGAACTTGACCATAAGATAAACCACAGGGCGTTGGCCCTGTGGTTTATCTTATGGTCGTGTACTACCGTTTACATACGCCAAACTCCAAACTGGTTCCCAGATCATCTATTACCCGGCTGATAGATATATGAGTGTTGTTTTACTCGTTAAGCTACAGGTGCAGTGAACCTCTATCTTTTGTATGAAATATCAAAATTGAGAAGCAAGAAAAAAACAGAATTCCTATAATCGAGGGATTGATTCGCCACATCAGTATACAGCTACATATTGGGCTGTGTTCTCTCCTCCAATAAATAGCAGGAATGTCAACGTTATTCGGCGCGCGCCCTAACTCGCTTGTGTCCAGCGCTGCTGGAACTTCAACCACACAAGCCACGGAGCAAGACCTAGCAAATGATATCATAGTGCCGAATCCTCCAGAGGATTCAGTGTCTGATTTGGCATTTTCTCCACAAGCTGAGTTGCTTTCAGTGTCCTCGTGGGACAAGAAGGTGCGCATATACGAGGTATCAGCCAACGGTACTGTTGCTGGCAGAGCATTATACGAGCACGAGGGTCCTGTTCTTTCAACGAGGTGGAGTTCCGATGGAACAAAGGTTATTTCAGGCGGTGCGGACAAAGCAGTAAGGCTATTTGATATCGCAAGTGGCCAGCAGCAGCAGATTGGTGCACATGATGATACGGTGAAAAGTGTACGATTTGTAGAAGTTGGACCTTCAAATACCCCTGTTGTGGTTTCAGGATCATGGGACAAGACTCTCAGATACTGGGATATGAGACAGGCACAGCCAGTGTGTACTTTGAATATGCCAGAGAGAGTATACACCATGGACTCTTCACAGAAACTCTTAGTGGTTGGAACTGCTGAGAGGCATATTTCCATTATCAACCTCAGCAGTCCAGAGAAGGTGTTTAAGCAGATCATGTCGCCTCTAAAGTGGCAGACGAGGTCAGTATGCTGCTACCCACAGGGTAATGGGTATGCTGTGGGCTCAATTGAAGGCAGATGTGCAATTCAGTACGTGGACGACCAAGAACAAAGCAGATCTGGTTTCTCATTCAAGTGTCAGCGTCAACCCAAGCCCGCTCCTTCTAAGGAGACGATGGTTTACTCGTTGAACTCAATTGCATTTCACCCTGTATATGGTACATTCTGTACTGCAGGCTCTGATGGGTGTTTCAACTTCTGGGACAAGGATGCAAAACACAGACTCAAAGGATTTCCTAGCCTAAATGCCACTATTCCTGTTGTTGGATTCAATAGAAGTGGTACTATATTTGCATATGCTCTTTCTTATGATTGGAGTAAAGGATATTCCTTCAACAGATCTGATTACCCCAATTTAGTGAAGCTTCATCCTGTTAAAGATGAAGAAGTCAAGCAGCGTCCAAAGAAGCGTTGATTGGATGCAGTTCAGACAAACTATCGTCACGCAGTAGAAAAATACATGTAATATATAATTGAATCTCAAACTGGAATCATTTGCACTCAAATTTATATTTAGCAGCATGAAAAAACTATACAAGTTGCCGTTGTTACTCTCGTCAGTCCATACTTATGGCCTTTAAAATAGTTACAGTTAAAATTACAACAGCGACATGAAGCCGGAGAAACTGCGCAATTGTGAAACTTTCTCGATATAATTTAGTTTCAGACTCCTCAAGCTTAGATCTTTATTGATACACCCTGGACTACTTGCAATTCCCATACATAGCTGCAACGACATGGTGCATACAATCTCTACAGTGTTAGATTACATGCAATGTTTGATGGCCATCCCCATCGAGCAAAAAACGCCATACAACAGTGCATGCATTGGCGAAGGCGTTGAAAAACACCAGCCGCTTGGAGGTCCAGCTAGGAACGTACACACGTTAACCCAATATTCGCAAATAAACAAATAAACGCATAAATACAACGCTTAGTTATCTACACCTACATGGAAGCCACCTGCCACCCTCACCAACCCGTCAAAAAAGCAGTACGTCCCTACTGAGGTGTAACCAACTCTCTCATAGTCTAGATTGAATCTTTCTATCCATTGTAGCGGCCAGGGGTCAACTTAGATTTGATAAGCGCGGGATAAGGAGGTAGGCATTGATTGACGTGAAGACCTGGTAAACCTATCCTGTCTGCCTTTGGCCTCTGGTATGGTTATGTGCCCACTTTTCTGCTAGTACCATTTGCCTCTGCACGCTCTCATACACCTCCGAAAAAGAAATGAGGTGGGAAAAGGGAGTGAGAGAGTCCTTACACGCACGTAGTGGGTGGTGGATTGAAGTGAGTGCATTACATGGTGCTTGGCGATTATATTTACGGCGTCATTACAATTGCAATCCTCTGTAAAACATATAGACGTAACCAGAGTCTTTGTTGGGTTGTTTGCCATTAACTCTATTCAATCCTATTTTGGACGTTTGCGTTCCCCGATTTCTCTTCGTCGAAGCTCAGAGGGCGAACAGTCACGGTACCAGCCATGAGCCAACACGGTACTCCACATCTCCCACAGGGGGATCCATCTGGAATGCCGCCTGGCCCTCAGGGTATTCCGGATCCCAAGTCATCATCAGGTGTTGGTTCAGCAGCAGGAGGATCTTCAAAGCCCGCAGTTGGTATGAAGCCCACCGGAGTTGCCGTCACAGACGCAACATCTTCCGACTCACGCCAGCTGCTAAACGTGTATGTCTACGACTTTCTCATCAAATCTGGGCTACACAACACAGCTCGTGTCTTCTTCCAAGAAGCCGATGTACCTGTTACTGCTCATAATCCAGCTGCCCCCAGTGACAAAACAAGCAACAGCAGCAAAACCGGTTCACCAGCTGTCGGCATGCCAGGTCCCGATCTCCCAGCTTTGTCTGTGTCTATGGATGCTCCTCATGGTTTCCTATATGAATGGTGGCAGATATTCTGGGACGTTTTCAACGCTCGAACTCAGAGGGGAGGTTCTCCAAATGCCCACCAGTATTTTCAATTTAATCTGTTAAGGCAACGTCAGGAACATGCCCTTAATGGGATAGTCGCTGTGCAGCAACAGCAGCAGCAACAGCAACAGCAACAGCAGCAGCAGCAGCAACAGCAACAGCAACAGCAGCAGCAGCAGCAACAACAACAACAACAACAACAACAACAACAGCAGCAGCAGCAGCAGCCACGTCAGGGAGCACAAATTGTACAAAATTCAGCAAGTCCGGCAACAACCGCTCAGATTGCATCAGTGGTGGCTGGTGTCCCTCCACAGATGGCAGGCAAGAGGGTGAGCATGGTTGGCCAACCACACCCATCTATGAATGCGCGCTTACAACAACAAGCAGCACAGGCACAGATGAATAATCTTCGTCAGCAGCAATTGGAACAGCAGCGACAGCAAGGCCAAGCACAAGGTCAGCAGCATTTACAAGTACAACAGCAGACAGCACAGGCTGGTCCTATGTCTGCTGGTATCCAACCGGCTAATTCACTCCCGGTTCAACTAGAGTCTCCTGCCAAACGTCAACGCATCGGTGAACTTGATAGTGGAGCAGCAAGTGGTTCCAATCCCAACACTCCAACAAGCACAGCAAATGGCTCAGTTCCATCTCCACATACTGTACCAGCATCAGTCCCTCCTCAAGGCATGATGCTCTTAAACCAGTTTAATCCCCAGTACGCAGCAGTCATAGCCTCCCAGCAACAGCAGGGAAAGCTTGCTAATGGTGCTCAGTACAGCCAGCAGCATGTGATGCCTAGTTTCCAACCTCACCAAATAATATACAACCAGCAGCAGCAGCAACAACCACAACCACAACAACCACAACAACCACAGCAACCACAGCAACAGGGTCAATCACAGCAGCCAAAGGTAATAAGTACCATGGGCGCCCCTGCTGATATATACAATGATGTATTTGGCAGTGGCAGCATGGTAATGTCCTTAAATGGAACTTCAATTCAGCCCAGCCCTGTTGCTACCTCTGGGGTAGCTCAGCAGTCAGCGGTGGCTGCTGTGTCAGCTGTTCACCAACAAGCACAGTGGGCTCAACAGCAACAGCACCAGGCTCAGACTGGTGATATCCAACCCACAGCCTCAGGCTCTTCACAGGCTAAAGCCGCTGGATCTCAGCAGAGTCACATGCAAGCCAGAGGTAATATGTCTGCCCTTCAGGACTATCAGAAACAATTAATGCTGATGGAAAGACAAAATAAGAAAAGGTTGGATGGACACCGGTTGCCTGATGTTAAGAGCGAGCAGAGCCCAAGATTGCCCAATGGGCAGAATGGGGCACAGTTTTCTGACTACGGAAACATGGTTGGTGCTATACCTCAAGCTCAGCAACAGGTACAGCAGGGCCAACAACAACCTCAGTCTGCGAATCCTGGTCAAAGGTTTGTGAACAGTTCGGAGCAGCAGAATTCCATGCCACCTCCACAAAACACATCGGTAACTCGTAGCACGCCTACTTCGTCACCTGCCATTCCCAATCAGCAGCTCCCTACTGCACAGGTATCTGGGGCAGCTACAGCTATTGGCCGTAAGAAAAAGGAAACTATTCCTAGGCGCAAGTCAACCAAGAAGGGTTCTAATGGTGTTGAACCACCCACTCCAACTACTCCGATTACCCCTATACCATCACAGAGTACTCCTCAGATGTCGAATCTGGGAACTCCTCAGCAGATGCAGAATGCCCAGCCAAATATTGCCCACCAGCGTTCGTCAGTGGTTGGTGCCACAGTTAATGCCGCAACAGTAACAGCTTCTGCAGCCCCTGCTACAAATGCAACCAAGCGTGGTGTGAAACGGAAGAGCACTGTTGGAAAGGACGTACCAGCCCCAGCTACTGCTACCGGTGATTCCATCAAGTCTGCGACTGTTGGATTATCCGGAGAGGGCTCGGCTGATCAGAACGTTTCACCGCACACTGTTGTTGGAAATGGAGAGCATGTCGGTGGTAACGGGGAAGCTGCAAAGCAAGTTGGACAGGATGCACCTGCTATCCAAGGTGGTGCTGGGGGTGCCCCAAATGCAGTTGGCTCGGAATTTCTGGCGGCCGGAGAACCTCAGTTCCTCGCGGATTTCCCCAACGGAACTGCTGGCGCTGATGATATTGATTTCTTTAACTCCTTTCTCAACACTGAAGGTGCGGATGCAAACTCTGGTTCTCTAGGTTTTGATGGTGTTTTCTGGGGTGAAAGTGTAGAGGCGGCAGATCTATAATTGTGATTGTTCTGATGCAGTGATGGTCATGCCTGGTTTTCTTTGTCGTGCAGCAAAAGCGGGTGACAGAATGGGTTGTATAATGCAGCCTTAATCTGACCTAATGTATTATTGTTTTTGTTTTTGTTTTTTTTGGTTGCGTTTGTTCTTTCGTATTGGAGTGTCTCTCCTTCGTAATGGCGAGACAGAGAGCTGGAAGTAGTTCCTTTACAGCTAATAGGCTCGTGCGTTGACTTGTTAAGAGTGCTCGTTGTAGGCTCTTAGTTTATGTACTTATTGGCGCTGATTCAGCCTGGCTGATTAGTTTATTTTTCTACTCTATGTTTTATTGCCGTCTTATACAAAATTCAATTGGGAGTTCTTATAACAGTGCTATATACTATTTTGCGATTAAAAATGTAGTTTAACCTCACCATCAAATGCATCATTCAATCCTGTTTCGTCGACTGCTCAACTTCTCTCTCGAAAACATGGTTGTTGAACCAAACACCGCCCAGAGTTAAAACCATGCAAATGACCAAAAGTGATGAACTGATGGCAGTGGCAGGATAGACATTCCAGCAATACTCATGGAGCGCAAACAAAGGCACTCCTGCAAATACCCCCAGGCGATTTAGTGATATCAGATATGGAAGGGAAAAGAAATACCAAGATAAGAATTGATAATGCAACGATCTCGAAAAAAGCACACCAACAAGATTAGTCACCGTCATTACAACAAAGACGAACCTGGGCCCTCTAATAGGATCAAATATTATATTGGATGGAGTTATAGTGCTCTTCCATACCAAAAGACCATCTTTGACGAAGTCAAAGAATGTCTTACCCATTGTCTGCTTGGTAATCCACCTGGTAACTACGAAAAGCAATATCACACCTATATTCAAGGCTAGAAGCACCTTGTGGAACTCGTCGGAGCGGAAAACTTCCTCTGAGAGGAACTTCCAGTTAACAGTCCACTTATATTCAAACCTGCGCGTGAAATCAAATGCTCCAGTCAAATACGCCCATCTGATTTCTTGAGCATCCGAACCCTCTTCGAATGGAAGTAAGAAAGACCACCCTTGAGTGATCTGTATGATTACTGCTATTGCTATGGGGATCATCGTCTTAATTAGATTCTCATCTGATAGTAAGTACAATATCAGCAGAACAGCGGGTAGGTAGAGTAAGGCGTTCATCTTAATTGATACTGCAACGCTATAGAGGTCGGCTGCAAGATAAGTCAATATGTTGCACATCCAGCCTGGAGAAGATCTCTTCCACACACTCGCCTGTTGTAGTAACACAATTGTCCCAACCATGGAAAGAGTGGTGAAACAGTCATTGAAGAGCCTTAAAACATAAATCGAGTGCAATCTCTTGGAGGCCATCAGTAACCAGAACACCCAAGGCTGTATGTCATAAGAAAACATAGAGAAATAACTGGTTAGCACCAGCAGAAACGTCAAAAGGTACAAATATCTGAAAGCATTCTGGCCAGCTGGAACATCCTCCACACCCTGCGTGATCCATTCCATCCAATGGTAAATATTCACATGGCCAGCTGGGTATACCAATGGCCCTGTATCACCGAATATGTAGTTATAGTTACGCTCGCCTGTTGCAATCAACTGGATCTGTTGCATATAAGAGGAATAGTCAATCTCTGTGAACGGCACTTTCGCTATAATCACCTTGAGAAGAATAGACTCTAAGAGAAAACACACAGGAGCAACAATCTTGCTTGCAAATGGTGAGGTAAGAATTGCTACTACACCATTGAGGATATCCAAGCAAACATTCTTGAACGTGAGAGGAGGGAGTGCATTATTCCGTGACACCTCTTCGCTATGTATGTCCTGATCCGTCATAGTTCTGCTGTACCGGTTGCTCATTTATACACGAAACCAACCACAGAGTCCCTAATGCTGCCTCATAGAGTAGGCTCAATGGGCCCGACCAGACCGTAACTTAACAAAACCTGTTGTTTGGATCAATCGACTGTATGAGAGTGAATAGAGTTCTCACTGGTGTGTTTTCCCATCGCGCCTCAGGGACAGCAGATGCAGAAGCGATGGGCACATAAGTGGAAAGAGAAAGAAGCAGAGCCGGGTACGGCTACCATGGCCAAAGCCGCTCCTATGGTGCAGCGCTGGACTTCTGAAGTACACACTACCTTAACATGGGGAAATGCAAAGGGAAAGGAACGGTTGTTTAGGGTGCAGTGGAACGAAGAGGAGCATTGAATGAGGATGTAGCGGAGATGCCATAACAAAATATCTACCCGTTCTGCAGAAGTTGTGTAGCCATAACCTCTAGCTTCTTGGCTGTTTGACTGTTTGGTTGTAACAAGAGCAGTACCTGTTCTCTCCCATTTTATCAAGGACCACATATACAGTGCGTTTACCCTGAGACCCCTTTTTGAGGCACGGTCCTTATTGTGCAAGCATGATTTTGTCATATGCAGGCTGATGGATCGTACAATGCATGTTTGGGTTGTTTGATTTACTGCAACGGAGAGGGCAGAGAGCAGCATTGCACAATCTCAAGGCAGCTACAAAAACAAACAGTAACTAGAAGGTTCTACCGGCATCTTTTAGTCTCTTCTGGACTATTCCCACGTCATTGGTTATGCCTAGAAGTAGTTTTGAGTTTGCTCATGAGCAACCCCGCTAACTACTCATTGCATCTTTCTGCATGCAATGTGTAATCACTGCAAAATACGGCCTGGTCCGGTGCAAGCGAGGGACAGCCAGGGAGCGAACTAAGAATAACTTAAATAGAGATTAAACCGCTATAATATAATAAGGTCACTACAGCGCTAGGCATTCGTGATCCAATTCAACCCATTTATGAAATGCAAAAAAAAAGAATGTCAGGAAAAGTTTACGTCGTTGTGGGGGCTTCGCGCGGAATAGGCTTTGAGATAGCTAAGCAACTCGCAACAGCTTCCCCAGAAAACGTTATCTTCGCCTCCGCACGCAATTTGGGACTCGGTCCCTTGGTCGATTTGGCATCCACACACCCGAACCTGCATCTTTTGGAGCTGGATGTGACGTCCCAGGAAAGTGCCTATAATGCTGCAGCTACCATTAATGAGCAAACGGCAGAAGGAGGTATCGATGTCCTGATTCACAGTGCCGGCATTGCTGATGCTTACTCAACTGTTCTCGACTCCACTGATGAACTCTACCTCAGGCATTATGAAGTCAACTTCTTAGGGTTTCTTCACTCCCTCAGAGTCTTTTACCCTCTTCTGTCCCTGAGAGAGACCAAGCAGGTATTCGTCATCTCCAGTGCCGCCGGCTCAATTGAGAACTTTGTCGATATGAAAATATCCGCGTATGGACAATCCAAGACTGCAGTCAATTTTCTGACAAAGGCTTTTGCAGAGGAGCATGCAAAAGAGGGTTTCACCGTCGTAGCCATTCATCCAGGTGGAGTCAAGACCGATATGGCAATGGCCTATGGGACTCGTTCTGGGTTCAACATGGATGATATCCCTGGTGTCCTTGAACCTCGTGAGAGTGCAGCTGCTCTCTTGCAACTGTTTACTTCTGCCTCAATTAAGGACAGTGGCACCTTCAAGAACTATGATGGTTCGCCACTGCCATGGTGAGCGACTGTATATTTTTGCTAATTTTCCAACAGTATGAGAGGTGAGTATTTCTAAAGAAATGTATGAACATACGACATTAAACATAAAATTCAATCATATAAAACCAATAAAAATATCTATATATAATGACACGTGTAATTATTGAGAGATGACACTCTTCAACGCGGGCTTGGATGATATAACACCTGAATACTTGGACTCCAGATACTTAAGGAGCTCCACAACCTTAGCCTTGAGTTCATCTGTCTCAAACTGCTTTGCTCTTTCCTCTCTACCGAGTGTTAACTCACTCACTAGTTTTTCTCTCTCCAATTCCTTGGTGAACACAACCTCGAAAATATTAGTAACCGCGGGCACTTCTGACACAATGGCCTGGTTGTCCTCTTGGAAAAGCTTAAGAATGAGCTCAAAAATTGGAGTATTCTCCTCAACAGCGGTCTCTAGAGGAAGATGGGAGAGCAGAATAGGAACAACTGCATCCAATGGAAGGGCTGTTGGATATCTGAGTGCCATACGTGAGACACAACCACAAGCGTTGGCAAATGATCTGTTCACAACGTCACGGGCTTCATCATCGCCATCTTCGGTCTTGAGAGCCTGTTTGTCAGCCTTGTTAAGTAATTTGGACAGAAAGTTGAGGATTGTAGGATATCCAGCTACAATGCTTTCGGCCTTAGAGTCAACAGAGTATTGAATTAATATTCCGACACCATATGCAGCGTTTCCACGAACCTCCAAGGATCTGTCGCTGTGAAGGCGATTGACGAAGCACTCCAAAAGCTCCTCTGTATAAGGATTGCTCTCCTTAACACCCGCAGAAATCTCAGCCAAAGCTCCAATAGCATTAATACGCTTCTTGGAGTTTTTCGCAGACGTCTGAGCAATCATTGGGTCTTTGAAAGCAGTAAAGATCTTGGCATTAAAGTCTGGACCAAGGGAAAGTGCAAGGTTGACGAGAACCTCAAAAGCACAATCCAAAAGGAGCACATCCGACTCGGAAGCATCGAGGGCATCAGCAGCATCATCCTCATTCTCACCCTCATCATCAAACTCAGCGTCAGTAAATTGACAGTAGTGTTGGTGGCTTATGAGCAGCATCAACTCAGCACACAGTTCGTCGAGACTGTTGGAATCAGAAGCATCAGTAATCACAATGGGGCCAACTTTGCTGAGTGACTCAGCGATATTGTTGAGAACAGAGGCAACCACAGAAGTTTCAGTTTCCTCGTGGAGAGAAGATACAGAAAGCTTCCTTGCCTCCTGTATCACGGCAAGAAGATCGGCACTTATATAACTGTTGATAGGGTTTCCAACAGGGTATTTGGTGCTGTCATCATAAGAAGAGGTGGCAATCTTCCACAGACAACTGATAGCGGTCTCTCTTATACCGTATGAATATTCAACCTGTTCTGCGATAATCTTCATGGAGGAATGAATATATGGAGCGAAAGCAGCTTTAGTACCAACAGCCAACTCTGCAAGAGCAAGGGCGGCAATCTGTTTCTCCTCAGTGATACCCGTATGAAACTTGATATTTGGTTCGTCTCCATTGCCGTCTTCTGCTTCATCATCAACATCCTCAGGGGAAGTGAACCCAATCTCCTCCTGCTCAAGACTCGTATAAATGAGAGGTACGATCCTATCCAAGAACCCTGCGAACTGCTCGCCGTACACCTTTGCCATGTTGAGAATGAAAGCGAAGCCAGCCTCCTTAAGCCTGGAATTGTCGAGGCCGATGGTAGCGTAAGATGCCTCAATGAGTGGCTGAGCGTATGGGGCAAATGGTTCGGAGCCAACAGCTCTAGCCATAGTGGAGATGTTCTCGAATGTAAGAGCCTTCAACTCAATGTCATCTTCTGAGAGGCCCTCCGTGCTGCTTCCGATGTCAGCGATGAATCTCTCCAGGTACTTGATAGAGTTCTCAAAATATGGAAGAAAAGCCTTACCGGAAGCGTAAGCAGTGGAGCCGATAGCAGAGACAATAGCCGACTTGAGAGATGAAGAGTTGGCAGAATCCAACATGAGAAACAACTTGTTCATGAGAGGCTCAAGGTATGTTCCAATAACCTCGTGATTCATGAACTCAATCAAAATATCCAAACAGCGTGTTGCATCTTTATACACCACGATCTTGGTAGCAGAATCAAGGATCTGGATGATGAGCGGAAGTAGAGACTCGTGGTACTCTGCAACTGAGTCCTGGAGCTCATTTGTCAAATGTGAAAGACAACGCAAAGCAGCAGCACGCACGAGGAGAGATGATTGATCCTGGAGGCCAGCAATAATGACATTCATAATCTTAGGAAGATGGGTAAGAAGATAGTCTGGGGCACCCTCCACAGTAGCGAGGATGGAGAGGAGAGCAGCACGGCGCTCGAATTGGTTGGACGATTGTGTGAGAGAACTGAGTTGCTCAAACAAAGGAACAATGACCTGCGATGGGGCCAACTCCTCGGAAAGGACGCTCAACAGTCTCAGCGAAGAAGTGAATGGAGTTTTTTCTTCATTCTCGTTCTCCTCATCTTCAACGTCGAGCTCATCTTCTGCATTATCAACCTCCTCACACATACATTTGAGTGCAACCACGGTGAAAGCTGGACCAAATTTCTTGGAGGAAACCTTAGACTTCTTGAATCTAACAGCATCGGCGAGGAAGTTAATAGCTGGTACTCTGGCGTCCTCGAGGGTTGTATCAACTGCAATCTCCATCATTACTGAAACAATCATTATGAAGTTCTCATCACCCAGCTGCTTGTGTTCCAAAAACAGCAAGTTAGAAAGGAAAGAAAATACATATGTGATGCTGTCAGAGTCCTGCGATGTGATGGCACGCTTGAGCACATCCACGACGGCTGGGATCACACTCTTGAGTTTGTGGCCAAGTGGCGCAGGAACGCTGTCTTCGAAAAACCTATCGCAGATAATATCAAGGGCACGGACACTCACCACCTGTACTTCGAGAGATTCAGGGTCTTGCAGGGCAGTGGACAGGAGAGTCATAAAGTCACCTAGGAGTGGCTCAACACCAGGTACAGAAGCATCCAACATACAGTAGATGACATAGATTCCTTGTTCTCTGTTCACTACCGATGACGCATCTGTGCTGGCCGCAACCAGTGTAGGTTGGAGAGAGGGCCATCCCTCACCGTTCTCTGAGAGGTCTTCGCTAGCTATAGCGGCAACCAAGCTGGCCACAGAGTGTCTGATTCTCTTGCTAGTGCATTGGAAAGCAAACGGCAGAATCGACTCCTTGATCGATTGCTTCACCGAAGCTTCCAAGGCATTCCAGTGAATTGGAACAAGCTTATTAGCCTCGACCTGAGCAAGGTTCTTCACACCCTCCTCCGGGCTGTTCTGCAAGATGTGGATCAGGCAGGGCAGAGTATTGGGGTTCGTGAAAAACTCACCCTCAAGCTTCTCCGTGGCCGCCTTTAGCGCGACCGTGTCCGGCAAAAGCGCCTGTTTGAGAGTGGACTCAAGGTTAAAGAGAAATTCTGGGTCCATTCGGGCAGTTTGTCGGAGAGAACCTCTCAACTGTTGTGTCTTTTTCTCAGTATCTGAACTTAACCCAGCTCGATACATCTAAAATAAAATTATAGGAAAAAAAAATAAGATGCGCACAAGGTTACCCTCCCAATGGCTACCCTCTTGGGTGTAGCGTTCGCGTCAGCATGCGCAGGTGTGCACAGTGCGTAGCGCAGATGGAGAAGGAACGAAGCTGCGAGAGAAAAATCACAGTACGGTGCATTTCTGCGTGTGGGTTATTATATGCGTGTAGCAGGTCTCGCCTTTTCTTTGCTTCTTATCTCTAATAACCAAAGTCAGACTTGAAGAATATCCGGTTTCGTTTAGTAGTAGTATGTAATCAATTAAACAAAACGACAGCAGAAACAGCGGTGAAAATAGTAATAATAACAATCCATACCCAGGTATGCCCTCAACCATGACCAAAAACTGTACAACAACAGCCACAACAGCACTTGGATGCCAAGCGTAAAGTTGGCAGAAAACAATATATGCTTAACCCATCCGCTGCCAAAGCCTGCGAAAAACGCACCGACCTTAGTCGCCGTGGCGTAAAAAATGTATAAAAAATGAAAAAAAAATGATAAACAAACAACGAGTACTGAAAGCAAATTGGTTAATCAATAGAAAAAAACATATGAAGTGCCAATCGAACACTTTGAAACTTTTTCGGTATTAGCTGCTTTTTTTTGAAACTCGAAAATCATCCCCAAACAGACATATCATTACCCCAGATATTTTTAAGGAACCGAAAATTTTTGTCATGAGAAATAATACTATCAAAGTTCTTATCAACTGGATTACCTTCGGTATTTTGTGCCTTGAGTTCATTAGAACCAATAGTGTTACAGAGAATGCTGTTGCCGTTGTTTTTCTCGAGGCCAGCGGGATTTCCAACAGATACTGATGAAGTGGAAGATGCGGATGAAGTCGAATCAACGCGACCAAAACCAAAACCCTTGACCGATGCTGAGGGTGCCACAGCATTTCCTACAGATGCAAAGGGGTCAAATCTTGGCGAAAGCACCTCAGTGGTAGGAGAAATGGAACGGGTGCTACCCACAGTTGTGACGCTGTTGGTCAGTCCAACAGTGCTTGCTCCGTTAGTGTTTGCAGAAGAAACAGTAGATGAAGTAGAAGAAACAGATGCAGAAACAGAACCAGGTACAGGTGGAGTAGAAGAAGCAGACCTCTCAAGTTTGATGGTCTGCTGTTGTAGCTGCTGCTGATGGTTCAAGTTCAAGTTCAACATCAGGTCATTTTGGTGATGTGGAAGGTGGTTCAACATCTGTGGCTGCTGAGTTGCGACAGATTTGAAGCCATGAACTGGCCCATGCGCATGATGGTTTTGGTGATTCTGCTGCTGCTGCTGGTGATGATGATGGTTATAATTATTATGATAAGTTCTGACGTTTTGTTGGCCCTTGCCATTTCCAAGAGGACTCATCACTCTCTGCGGAAACATACCAGATGGTTGTGGTTGCTGGTGTTGCTGCTTGACAGACTGTTGGCGGCGGTAAACCAGTACGGCACGCTCGATATCTGAGTTTAAGAAATTAGTAAAAAGCCTAAAATACAACACAAAAACAATGTGATCCTAGTAGTTAAAATGAAGATATTAATATGAACACAAGAATATTACTCACCATCTAGCTGGTCATTAAAAGGAATGTGAACGGCCTCTCTCTGTTGCATGGAAGTGGAGTCGGAATGACGGGACATCTCAGAAGAAATCAAAACAAAAAAATATATTCAAATCCAACCGGAGACAAAACAAAAAGAACACGCAACACTTTAGATAAAAAGAATGCTGTAGAGAAAACAAAACAAATGTTGAAAAATAATTAGCTTTGTGTTATATTGAAGTCTTGGAATAAACAACAGGAAGAGGGGAGGTTACATAGTGTCGATATATGAATCAACGCCAGGTGAACCTCACTTCCGCAAACTCTGCTATCCCGGCGCCAGCGAAATCCATCCCTCTGAATGGATGGGGGAAAGACTCGAAGAAGAAAAGGTGTACGGCACAAGCAGGGGCACGACTCTCTGCAGCTCTCCTGTTGGGGATCCACAAGGCTAAGGGGTTGTCTCCCTATTGTTTGGCATGCCCTACACGGGCGTGTATTCCGCACCCTATAGCTCAGACGCGGCACACATGAAATGCCTACGTGAGCCTCGCGAAAAAGTGCAAGGCAGTGGGGGGTGAGGCAGGAAGCAAAGCAATGCTGAAAGCACCGAGGAATTACAAGGGGATGAATAAGAGTGAGGACTGCAGTGGGTGCGGCCCCGGAGTGGTGCAGGCAGCGTTGCCGATTGAGGGTGGGATCGTGGGGAAAGGGGTAACCCTAAGCGGCCTCCATCCAATACATGATTCTATATATATTACTGGTTGCAGTTCTGACGATATGACCTTATCATTGTCTTAAGCAGCATCCTTCGGGAACAGCTAAATGATGTATCTAGCAAATAATCTCATTTACGAAAATACCTTAAATTTATGGATGTAGTCATCACCACCATTTGTGTACTGTACAATTGTCTTTATTCTGCAGTGGATGTCAATCAGCAACTGCCTAGCTTACTAGGAGCGTCTCTGTATCTGTATCAATTATCCTAATAAGATCTTTCTTGGTGAGGATGCCCTTAAATACATTACCCTTGCCTGCCTCGCAAAAAAACACAACGTGTAGTTGTAGTTTGTCAAATATCTCGTACGCAGTTAATACCGGCAGCTGAGGGGAAAGGATCATAGGATCTCTATTGAGTATGCCGCTCAAACTATGACGTACAGATCCCAAATCTTCTTCTGAATTCTCCAGAAACGTGTATCCACTATCCTGTGGCGATCCACTTGAAAAGATTCTGTCAATCTCGTGTTTAAGTTCAAACGAAGTAACAAAACCTACAAGCACCGGCTCTGTCCTCGCCTTCAGCACTGGGAATACGGCATGGTGGCCATAATTCTCCAGCAAATCTGTCACATCAGATAAACTGGAGCCATCGCTGTCCTCATACAACACCACTAGCTTATCAAGGGAAGTGAGAAGCTTGTCGCAATCTATAATCGAGAGAGCTGGTTTCTCTAACTCGTCCACAGCTCTTCTTAGGAATGGTCTGTTTTGAATCGAAAGCCACATATCGTAGCATGATCTGCCCAAGAACAGGTCGTTGACCAATCTGGCAAATAGCACTCCGAGCATGATAGGAAGCACATATGTTAAAGCTCCAGTCAATTCAAACAGTATAACCACAACGGCGACACTCATTTTCGTAACTCCCGCTAGGAATGCTCCCGCACCAACCACCGCATATGATGCGGGCGAGATACACCCTCGGACTGCACTCGAATCTGAACTACCTAACATATCGTTGGCGGAGCAACTCATGAATATGGAAAGATATGGATGCTGCGATTGCCAGTGTTGGATCAATGTGCCGAATAAGCGTCCGATGGAGGCACCAATGGCAAGAGAAGGCATGAGAAGGCCACCAGGCACCGCAGTGCCATAGGAGTACGCAGAGAGGTAGAAACCTTCAATTGCAGTAACTACAAGAGTGATCACCATTTTGGTTGGAAAAGGTGGAGCAACTGTATCATCCTTGATTTCGTTCAGTTGGCAAAACGTTTCAACATATGGGGCCAGAGTTGCACGATCGATTGCATTGCAGTCGGTGAACAATACCAACGTCAATTGATCCAGGGGGATATAAGTAGTGATAAATGGATACGAGACCACCACTGTTACCGCACAGACTGCAATTACCTCTATTATCTGAAGCCTTTTGTCGGCTCCTATAAATTTTTGTCTCAATAACGCAATGTTTCCATTGAGCCTGTTGAACGCTACCCCCAGACTGCCTCCCAAAAGCCCGAGGATAATAAATGGGATTGACTCAATCATAATCCAGTTTTCCTCGTTGGTGGCCAAAAAGGGTCTGGTGGTGATGATTTCCTTGAATGGGTGCAATGATTGTAAAACAGTTACGCTGATCGTTGCACATACAAATGCATGCCACATGAGCTTATCCACAGGGAAAAAACTGGTTATTTGCTCTAAGGTGAAGAGAACCCCACCGATTGGGGCGTTGAACGCAACTCCAATTCCTGCTGCTGTACTTGCAGATAGGAGTTCCCTACGCAACGCCTCATTATTGTACAATTTCGGAAATAGCGACATCACCCAATCTGTGATTCCACAAGCAATATGAACCAGCGGACCCTCTCTTCCGACCCAGATACCGCTCGCCACCACTGTTATGAGCCCAATCGCCTTTGAGGCCCATACCTCAAGCCCAAGAAACCCATCTATAACAAACCCTGATAGTATCAGTGTCATTTCAGCTATGCCACTATTGCGAACATAGGGTATTCTCCGCGCTATCGCGGCGGTGATTAATGCAAACAGCAACGACATGACTAAAAAAACCACAAAATCATTTACTGTGTGAATCATTGATCCTTCACCTTCAAAATAGAATATGTAATGGGACCAGCTCTTCCTTTCGTCTGCCGGACACTGCACAGGGAGATTCAGCCAATCCGATGAGCAGAGTCCCGACTTGAGACCATGGAACAGGTTGGATAGATAGTCCATCACTACTGCGAGTGCTCCAACAACAAAACCTGATGTTGCAAGAACAATCCATTTGCTGTTTGCTTCGAAGATATGCTGCAATCTGGATTGCTGCGGCTGTTCCTCATTCTCCGCATCTCTAGCGAGTGCATACTCGTAATTCCAATCGATCTCTGTGAGATTTCCGTACTTCTTACGCTGTCTCACAGAATGTCCATTTATGAGATCATGTGCAATCTCATGACTGTCATAATATGGGTTTTCGGACAATTCGCGTACGGCTTTATGTCGTGTACTGTATTCCACGAGTCTCACATCCTCCCACGCAGAAGGTAGCCCCCCTTTCAGAGAGATATCTAACTCCGCCATATATATAATCTCACCGCTAGTCTCTAATCTACAGGGAAGTCCTCCCTGACAATATCTAAAGTACGATAAATTATCAAATCTAAATAACCAGGAGTATCGTCCTTGAATGACGATTCTCGCTAGAGATTGTCTATACTTCCATTCCTATCAGAGACCTCGTAATTGCCTACACAGCTCCTGCACTATCCTCATCTACGACACCTACAAAGGCCACTGTAGGAAATGATCAGCATGCAGGAGTGCGTCAAAAAAAAGGCTGAAGTTGGGAAGTTGGGAAGGCAGAGGGAGAAACCGGAAAAAACAGAAATTGCAGGTATATATCTTTACAGTGTTTGTATTTTTAAATAATATACAGGATGAAGGGAAATTGGCATTTCTTTTTATAGATATCTGATGAGGGACAATACAGTCTCTGCACCAGTCCCACTCAATCTGCAGCGCTCTTCCATTAGCACTCTTCCATTTAAATTGGTACTCCAGTTCTGGTGATATAGCTGTTAATGGGATCGGCAGCCAACGAGTACTCCTTCAAACTTCTAATCTCCTCCATAGAGACTATATCTCTAAGTCTCCTGTCACTCTGATACCATGTCTTGATAAGGTAGAGTATCTCACCCTTAAGGTTCTTTGTATAACCTTTGTAGCTCTCAAAGGTGGTGCTCTCAATCATGTCCTTCAGAGTGTAGTATAATCTATCAAACTGGACACCACTCTTAATAATCGAGTCCACTATAACACCAGGAGGCGGAGAGGTGTTTGAACTGGAAAACTCTGGGTTGTACATATATTTCAAGAGTAAGTTGACCAGCTCCGAAATAGGATACACAATATCAGAATCGTGTAGTCTCGAACCAATGGTTACAAATTTTGCTGCCAGAACACTTGAAAATGGCTCTTCATCATTGCTGCCCTCGGCTTTAATACCCTTCAAGTAATCAGCATGTAGCTTGGCAAATAAAGCCTCCCATTGCACAAGCACATCATCCAAGTTGCGATGATCAGATGCTTTGAACACAACCAGAGCCAATTCGTAGTAACCAAGAGGCTCCACAAACTCGTTGAATATGTCACTGATACCTAAGATAGGTCCATTGAGGTCATCATTGGCCTTTTTCTTGGCCTCTTCGGTAAGTCTTTCATCTGCGAGAATGGCTGATAGCAGTTCATCTTGCACATTGGCCACAGATATCAAATCCCCAACCAGGAGAGAAAGTTCTGCTACTTCACGGCGCTGATTTGGAGGACAGGTACAGTTGCAGAAGCCATTGGCACGTGAAAGAAATTGAATACGATCAGGAAGCGACAATTCAAATGAGCTGGTAGCTAAGGAGAACAAGATCTGTGCAGCAGCCAAGTAGTTTTCATGCTTGGAGTGGTAGACCCAAAGCAACCTTGCCATTTGTATATCCTTTGAGGCATTTTCCTCCAGAAATGGCAACACATATGGGGTATCCACTTCCAGCAATCTTTCACCAACGCCTTGCCTGATGAACCACTTGTACAGTTCACTGTGGAAGAGCTTGTCAGGATACGCGAAGCAGGTGCTGTAGCTGTCGTCTCTCAACTGTGTGTAGTGAGTAATGATCTCACCGTTGGCATCCACATACCTGCCACCCTGATGCTCACGACCCATTGAGATTCTCTCAATACTTTCAATGGATCTCTCATCTACATCAACCAGGATATCAAACACCAGCTGGTATAGGCGGATACGACGCTCGTACGCGTCTCTCTGAGGATCAGTTGCCAGCATACTTCCTGTTTCTGGATCATACTGGAGAGCCAGTCGTGCTGAATCACCTTCATTAGCAACGCTCAGGAGGAAGTGAATAGCACCCGCGTAGTGGTTCAGCTCCAACATGATACCCAACGCATTCGATATCACCTCCAACGACAGAGAGTCGGCGGTCTTCTCCAAAAGTTTCACTGATGCTTGAAGGTAAGTGAGCTTCAGATCTGGATCTCTCTCACTTACATCCTTAGCTTTCTTGAGGCTTTCCATAGCCTTGAATATCAGAACCTCACCTGTTGAGCAGAAGGAACCACACCTCTCTTGAATTGCAGTAGTTATAAGCTCTACGGAGACACCCCTTGCAATATTCTTATTGATTATGCAGGATACAATTTCCCTGGTGAGTGTCTCCTGATAAGAGTTGGAGGGAGCAAAGAACTCACCAAATGTCAAGCAAGATAGATCAACCTGATATTGCAACGACAGATAGCTCATGATATCAACAAAGTTCGTTGGAGAACCATTTCCAGATTCAACACCTTCAAGGAGAATTGCTAAAAACGCAAGGCCCTCCTTCATACAGTTGAGTAACGATATCACAGCATTCAATCCGTTGTGCTCCGCTTGGAGACAAACCTCGGCTTCCTTGTCATTGCTGAGGTCATAGCTGAAATGAGGTGGAGCAAAGGCAGGGATGCTCTTTTTGTTGGATTCGAAAAATTCAAGGATAATCAGTAGTGAACAGAGAAGATAATCAATCTCATCCCTCTTGAGATTGACCCCCGTAAGAATGGAAGGAGATTGAACTTTCTTAATCGACTCCTCAGATATAAATCCATCTCTGCCAAATCTGACCCCTGGGTCCAGCTTGAACACTTCTTTGGACCACACGTTGCGCACGAGGCGTGATACCAGCAGCACTACTGCCTGGAACCTGTCACTCAGATCCACATTGTTAATTGCAGGAGTGAGGTTACGATCCAACCGCGAATTTCTTCCACGAGAAACAAAGAGCTGTGTAGCCTTCTGCTTAAGAGCTTCTGCTTTGCCGTATTTACAAGCGAGGTACAGCGCCGTAGAACATGCTTCTTCACTACCACACCTACGTGCAATATCACGGAAAGTGGCATCATCTAAGCTGTCCTCAAGGACTAAATCAAGAGTACGATAACGGTAGACATGAATACCAGTATTGGTGAGAATCGCGATTTCAAGTGGATCGCTTATATATTGGGCAGCAAGTTCATTGCTGTAACCCATTGGAGTGGAAGTTGCGGCAAACCCTGCACTCAGTGGGATAACCTCGTGTATGAGTCCATAAGTGTCCAAAAATTCAAAGTTCTCAATATAGGTCATTGAATGTTTGAGAGCACCATAGTCTGGAGTTGATACAAATACTCTGTCTGTGGTGTTCTTTGAAGAATCACCAGGTGTCTTTAGGACTCCAAAGAAAATACCAGGAGACACGATGGATGACGACTTGAGACCCTTCAGAAGACTTGAGGATTCTTGGGCTTGCTTCAGTTGAGCAGGCGTGGCTCCAAGGATGTCAGCAGCATCCAACTGCTGATTCTGAGACAGCAAACGATTCTGGAAAGCAGAGTTATCAAAATGGTTCTTCGCTTCGCCATGAACAGTTTGCTGCTGTTTCTGTTGCTGCTTTTGCTGCTGCTGTAACTCCTGTTGCTGCTGTTCTAGTTTCTCGTAGAACTGAAGGTCAGGGGGGGGAAACTTGACGTGATTGGTCATAAGTGCTAGCCTATCCTCTAGGTTGGTGCTGCCATTTATATAAACGCGGCATCCAGTGTTAAGAACGGCTATTAAAAAGAGGTTACTGCTCTCCGCACTTGTGACTTCTTGAATATAAGCGACACGGAAATTCTTTCTATTGAGCAGCGGCGACTGAACATTGACAGCAGTGGTGCTCAAATCCTTAAGCATGTCGATTGGAGTTTTGATAACCGGTCCAATGAGCGATGCGATCGAAGCGCTGACTTTCAGTTTGTAGGCTCTGATCACTGAGTTAGATGACAGTGTATAGAGAATATTTCTCGACTGGTCAATAGACATTTGTATAACAGTTGCTGTCTTTGGTGTCTCGTCACCGAAGGATGAGCCGGAGAGTAAATTCAGCCCTGGGATCTTATTCAAGAACCCGTTGTATGAAGGAATCACAGATGCTAAACTGGTGCCTGTGAGACACTCCTTATTGCACTTTCTGTGGAACCACTCCTCTGAATTGGAATACGAAAGCTTCCATACATTAATTCCATCTCCACTTCCACAAAAGAAAATTTCACCTGTTTTGTCGAAAGTTGCGAATTTTGTAACTGCCAGGCCCTGAGCCGATACGGACATACCTGTGTTGAAAATGTCAAGCGTTGACGCTGATGGGTCATACTCTACAGCCAAAAGATGTATGTCCATAGGAGTGGAGACAACCAGCAGGTAGTTGACGCTCTCAACAAAAACACCCTTTTTGGGCGTTACTAATGCCACAGCCAGGATTGTGTGTCTGAATTCATTTATTGTTGAGAAACTCTGCTGAGATTGTGTGGCATCAGATGGGTCAGAGTCGAGAAAATCCCATAGTATCAGCTTGTTGTCCACGGTGAGCCATGCCTTCTTGATCTGAGCGAAAACGCCCATATTGGTGATACACTCTGTGGTGTTGTATTCTTCAAATATGGCATCTGGAATGCTATAGATGGCTGTTTTCTCAAATCGAGATTCCTTCCCCTGTCCTCCAAGAGGTTTGAACTTGTAGTTATCTATAGCATATCGCGTAGAGATGTCGTTCAAGGGTGGAGATGAGTTATCGCGCTCAATCGCTCTGCTAATGCACTCTTTGGCAACAAGCGCTGGTGTGAGTGAGGAATTGGCTAACTCAGGTAGCTTGAATCCGTCACCTGATGCACTATTAGGAGATCCATTCAATAGAAAGTCATCCTTTGACATTATATTGTAGTAACTCTGTTGAGCATTGCTATTCAACATCGATGGATGGTGCTGAAAAGAAGATAGTGGGCGCGTCATAGAGGATCCACCAACAGCATTATTTGGAGGAATCATGTTTGTTGTGGTGCGTCGGCTGGTAAGCTTGAGAGCTCTCATCTTCTGGAGATCAGTTCTCTCAATCTTGAGATTATCTTTATCAGACCTCTGACCGAGCCCAAGCACCTGGCTCAAGTGATTCGACATCTCGACAACAACAACAGATATTCAGAATTGAATCACTTTCTTCCCAAATAGATATATATATATATATTGTTCTTGGCAATCACTTTTCCCTTTACCAGATTGCCATCTTTTTGTCAATAGCCAAGTAGTAGGGTGTGTTGTGCAGTGAGCAGAGAGAATCAGGTGTGCCTATTTTTTGGGCATAAGCATTGATGGCTGTACGACTTTTTTCTGGATGGTGCACGACGGGTAACATTGGATACACATAGTTTGAACTTTGTGGTTGAACTTGAGATATACCATTGGATATGATGTGTGTTAAAAGATTATATTGAAAATAAAATAAATATATCAAAAAAAGTCGTCCTTTTCAGGGGGAGACTATATGCAGTATGAGTTGAATCTATAGTACATGCGGCGTTAAACATCTATGAGATCAATAATGACGGTTGAGTTGGGTTGATCAGGCCTCAATCAATGGCTGGTACTTTCTGTACACAGCTTCAATTGCCTCCAGAATCTCTAGTTTTCTTTGCTCGGTGATCCAAGAGCCCCTCACACCATTGGAAGCAATTTTACACCAAGTTTTGAGGTCAAATCCAAACCTAGAGTGTACAGCAACGTAGTTGTCCAAAATGTAACCACCAAAGTAAGCTGGGTCATCAGAGTTAAGAGAAAAGGGAACATTGTGCTCCAACCACTCTCTGATTGGCAGTTCAGAGACATCACTGACGACTTGGAGCTTGACGTTGGACAAAGGACAAACAGAGAGAAGAGTCTGCTGGTCAGCGAGTCTTTTCATGAGGTCCAGATCCTTGATGGAATTGACACCATGATCAATTCTGGTCACCTTGAGCAAGTCCAAACTGTGAGAGATGAACTCAGGACCTCCTTCCTCTCCAGCATGAGCGGTGAGACCAACGTGCGGAAATGACTCGCCAACAAGCTTGTAACACTCCTCAAAAAGGTGAGGAGGGAATGGCTTCTCTGAAGAGTCAAGGCCAAGACCATGAATGGTACCATCTTCGTAAAACTTTCTAGCACTCTCGATAGTATCCAGACCACTCTGTGGTGGAAGATGTCTGAGAAGACACATGATAAGCTTGGTGGTGATACCAAGCTCGGCCTGAGCCCTCTGGAAAGCTCTCTTGAAACCAGCAACCACCGTTTCAATAGGAATACCACGCTCAACGTGACCCTGGGGGTCAAAGAAAGCTTCAGAGTGCCATAAACCATCCTTGTGAGCCTTCTGGATATAAGCCCATGCAAGGTCAAAAAAATCGTCCTCGGTGATGAGTACGCTCATTCCAATGTAGTAGAAAGAGAGGAAGTCATCGAGATCGGAGAACATGCTGTAACGCTCCTCTAAAGCTTCAACGGTAGAAGGAAAATGGTCTGGAAGAGTGATGTTGTTTCTTTTCGCAAGGGGGAAAAGAAGATCGGGACCGAGGGTCCCCTCAAGGTGAACGTGGTGCTCACACTTGGGGAGTTCCCTCAGGAAGTTGTGCATGTGCTCGGAGCACTCGTGGATCTCAACAGCAGCGGCAGCCATTATTGTGCAAAAGTCAGTTAGGATTCCGTCGACAACTATAAAACAAACCTAATTCTACAACGGTATGTACTTCCGGGCCCTCGTGTTTGTTTTCTAAACGAAAGGCGACCTCCCCAGGGTTTATATCTGCTTGGGTTCCGTCGCTTGTGCAGGACCTTTTTTTCCGCATGCAGTTTTTCTTTCTTTTCTTTGGAAGTACGTGCATATTTGGGGAGATGCCCGGTGATCTGCACAATGGATGTCCCCCCCCCCCCCAGTTGTGCCGTTTCAAAGGGACATACACCCTCCACACCTGTACGTCACCACTTCAAATCTAATCTACGTATACGAAGATAAGATCTCCTTATTTATCATTAATGTGAGTTATGCTCAGAGTCTATTGAAACTAGAACGTTCTCTAACGACTCTTTCCTAGCAGCCAGACACCCCGTCAAGCGCATCGCAGATAAGATTTCTGCGACTTCTTCCCAGCGCAAGTTGGTAGCCTGACAGTACTAAGCAGCGTGCAGTCTGAGTAAGCTAAATTTCGGCTTCTCTGATGCATGAAGAAGAGAGGGCATCTCTGCATGTACGAACTGATAAGAAGTAAAGCCGTTTTTTTTGGTTATACTCATTGGTAACGACACTACTTTTGGACAAAAGAAGTAGCGTAGCGACTTTCTTAAGATGAGATGGAGAGAAGAGGTGAGGTAGTGATTGATGATCTGAATATGAGTAAACAGTACAGCTGGAGGGGCCCCCAGAGCCCAGCAACGAGGAGAATATCAAAACCTCGCATTTGAAGTCTACGCGATATCCTTATTCCTGTGGCTCGGGGATGAATGATAAGTAGCGCTATTCAAGGTCCAGAAGCATTGCACGAAGCCTGCGCTTCATGCCACTACGCGCCATTGCCCACAATAACACCTTCCATGTGACACAGGCAAAATGGTTGTGAAAGGTCGTTTCTCCAAAAAGCCTTCCAAGCAAGCACAGCCGAATCTCAAGTCGCCAACTTCACAAATCACCAAGATAGCCTCTTTACAACGTATGCCTAGGAGGGATGAGGCGCTGCGTATGCTTCACGATATTGCCACTTCTGTTGCACCTATTATGAGAGAAGAAGGATTCAAAGTAGGCACATTAGTGGAATTCTTTCCGCGGGATGCAAGACTGCTGGGACTCAATGTCAATGCTGGACAGAAGATATGTATTCGGTTGCGTCCGGCGGGCGACCAGAACCAGTTCTTGTCTAGGGGAGAGCTGTTAGGCACCATGCTCCACGAACTCACCCACAACCGCCATGGGCCGCATGACAATCGTTTTTATGCCCTGCTGGACAAACTCAAAGATCGATTCCAGGAAATACAGATCCGGGGCGCGCTATCCACAACAGGATTTGTCAGCTTCAACAATATCCTTGGTGCTGGAGGTTCCTTCCGAAATGGGGCTGTTTCCGTGCGGGATGCTCGTATAAAGAAACTTGGTGAAGGAAAATACAAATCCGAACGCAGAAAATTGGGAGGAGGCGGTGCGCCCATACAGGGGAAAAGCATCAAAACTCTTATGCTAGAAGCTGCAGAAAGAAGGCTGGGTGACCAGAAGTGGTGTGGTGGAGAGGTTAAAGTGGAACGAGACGGAAATGACGGTCACTCCTTTTCAATCAAGACTTCTCAAGACAACAATGATCATTCCGAGGTTGTACCAGGTGATGATGAGTTAGAGGTAATTGTTGTGGAAATGGATGATGATGAAGCGGCTGTGGATGGAGTATCTAATGAAATTCAGAACTTGAAACAAAATGGGCAATCTGCATCTCCAACGCCTGTGTCTGACACAGATGCTCAGAGGGTATTGTTGCGGAGTGCAGTCGAAAGAAGAAATGGCAAAGCTATTCCGGGTGATGGTGCCCAAGCTGCGTCATCAGGCAGCAGCACAGAACAATCGGTGACTGACAAAGAGACGGTACCCAAGGACACAGAGATTATATACATATCGAGTGGAGAAGATGAGCCCTCTGCCCCAAGGAAAAAGGTTAAAAGCTCAAATCCTGAGCAAATAGACTTAACAGACTAATGGCATGATGCCAATGATTTATGATTGTATTAAATTTTCTAATAAAGCACTCTGACCCTAAGAAAAAAAGAAAATAAAAGGTTCGAAATGAAATTATATAAAGGACATTTCTGGCTGATATATGATTATAACATTCAATTAGCCAGTGAGATTAAGGTCTGGAGTACACACATACTCGTGCTCCAGCCTTCGGGATATTTGCAAACTAGCATTTTCTTAAACTTATAACAACATCAAGGCAACGGCAAGGGCAGATCCGACACCAATAAACTTTCCGACAGTCTGACCGTTAGCGGCGTTGGCGGAAGATGAAGTGGTGGAGTTGGAGGCATTGGAGACGTTAGAGGCTGCCTTAAGGAGGACAGCATCCTGCTCAGCAATGAAGACAGTGGTGGTGATTTGGCGGTCAGTCTTGTTGAAGCGACCACGTCTGTGAGTACCAGTGGAGGTGGAGTGGGACTCCTTCTTGGTCTTGTTGAAACGACCGTATCTGTGGGTACCAGTGGAGGTAGAGTGAGACTCCTTCTTGGTCTTGTTGAAACGACCGTATCTGTGGGTACCAGTGGAGGTAGAGTGGGATTCCTTCTTGGTTTTGTTGAAGCGACCGTATCTGTGGGTACCAGTGGAGGTAGAGTGGGACTCCTTCTTGGTCTTGTTGAAACGACCACGTCTATGGGTACCAGTGGTAGTGGAATGAGACTCCTTCTTGGTCTTGTTGAAACGACCGTACTTGTGGGTGTTGGTGGTTTCGCCAGTCACAGTGACAGTGACGACGTTGGTGTCCACGGCAGCAGAAGCTGCTACCGAGGCAAGAAAAGCAGCGGCGAGGACTGAAGTGAACTTCATAATGCAATTAAAAGCTGAATCGCTAGCAACAAATTACTGTTGAAAACAAAATTGCAATATATCGCAGCAGTCTACCAATGTTTTAAGGGAAAAATTTCGTCATTACCGATGTTTTCTATATACACAAGGCAGCAGCATCACCTCGATTATCGACTGGCTGAGAGGCTGGAGGGGCAGTCCGACCGTAAAAGGCAGATGACCCGTGATTGCCGTTATTTTTTCCCAGCTCTTCGTTATTATTTGTATGCACTGCTTATGTAAGTGGAGAGAAAACACCTCATCTTGCCTGATAGAGAAGGACGGCTACCGGATTAAGCAGCCGACATTTTGAAAACAAACTACCTGAAGCGGATCGTTGATAGGCTGTAGCGCTATACAAACCTTTCTTTTGCCGATTACATTAGGCACAACGCATGGTGACATAGCTAAGTATTGCAGTAATGTACGGAGGGATATACTTGGAGTGCTTGCTAGGAGCGGCCTTTATCTACGCACTTTAAGTCCGCCTCTTAAAGGTTGCCCCTTCTCGGTTCAAAACGGTGGCTGTGCCTCACGGACTTACATACCGCTGTTGGTGTAAGATGGCCAATCTATAAGGTATGCACATCACGAGAGGAGTCAGTCTCACTACGTCGCATACCCGTACCGACTCCTCACAGTCAGATCAAAGTCCTCCTATTCGTGTACAGGATTTATTACATTATAAGCTTGTTTGTAAAAAATATATATTCAACTATACACGGGGGATTCGTCAACTTTCCTGCGGTATGTCAGACTTCGTCGAACTCAATTGCATTGACAATGCAATTGAGTGTCAGCCAACAAGAGCCTTCGGCGAAAACGGTGGCCGTGCTCCGTTAATATTCTGCATCCACTCTCCAAAATATACACGCGGGCGGGCCGTATGTTTGGCTGTGCACGCAGAGACTGCTTTAGTGATGAGAGGTGGGAGGGTGCTTGTGCAGCTACATATACAATAGCCGCGCACCTGATAAATATTAGAGACTAATGATCACGCATAGCTAGCATACCGTAAGTAAAGATGGATGTCTGCCCACAAAGCGTGACTGACTCCACAGATCAAGACTCGAGAAATGGGTAATACTGTTGGAGTATTATCGATGATTCTTCTGTTTGATTCCACAACATCAGGGTGAAGAATTGGAAGCTGAATGATATATCACTATGCAAGCCTTGCAAAGAATTCGGTCCTAAAACACTGGAAGCAGAGTTACTGAATGCGGGGAGGTTAAGGGTCAATTGATGAGATCTAATGACTCAAATGGATGATAAATAATGAAGAGAGATGAGAATTGGTGCAAGGAGTAAATGGAGATTATACAAGAGTAAAAATTCAGAGAAAAGGTATTTGACAAGGGCAGTAATAACTGATGAGACTAAAATGGGAGGATAACTAAAATAAGATTAAATAATGGGAGGTAAAAAATGAGAGGTAAAAATGATAATGGAAAAATGTAATAGTGCTCAAGAGGTTAAACGGAAATAATGTAACAAAGCAGCCATAGCTTAGTTGAAGTTGAACCCACCCTGGTTGAATGACTGGTTCACACCAAAGCCAAAGGTTTCTCCAGTCTGCTCTGGCTGCAGTCCTGACTCATCGAGGTCACCTTCCTCTGCGTTGAAGTATGTCTGAACGATGGAGAATGCCTTGGAGTAAATCTTGTCATTCTCGTTACTCTGGCAGTCGAAGATCTTCTCCATACCACCTGCCTCTTCGATGTAGACAGCATTCTCATTAACGCTGGAACCGCGGCTCTCCCTCTCCATTTCACCCATCTTAAGAATGTTCTCAAGGGCGTCTAGGGTGACCTCAATCACCTTATTATCAGCTTGTGAGAGCAGATCACACAGTGGCTTGATACATCCTTGGCTGACAAGATATCTGATCTGGTCTGGTCTGGTCAAGCCTCCAGAAGAAGCATTAGAGATGGCCCAACATGCCTCCTTCTTTGTCTTGTAGTCACCTGTGGCAAGCAATCTGATCACCTGGGGTATGAGATTACTGTCAATAACAGCTTGGATCTGATCGGTGTTACCAGCAGTGATGTTGGAGATGGTCCAGCACGCCTCTTTCTTAATAGTCTCCTTAGGAGAGCTGAGGAGAGGAAGGAGAGCTGGGAGCACACCGGAGTTGATCACAATCTGTGTCTGGAGATCGTTTCCGGTGACTATATTACCAACAGCTCTCAGAGCTGGAGTCTGCACAAGGGTTGACTCGTGGCCAAGAAGTTCCACCAATCTTCTTGGAATTCTGGCATCGACTACAGCCTGGATAGCCTCTGTTGGACCATCTGACAGGTACGAGATGGCCCAACAAGCATCAATGAGCGTCTCTACATCGACAGAGTAGATAAGCTTTGCCAAAGTTGGTAGAGCAGTCTTGACAATTGACCAATCCGGTTGTGGGTTCTTACCTCTACACAAGTTGGAAAGAGTCCAAGTAGAGGTACGAATAAGAGAAGTCTTGGAGGATTGAAACAGAGACAAGACTGGATCCATGGCACCTGTTGAAAGTACAAAGTCTCTGTACTGAGAAGAGTCACCTGCAACGTTACCCAGAGCCCAAATAGCCTGCTCCTTCACCTCCAAAGATGGAGAATAGAGCAGCTGGACAAAGAGTGGTACAGCACCAGACTCAACAACGACTCTTGTCTGGTCCGAAGAGCCAGAAGCAATATTGGTAAGTGCCCAGGCCGCCTCAAGCTGGAGCAACTCTGGAGCGTCCTTCATGAACTGCACCAAAATGGGAACAACACCACTCTCAATGACGAGATCAATTGGAGGGTTGTTCTCCCTAGATAGTATCTGTCTAAACTTGATCGTGGCATCCAACTGGGACTCAAGGTCAGAGGATGAGATCTTCTCCATCATGCGTGGCAGTTCCTGCTGCAGCTGCTTGTAGAATGCGTTGTCGTCCACGGTGTCGTCTTCATCCTCAGAGTCGTTGCCGGCTCCTGGGGCACCGCTGTTGGGGAGAGCGGAATCAACCAAATTTCTTCTCTTGGTCAATATTTCATCTCTCTTTGCCTTTCTGAGCTCAACCTGCTGAGTCTCTCTACGCCTCCTGATCTCATCAGACTGGAAACGACTCTTGTTCTTGAAATTTGCCCTTCTGTACTCAGGAATAAACCTGTTGGTAGTGTCGGCGTCCATCTCTAAGTAAATTTATTTTTCTTTCTCTGTGTCAAGTCCACAAAAAAATATAATAAAATTCTTCTTGATGTTTTGAAAGTACTGTGTCAACTGGCAGTTCGTCAACGGTAATTTCACCTCAACTCTCACTTTGCTGCTTCTCGATATCAGGAGACACAATAATCACGGCGAACTGTACTATCTAATCACACAACTATCGTTCGTGTCCAGAAAAGAATAACCAAGTTATACAATCGCTGCCAGGTTCAGGGTTCACTTCTATACTGTAGTGAATGTACAGGTGAAACTGTATCTCGTGTTCTGTGAAGTTGAAACTCTCTTCGAATGTCGTAGCCTTTCACACACACACACACACTCTCTCTCTCTCTCTCTCTCTCTCTCTCTCTCTCTCTCTGTTTCCTCTCTGTCTCTTCCTCCACCTTGCACTCTCGCGGCCCCATCGCAGATCAAAATTTTGTTCGTGCGATGGCGAAACCAAAACAAATGAGACCCAGATTTACTCAGCACCAACTTAGGGTTATGTGATCAAGTGTGCCCAAAGTTACTGCGAGGGCAACCATCCTGTGTATTCAGGAAAGAGACGAATGCGCTGGTGGGTGGTTCTTGGCTCCTTCGCAGTACATCAGAATCAAAGTCACCTGTGAGTTTTTTTTTTATTTAGTTTACCTGCTGGTTAAGTTCAGATGAGGTGGGTTTGTGGCTTTATGTGCTTTGTTTTGTTGACCCGTGGAGATTCCATGTGGGAAAGATAACAGTGAAATTTGTAGTTACATAATTTGTAATTTGTAATTTTATTTTCAGGATGCAAGATCACTGTTCCATTTTTTCGGCATTCTGTCTAAGTTAGAGAATAAACTAAATACATTGACTGAACTTCATTGTTTTTCTTTCCTCTCTCAATAGTGGAAATAATTACATAATAATTACATTCTAAAAGGGAATTATTCAAAAAGGATCTTGTGATATGCAGTTATATTTTCCGGGCCAGTATTTTCTCTTAAGATCACTCCTATGCTGCTGCTCGCTGTTGATTAGTTAAGTCTGCAACACGTACATCTACCGGCCACTTCTTTCATCAGCTGCCCTCTTCGCTCATCTTTGCCTGCCTCGCACTCTAGTGAGACACCATGCGGTGGACTAACAGATTAGCTAAGCTGTCGGGTAACAAAAAGATGGAATCAAGTCAAGGCCAATTAACCCTAACAAAGGTGATCACTAATCCAAAATCAATGGCCAATTTAACGACGCTTTTTAAAAATAGGCAAGTGGTGACATCATATAAACCATACTCTAGGACTCTTTAACCTTTTGCATTTCGCTATGTCTTTGGCAATTATGCTAGGAGTGCGGCCGGCTGTGGCAGAGACGTTGCAAAGAACTTCAGCGGCAGTGAGCTATGGCATTCGGAGTATAAGCACAACTCCTGCTCGCCAAGAAGAGATACACATGGGAACAGATCCAGTACAGTTTCGTTTGCGCACAGAGCAGCTAGTGAAAGTGCGAGTCCCAGGCTCTCTGATATTCCCTCGGACGTTGGATGCCAAGTATAGACTAGGACATACCCCACTATATGAGGCGCCTACAGCAAATTTCATGGCGGGAGCGAAGAGAATTGCACTTGGATTTGGAGTTTTAGGTATATATTTCAGCCATCTCCTTTCAGCAACAGAAATTGTGGTGGATTCGGTGTCTTTGATGACCAGCATTCTAAGCATATTGCCTTTTCCAATAGTGCAATACCTCACAGGACCTTATGTCTCTAGAATCTATAGGTTATACGATACTACTAAGCCACAGACATTGGCTAATTTGACAACAGATGAGACTTTGGTTGTTGAAAAGATTAACTGGATAGGCAGTAAGACGTACAGTGAGCTTCTGCCTGTTGATCACCTTGAGCTGGCCCCAGCGGGCGAGACTCGTTTCGGCTGGGTGAATTGGTATTATAAAGATCCCAAAACAGGGGGCTCAAAATACTTCTACGTGGTGGACGACATCGGAGGAATGAATATGGATAGGATCTGGGGAATAGCAGAAAGACATAGTGGAATAGATAATGGCCGCACATTTGACAAATAATGAAACACTCAGGCATGTATATATAGACTTGAATATAGAGAAGAAACGCTCAACTTACGCAGCGTAAGTTAAGTCACCGTATTTGCTTTAGATTATTTTACACTATCCGTAGCCTAAAGTGCCTGCAAGGCTCAAGGTACCTGATGCGGTGGGAATATGTGCTGGTAGTGTGACAAATAACATGGAACAGGCGGACTCATACCGTACACTCATACGGTGTGGGGAAGAGTATTAGACAATTTATTCATGAGTTAACTATTGCATTTCACAATATTGACTGGCATACAATGACGTTATTGAAATGAGAGTGGTGATACAGAAGGTCAAATCGGCCTCGGTCACGGTGGAGAATGAGGTGGTGTCACAGATATCGAAAGGGCTTATGCTCCTGGTTGGAATTTCCACAGATGACACACCGGAGGATGTCACCAAGCTTGCCAACAAAGTGTTGAAGTTGAGGATATTCGAGGATATGTCATCACCGCCTGAAACAAAGACTGCATGGTACGGGAAACCATGGCAAAAGACTTTGACTGATATACAGGGAGAGATACTGAGTGTCTCCCAGTTCACTCTATATGCAAACATAAAGAAGGGTTCGAAACCTGACTTTCACAAGGCACAGAAGGGACATCTAGCAGTAGAACTTTACGATTCGTTTCTTCAATTGTTGAGGGACGGAGCCGGAGTAGAAAAAGTCAAAGACGGAAAGTTTGGAGCGATGATGGATGTCAGCTTGGTTAATGATGGACCTGTTACTATAGTTTGGGATACAAGGGAGTAAGTCAGCGCATAGATGAATAATATCAGACGCGACCTGTATAGAGTATAGAAAGCGTTAGCATACATTAAATCAAAACAAAAGTACTTCCCTGCAATGTTATCTCGTGTAAATTCAATCTGTTCTACATATATATGGAAGTAGGGAGTGTTTGGTTCAATGATTTGTCTTTCTCTTTCCCCAAGAGAAGGGCGATAAGGATCTCGTTGGCGACAGGGAATTATGCGAAACTGTTCTAGGAGGACTATTATCTCTACTACTGGTTGGGGAAAGGGCCCTAGAGAATCTCGCCAATCTGGAATGTGACTCCTTAGAGGCCGCCGATGCCTGAGAAAACGAACCGTCTGAAATCAGAGAAACGGAACTCACATCATTAAGCCCCGCGCTGTCAGTAGAGTAGACCTTATTAAAAGAGTAAGATCCCATGAAATGCATGTACTTCTCCTTGTCATACTCAGAATCATCCACCTCTTCTTTGGCTGAGGGTGGCCGTTGCTCCGAAAGACTCAGAGTACTGGCTGAGCTATCATTTACAAACATCAACTGTGAACTGTTAGCTGACTTGTACCAAGGGTTAACAACAACGACAGGAACTTCACTGTACTCAAGAAAGTACTTAGACATTGATTTAGAAGATATAATGCTCTTAAATCCAGTCTTGTGCTCGCCTCTAGTACCCACTATAAGAAGACATGGGCAATACTCGTTCATAGCTTTACCAATCATTTCTTGCACTCTTCCTACTGTTAACTCTAAAACTATGGCTATACCTTTGCCGTTGTTGTTCAGCTTGACTATATCATCCAAGATCCTTTGTCCCTCTCTCTTGTATTGTTCACTCACCTCATGCACCATTTCATTATCCTTATTGAGCACTCGGAGGCAAACTATTGTATCACCATCGTCCATCATCTCATCGATGGCCCATTTCAGAGCAACGAGAGAACACTCATTCTCATCATAACCACACAGAAGTGTCCTTGATATCCTGGAAAGTTTATATCCAGTGTGCCGCGTCTTCAAAGTGAGGGAAAGTGTGGGAGTGTCCTTATTTGATAGTGTGTCAAACGCTATTCTTCTTTCGAAAGAGTTATGGTCTATTATTGGGTGCCTCTTTGCTGAGCCCACAGGCTTCAAAGAGGGTGAGATTGGTGGAGAAACAGAGGGGGAGGCTGTGGTAGATCTTATTGTGGGGGTTGCAGCTTGAGATCTAACCGTGGGGGACGTCGATGGACTTTTCTCCTCCTCGCTGAGATAGAGCAACTCAATGTCGCTTCCCGTTTCATCATATATGAGCGAGTTCAGGAGTGTGTTCTTGGCTGTTTCTATTTCTGTGTCTGTGTGTATCTCTCCCTCATTGTTATCATCATTCTGGTTGTAAACTGCATCAGCACTGGAGAGCAGATTGAGCCTCTCGATAGTTTCATCAATAGAATCTATGCTGGGCAAGAAGGATGGACTTGGAAGCAAAGGCGGGGCTATATTAGCACCTGATTTCTTGGCTGTGTCCAGCATGGTTATTATTCTGCCATACCAGGAAAGCCAAAAAAAGGAGAATTTAAAGAGGTGGTGAAACTCTTCAAACAACTGACAGCGGTATGTACGAAGCAGCAAGAAATGAATCACAACAAATTCGCACACACAAAGTCTACACTCCACAGACCAGAGAAAGCGAGAAATAGAAGGGCCTCAAAATGAAAAACGTACAATGCAAAAAAAGGTACCTATTTTCTTAATATTGTCCCATAACAATAAAAAACTGAAATCGTACAAAAAAAACTACCAAATGCAGCTAGATCTAAGTGCAAAATAAGGTGTACAAAATATTGACACAAATAACGTTTCGGGAAAAGCCTCACCCTTGTTCACCTTCCGCTCGCTTCCTTTGACTATCTTCAGATGCTTCAGCCGTGTAAACCCACGCTGTGAAAAGACTGCCTTGTACACCGTTTTACCATCTCGCGTAATTGCTTTTCCTGTACTATGACACAGCGGCTGCCCCACCAGATGCAACGGAGCTATCGTATGTCCACAGAAAAAGATAGGAGCGCGCCGAACGCAGAGTGCCGGGGAGTGCAAGAGCGTACTGACTTATCTCAGAGTGCAGCCATCACAGCCATCAGAGCCATCAAGGTAGGCCAGGCCACCCCAGCATTAGCCACCAGCGTAGCGTATCTCACACGATAACGCACTGAAATGGGGGGAGAAGTGTGTTCAGGTGAGATGAGGTGCTTGCGATGAGGAGCTCGAGATGAGGTGCGTCACAAAAAGTGGTCCACGAGAGTGCAAGTGACTGAGCCCATAAGGACAGCCAAGTCGTTACGCTGGAGCTACGATAGTCTTCGTGTACACTATTAGCATTTCTCCACAATATATTTGTTTGTTGGCTGTTTATGGAATTTCATTTTGTATCTGTGATTTTTCCTAAAGTTGTGACATTATACCAGTCTGCTGTTTGCGGCCCTTACGGCATAGTTGAACTCAGGTACCAGTCGTTTGGTATCTCAACAGCCCAGCATGTGTCGATTTCTTATATTTAAAGGCAAAGAACCGACATTATTATCCCACTTACTTACCAGGCCGGCGCATTCTATTATTAACCAGTCCTTTGACTCTCGCTTAAGAATAGATAGGAGGAGACCCATAAACGGAGATGGATTTGGTGTTGGTTATTATTGCGTCGATGATGAGAGCGATGAGGGGGAACCATGCGTATTCAAAGCAATCACACCGGCTTGGAATAATGAGAACCTTCAGCGTCTAGCAGAGAAAACCAAGTCTGCACTTGTTTTTGCACATGTCCGGGCATCCACTTACGGTGTTCTCAGCGAAACAAACTGCCACCCATTTTCCTATCACACAATCCTATTCATGCACAATGGTGGTATCTCCAATTTTAATAAACTCAAACGCAGGTTTATAGACCACATTGACGATGAATATTTCCTGCAAATTCAAGGCTCCACTGACTCAGAGTGTTCATTCGCCCTATTTTTAGATACGCTTGCCAAGATGGGGGTCAACCCAGCCGACCCGACTGGCAACTTTGGACATGAGATCCTTCGTGCAGCACTGGTGAAAACGATTGGTTACATAAGAGATTGGACCAAAGAACTGGGGACCGAAGAGCCATCATTGCTCAACTTTGCCGTCACAGATGGAACCTCTATTATTGCATCCCGGTACGTTACGTCGAGGGTGGATGAGGCTGCTTCATTGCATTTCAGTACAGGATCTAGGTTCCTGGAATATGCTCCTGGTCAGTTCAGAATGGAGAGATTGGATAGATCTCAGGATATCATAATGATAGCGTCTGAACCACTCACCTTTGAGCGCGGTGACTGGATTACGGTGCCAACCAATTCGACATTGACAGTAAAGAAACAGACTGTCCTTTTGCACCCGATAGAGGATGAGTACTACGAAGCAGATCCTCTTGTTGAGAGAAGTTCCGGTTTTGCAGAATCCAAAGGTCTTATGGGATCTTTACCTCTTGGCGAGGTGGTTGGCGGGGTGGTGCCCCCATTGGAGAGAGAAGGCAGGGCCAGGATACCCAATGGAGTCGTTACAGCATAGGCCCTCGTTCAAAAAGGCTAATTTATGTATTGTGATTTCTTGAGTAAATATGGTCTTGCATTAATAGATGTGATTTAATGGAATACTTAACTCTCTTGATTCGTGTAACACTGCACGCATACCCTGCGTCCCCCGTACTAGTGGGCTGCACACATAGCACGGGCAACTTTTTTTTATCAAGTACATCTGTTTGCAGTGCTTGCATCGCTCTCAGATTTATGTTGGCCAAACTAATTGAGGCAAGAGATAATTGGACATAGACGCCTATATCAACATAGGCGTATATCTACCCACACACATATACCTCCCATTGATAAACTTATATTACGAATAAGAACATCATGAATGGAATATATGGTGGAGCACCTCAGGGGCCGCGTAAGCCCTTTTCAGAGATGACTGCGGAAGAGCAGGCACAAGTGGGTGCTCAGTCAATGATAGATTTCATGCATTCCTGTCCTGGAAAGACAGCCATGAGTGGAGTTACCGGATTTGCACTGGGTGGTTTCTTTGGTTTGTTTATGGCCTCTGTAAGTATATAGGTGCATAACCCGATTTTGTCTTCTGTTTATGTTGCGAGTGACCACTCCTTCTAACCCTCCCATTCTCTAGATGGCTTATGATGTTCCAGTGGGCGGTGCCGGTGTATCGCATATCTCTGAGCTCCCACTCAAGCAACAGATGAAGCTACAGTTTTCCGATATGGGAAGGCGATCCTGGTCAAGTGCGAAGAACTTTGGTTATATTGGTATGATATATGCTGGTGTGGAATGCTCCGTGGAGAGTTTCAGGGCGAAGAACGATATATGGAACGGTGTCGTGGCTGGATGTATCACCGGTGGTGGCCTTGCAATCAAGGGAGGTCCACAGGCAGCCATGATCGGTTGCGCAGGGTTTGCTGCATTTTCGACTGCTATTGATTTATATATGAGGTCGGATTACGCTCCACCGCCTGCTAATGATTATGACCTGTGAATGGGGGGAAGAAGCGAAGAAACTTCTGTTTAATGGGAAGCATCGTGAACAAACGGAACAAGATCGAAAACATACTTGTATATTAGACAACAGTATATCCTGTGCATAACAATAAATAAAACCTGATGATTAAATGAAGACACCCACCTATGCACACGCGAGGGAGTATTCCCTACACCTGAAGAAGTATACATAAAAAAACCAACAATCTCTGCACAGATCGGACCAATCGCCACTGGTATCATTACAAGGCAATCCTCTCGATGTCCACTGTTCTTCTGTGCTTGCGAAGACGGAATCTGTCTATAAATCTTGAGCATAGATAGAACACCGCGCCCAAAAATCTGAACAATGCCATGAACACCACAATCCACAAGATAACCGTCAAAAAGATGCCCGTTCTGGAGTCTGGGAGGTAATCGCCAACAGCGTAGTCAGTATCTATTTGAGAATTAGGAACAAGCTGATAGATACCACCAGTTTCCAACACCAGAGCAACAATAACAAAGTTTGACACCATCCACACAAGGACAGTCATAGATCTGATGAAGGCAAAATAGATAGCATCGTTCTCTTCCTCGTTTGGAGCAGCTTTCTCTTCCTCTTCCTTCTGCATCAGAATAGTCATTTGTCCCTTATAAGAATGGTCAATCTCCTCTTTTGTAGTTGGAATTTGAATATCCAGCTCTCCTGCCTGGTTTTTCACGTTCGCTACTCCTAAATCCAGAGACTCGGTGACACCCTTAGTGCCCCATGAAATATCATGGATATTACAGAATGCATAAACGTTGAGGACATTCACATAAGCAGGACTCAGCAATAAGTACTGGAAAAAGGAGGTGAACATGTGCATAGGATCCAGGAATATGATTGCACCAAGAAAGTAAAGGGCATAAGTTGATACCGTTGCAATCACCAGGTCCCTAAACTTTGTTTCCGTGAACACCAAGCTGAACGTGAAATCATCTCGATGTGCGGCATAGATGGCTTCCACAGACTTGACCCCCATGTATACGGCTGCAAACATCATATATACCATCAGAAAGGCAAAAAATGAGACAATCACAATATAGAACTTCTCAGTACCTTTGGGCTTATTACCAAAAGATAGAACAAATGTAGTCACGATGGAAGCCAAATAGAGCCAAAGGAAAAAAACTGAGAGCACGTTTCCCGGGGCAAAGCCAGCACTCTCTTCCGCTAGATAAACGGTAAGAATACGGAACACTAGGAAATACGACCCGATAGAGAACCACGACACCAACAAGGCCATGAACTGATAGAGAAACTCCAGGTGAAGCATGAACTGCCTATAGACAGAGTGACTTGTGCCCCAGACCTTATAAAAGTGGAAGAGTGAGTAAATAGCTGCGAAGAAGCTACCATTCAGCCATCTTCTGCGCTGAGATATAAAATCATGTAGTTTCTCAGGCACGTCAGTAGTGGCACCCGCAGTATGGACATACTTCAACACCCATGAACAATGCCTCTTGGCAACAAGTTCAAAACATAATATTCTATCCTCTGCAAGATACATGTTGGCGTTGAATATACCAGAATCATCTTTTTTAAGGTTCTCACCTTTGAAATAAGACTGTAGAGGAACTCCTTGCAAAGCATCGTATCTGTATGCACTGAAGGCTCCTGGAAGCACAGTGACGAAGCCGAAAAGTGATTCCATAGGCTTGTCGAGAATATTTGATGTTTTGTATTCAAAATTTTGCGCAGCCACAATAGGGTTCAGCAACAGTCTGCCATGTTTTCCAAGACCAGCCTTGATTTCACCGCACGAACCTGCGACTAGTGGATCATCAAAGGATTTCCAGAGTTTGTAAATGGACTTGTTGGCAGGCTGAGTGCCAACATCAAGAAGGATAACCACACGGGGGTTCAATATTGGACATAAAGCTTGAAATGCCCACCTATGGGAGTTGATCTTTTTCTTATTTTCTTCCTTAAGGCAGAATACCATCTGCACAGGAACAGTATTCTCAGTAGTCAATTTCACCACATCATCTTCCACGGAAGAAATGCCCACCATTGTAGTGTATTCGTACATGTGGCTTACCACCTTCTTGTTGTTCACCATATTCTTCGCAAAGCCATCCTGGAAAACTCCAAGTGCGGCAAGGAGTGCCCTTGCCCTCGGATTGAGCTTCTTACGCCCATCGCTGACGATACAAACCACAACTTTCTTCCAGGCGTTTTCACCCCAAACAGAAGAATGTTTTCTCATGACAAGATCCTTGATGTTCTTGAATACACCCTTCAGTGTCCTTGCAAGCAGAACATCCGACTCATTGTACATGGTGATCACAATCATAAGCTCGGTAGTTCTTGCCTTTTGGTAGAATCTCTGACGGAGGGAAAAGCCTGCCCTCGAGAAGTCCTCCGGATCAACTGTACACGCCTGGAAACGCATGTATAAGAACTCACGGTCCTCTGGAGTCAGCGATACCTTGTATTTGGAAAGGAGAACGTCTGAAACAGGGCAGTCCAGGATGAGGTTACCATTAACCATCTTCACCTGCTGGTACACTTGACCTCTTCTAGGCTGTTCCCCCTTACTTACGGCAGGGGCGGTAGAAGTTGCAGACCGTAGCGCCTCTGAGGCGTCATGCTCATCACCGAAGGGTGAGAACTCATTAGGCGTAGTTTCATCATCGTCATCATCTTGCTCAGCCGATTTTTCCACTGGCAGTTGTTCATCATCTTCCTCAGTAAGGTCCTCCAGAAAGTAGTCATCATTTGCTGTCTGCGTGAAGGTATTAATTGGATAGAATGAGTTACTTGCAATTGGAAAGGGCTCAAACCTGTCCACAACAGGATCTTCATCCTCGTCAAACTGATAAGGCTGAAAGACATCTGCAGCAGAATAAGACTGATGAGGTGGGTAATGTTGTAGTTGTGGCAAAATCCTGGGGATTTCAGGCTGTGGTGACTTCCGCTCACCAGTATATGGGATACGGGGGGGTTCAGCATATCTTGTAGGAGAAGGGTTATTGTGGTAGTAGCTGTTGTCTCCACTGCCAAGGTCATGCAACCTGTAACTGCCACGTTCAGGAGACTCACCATCCATGAGATTACTGCTGCTATGCATTCCCTCATCTAAGTGAGACCCCTGAGCATGGTCAGCAGAAACCGATAGGTGATTTGGATTCGATTGAAGACGATAGCTGTCGTAGGGTGGCTGTTCGCTGTAGTTCTGGTGAGAGGGAATATACGACCTGGGCACAGGTCTCATCATCGCATCGTGCAAGTATGGTTCATCATAGGGTTGCATTTGGTCCCTGTTATCGAAGTAATAGTCCGCCAAACCATCATCATCCTGTGGTTCGAAGGGATTGGCCCTATTGTTGTATGACATCCAGGAAAAAGAGCAAAAGTGTAGGAGATGTGGATGATGCCAAACAAAAAGTGATCGAAAATGAGGTGGTCAGTAGTTAAGCAGCTAACAGATTATGTCAAAGTACACCTGACACACAATAGAGAACGGGGGACAGAGATGTCAGATTCTTCAAGATTAACTGCCAGAAAGACTCTTGGTGCACAGAGCAAAGGAGGGACAGGGACAAAAATCACGAGAAAGCAAACAGAGCAAAAAGCCTTCCTTATAGACTGGAGGTTGGCTGCTTCACAAAGTAGATGCAGAAAGCTCTGATCACTTTACATCACGGTACTCTTAGCCAGAGCTTTATCACATTTTAGATCTATTATCTCGAACCCTCACACAAACTGCACCTTAGCTAGCTTTGTCTAACAGAAAGATGGATCAGACTTGCCTATTCCGTCCGAGTTGGCTATTTGGCAGCCAGTGCAGCGTGTCGTGCGTCGCACCCCTCCGGTTACTGGTAAATGACGCGTCGCACAGCCCCTCCTGCGGTAGATTTAACAGTGCCCTAAAAATAGATTTACGTCTTTATGCATGAATTTGTTAGAGAATCGATGCACGGCCGGTGGATCCATGCGTCTGGAGGGATAAAGGGCGGTGGATAAGTCACCATAGGGTGATGCAGCTCTCTTGGCGAGTGACATAGTGAAGCATCGTTACGGAGACAACTGAAGATCTACCGTAAATTAAGTGCATATATTGATACATACATAAAGTCTATTCGTGTGTGTTGGTGGAAAATATAGTACAGGCAGTGCTAGGTGTTATACGGCCATACGGATTGTATGTGCCGCCTGATATTCATTCTAATCTGCGACAAGGTAAGAGAAGGCTAAAAATGCGAGGGAAAGCAGCAGAATAGCGATTAAACTCTCGCTGTTATTTATGGAAACGTTTTTAGAGGTGGCTGAGATAGTGCCCGCAATTGTGCCATGCTCTTCCCTGGTGAGGTGGACTTTTGCCCCAGTCTCTCTGTCGTTTGTTGCATTGGACACGGTATGGCCATGAGTGGTGTATTTGTTTCCCGGATTATACTCATCTCGTATGTATTGTTCTTGACCTTTGTATAGTACAGTTCCTTTTCCATCTTCCGTCGATAACTCTTTCCTGGTGGTCACTCGTGCAGCAGGTGAAGTGCTAGTAGCATTGCCTTGTGGCATATCGTCACGGTCGGCTTCGCTTATGGATTCCCAAGCGTTTTGACTTTGGGATATTGACTGTGATTCGTCTTTCAGTTCGCCAGCATATTTACTTGGATTGCCAGAATCTTCCAAATGCAAGCCATCGTTCTCGATGTCCTGGTCGACACTGCAGTTTGGATCCTCAAAAAACTCATGGATATGTGCTAACAGAATCTTTCTCCTTTCGACTGCAGAAACTGAATCCGCAGCATCCTGGGTGTCTACAAGTGGAATTTCGTTTTCAGTTTTTATCAAGGTCGCATCGTTTTGTACCGACTGTGGAGTTCGTGGCTGCGTAGACTTTTTAGTGCTGATACCTCTCTGCATCTCCACATCCTTCTTTAATTCATCCAGTCTGGCTCGCAGTTTCTGGAGTGTATCTTCTCTGTTCTGTGATGCAATATTGCCTCCACTATTTATCTTGCTGTCAATGATTCCTGGAATATTTTCAAACAATCTGCGCCTTTCAGGAACATCCTCACCTGCAACAGTATCTGTCTCTTCTACCTTCGCTTCGTGATGACTATTTATATCTGCTTCAGAGTACGCTTTATCTTTCAGTGTTGCCATGTCCACCAGGAGCGTACTGCGTGTTCGCGCATGCTTTTGGGTATAACCTAATCGCTTCGATATTGCTTGTCTTTCACCATCACTAGTTTCACCCTTACGAACCGATACTCGGTAGTTCAAAGGTAGAGGGTCACCAAGGACAATTTTGGAGTCAGATGCTACACTCTTGGTTCTGTTTGCTTGGTATCCACCCTTATCCGAGCCGGAAATGCTTTCCTTTTCCGTTCCGGCTTCGATGCTTGATCGCACATGGCCAATTTGGTCCAAGACTCGCTGCTCACTATTCTCAGACGGTTTGATACCCAATAAACTCCCGCGGATATCTTGCATCAGTGGTGAAAGCACTGGAGTAGAGCCCAATGGACCTGATTGAATGTGTAGGTTTTCCCTCCGTCTCATCTCTCCACCCTATCTATGGAGCTGCAAGTGTTAGTCTGGAAAAACTGCAAGGGAGAATAGAATACAGCCATATTTGAGGTTTGAATCAACTCATCGGATCAAATTTCCAATCCTATAATAGGTACTGCCAATTGACCTCCTAAACCGACTTTTCCAATGGTTATACAACAAATACCAAAAAGAAAACGAGCTCTTGACATGAAAACATAAATGAGCCTCACATATGCGCGCCGCGTCTCGCACTCCAGAGTTCAAGTCGTGTAGCAGTTAGATGGGCCCACCTACGTTTGGATGCCATTTGGGGAGTGACTATGTGCTCTTATCATCTAGTGAGGTTTCCCGAGAGTTTTAGAAGGACCATAACAATCAACTGGAATACTGCTCGAAATAGCAGAAATAGACAGAATATCGTGGAAACTGACAGATTATAGTTGGTGGGTGAGAGGTTGACCCGTTATTCCAGATACAGCGTCATGTACCTCTCAGACCTTTTTCAATAGTTTAGGCAGATGATATGATTTAAAACCATTTTTTGAAACATCCTTTTAATGCGTACCCAAAATTAAAAGCTAAACAAAATAAGAAAAATAAATAGTGCCAATCATAAAGTTGAAACGACTGTAGCGACCCCAAATGGTGTTCCGTTAACTAAACCCTTCTAAATAAATCGCACACCAAATCGTTCAGAACCTAGTAGCCGAGAGACTCTCAAACAACTCACCAAGGCTAACCACCTGCTAACTTCCCGCTGAAATCATACAGGATTAGAATTCATACCCTGTAATCAGCGGTACTTCTTGATTTGTAACGCAGGTCTTCCTTTTCACCACCCGCACTTGTAGTATCATTGTTAAGTAAGGAGTTGACACTAATAGCACTATTTGCGGATCTCTGCTTATGTTTCAGCAGCGTATCGTCATGTGATACACTCTCCCTTTTCATGTAAGAACTAACGGATAGATTAGAGGAAACAATAGGCGGTAAGCTGCTTTGCCTCTTTGCTTCGATTTGTGTTGGAGGGAATCCAACTCTACTGTACTGGGAAGTGAAATCGATGGCAGGCGGTGTATAAGAAGGCTTTTCTGGCATGCCACTAAGATCCCTTAATGGAGGAAGAATAGGCAGACTATCTGAGGCCGATAAACCTTGCAAGGCAACTGGCTTCAAACCCCTGTTGTTGAAAAGAGGAGTGACTGGATGTGGAAGTGATGCAGATGACTCCTGAGCCAAATGCGTACTTGAGACAGGAGAAGACGACACAGTGGGAGACTGTGACCCATTTCTTACCTCCTCTTCTCCGCTGTTATTATTTACCGACGCAATCAGAGGATGCCTCTTTCGTCTCTTGATAATAGATCTCTTCATCTTAACAGGCCTATGGAAACCATGAAGCCTGTAATATAATCCACAGGCGTTGCAGATAGTATGACCAGCATCATCCCTTCTCCATAGTGGTGTTATAGTAGTTGCACAGTTGGTACATGCCACTGCCATAGGATCGTTATCGTTAGATTTGGGCTCACATTCTACTTCAGTATCCCCGCCAGCATTCACATTTTTCTCTCCCTTTATGCCTGCACCAGTTTTCTGGGCATCCTTTTTATCACATGTGCTACAGTCGCCTCCACCACAACATTGAGGCTCCTGGAGCACAGCACGATTCTCTATGCCCTTTTTATCTTTGGCTGAGAGAACAACCCTGTTGTTAAAAGCAGGACATCCATTGCATGCCACAGATCCGCCCGTTCCATTGCATCTGCCATCACCCTTACAAGTCCCTGCTGTTAGCTCATCTTTAGAGATATGTACTACATGGGGAGGACGCTTCAAATGAACCGGCCTATGTGCGTTGTTTGCCTTGTAATAGAGGCCACAAGCATTACATATTAGTGCACCCTCTGGAGCTCGCCTCCAGAGTGGTGTCTTTGTGGTGCCACAGTTTGCACAAGTCTGGCCTTGAAGGCCATCTGACAAACCGTCGTCCTTTTTGGATGTCGCCTCACGGGTTGTTATGTTTTCGCTCTTGAGTTCTGTGGCAGCTGGAACCTTCCGGCTGGGTATAGGTTGAGTGGAAGATTTTGCCACAGAACGTTGTTGATGCAAAGCAATATTAAGAGGAGGCAACCTAGTCGACTCCTCCCCATTAGGAGTTATCATAACCTGAATCGACTCCGAAGGCATTTTATGAGCTAGAAAACAGTAATTCAAAGCGCGGTATATGCTTGCACAAAACCGTCTTCTATTGACGACTAACAGGACAAACGTTGACGAAGGCGAAACTGAAACAACTTCTCCCTTACTAACAAGCCGCAGTTCTCGGTTCTCTCTTCTTTCTCTGCCTGTATTTCAATGTAAAGTAAAAAAAAATGAAAACAGACCCTAGCGACTTATATATTGTCTTGCCACTTACTGCAATTCTCTAACCCCTGCTTCTTACTGTTGATCTGATAACCTCTTGGCGTAGGCGCTACTATTTGTGCACTGTTCCGGGGCTGTGCATATATCTTATAGAGCAAAGGCACTTGCCACACAAGTAACAATCAAAGACGCCTTGCCTTTCGAAAAGTAATTATGCAACAAGTCTAGACGAATATTGTTTGTTAACTGACAGATGACTTCCCACCAAAGAATCGTCTTATTCATTCCTCTCAAAAAAGGTCAACCCAGAAAAGAAATATCAGATCCGACGTGTCACGTGCTTTTTTCCTTTAATGGTGAGGCGCAATAATCTGAGCGATCTTCAGCCAATCAAACCTATGTCATTTGTCAGACTCCCATTTTTCTATGGCGGTTAATCTTGTATTGGCAGGTTTGTGCACTACCTCCTTGTTCTTATCTATAGGATCTCGACCGTTATGGCAGTCCCGGTGCAGTAGGAAGGCTTCTTCTGCCTCTCGCTCGGCAGAGTGTGGGGGATTTGATGACTAGGAGCTTCAGAGTAGGAGGAACATCGACGGAAGGTGTGCAGCGCCGTTAGCCATTAAAATAACTTTTGATTTCGATTAAATGATACACAGAAAAAAAAGAAACGGATAAGAGCATAAGAACCAAAACTCACAAAAACTTTTGTTATGTAATCAGAAATAGTAACTAGAATAAGGCTGATGCTAACAGCTGTAGTGTCACTACGCCGTCACCAACCAGCGTCAAGGATTGGGATGTAGGTTATGATTTTTTAGGTCCATGTCCGGGAATCGTTCTGCATAATTTTCTCAATGGCATCTAAAGGAGACGGCGATCTAAGTATCCATACTTTGGACGATTGGTGAAGTCGCGACGAACATGCGACTTCCCCTGATCCACAGTAAAAGTGGCCATCTCGTATTCTTCTTCAACGTTGTTGGTAATGTCCACTCCGAAAAATGTGACATCGATATTGTCAGTACTGAGCGACATTTCGAAGTAGCCACGATAAAATCCCTCCGTCCACAGCAGTCCTTTGTTACCATCAACCAGCTTTTTCGATAGTTCAAAGCACTGCTCAATAGAAAAGTCCTTAGGAAATGTAGAGGGAGAACTGACGGCCGATGTCGCAAACTCAACAGCAATAGCGCCTTCGCCCGTTTTCAGATTATAAGCCTCCGCTGCCGTATACAATTCATGAACCCAGGCAATATGGAAATCTCCCGATACGATAACTACATCGCTGACGTTATGCTCACTTATTGCCTCAAACAAGCGCCGCCTATTCGCGGTGTAACCGTCAAAAGAATCGTAGTTCAGTTCTTGGTAGCTGCCGGTGATCACATGTCCGATAGGGGACATCTCCACATGATTGACAACCGTTTGGCTACCAATGACTTTCCAAATTGCATCAGAGGTCTGCAAAGAGGAATACAACCATTCTTCCTGGTCAAATCCCATCATTGTCCTTTCTTCTTTATCCGAGATCATCGCAATATACTGGGTGTTGTCATATGTGTCAGTAACATCTCTCGAATAATGCCTAGTATCCAACATCATTACCTCAAACAGCTTTCCAAATTTAAGCTTTCTCCAAACTTTTTGCTGGTGACCTAGTCCAGACTCCATCTGGGGCCTGATTGGAAGCCACTCAAAGTAGGCCTGCAGAGCGTCTTGCTTCCGCTTCAGGAACTGAATTCCCACAGAGTTGACGCTGCCTCTTTGCCAACTGTTATCTCCAACCTCGTGGTCATCCCAAACAACAATCCAAGGGAACTTGGCATGAGAACTCTGTAAATCCTTGTCTTGGCGGTAAGAAGAGTACCTCAACCTGTAGTCCTCTAGAGTCCATAGTTCTGTAACGGGAACATGTGTTCTGTTGAGAGGTGCTCCGTCAGTATACTTCCCATTCTTGTACTCGTAGATATAGTCCCCTAGGTGAATGACAAAATCAACCGAGTCCTTTATCACTGGCATGCGGTAGGCGGTAAAGAATCCACCTGCATAGTTAGAACACGAGTAGACAGCCAGAGACAATTCCGCAGTATCGTTGTCCTCAGGTAATGTACGGGTACGTCCAATTGGCGACACAGCACCTGAGGATGAGTGGAATTGATAGTAGTAGGTAGTGTTGGGTAGTAGGCCGGTGACATCAACTTTGACCGTGAAATCAACTTCCTTGGAAGTGATAGTAGTAAAGCGAGCAATGCCTCCTTCAAAGAAGAAAGGGTCAGTTGAAACTGATAGATATACCGGAACATAACCATCAACATCTTCCTCAATCGTAAGCCTAGTCCACAAGATCACAGAAGTGAGAGTTGGATCTCCACTGGCAACAGCATGCTCGAATGAAGCATCACCTAAAAAGGCGGCAACTTCATAGTTTGTCTCAGGACTGAAAGAACAGTTCGCAACTCCTGAAGTTATAAAATTGAGATTTGAAAGCAGTGGGGAAGCTGCGATCGTCACGCCAGCAAACGCTGCTACAATGATGTAACAAAGAGCAACCAATCGTGCCATTGAGAACGTTGTTGTTGCTGTGACACAAACCTGTTAAACTGCTCATTAGGAGGGAAAACAAAATCGATTTTTATCTCTTCATCCGCTTTGGAAGAATTGAAAAATTTCGGATGCCTGAAAATGCAAGAGAGGGTAAAGTCACCTCCCCAGGCTTTCTCACACTCGTCTAAACTCACCTAATTAAGACCTCGGTAACTCATGCTCTAATTCGTCCGATTATCGGATACAACTTCCGTGTTGCGCCGGACACCATGGGTTATTGCGTGAACTGCAAAAGGTTCAGAAGAGGAATGAACCCCGACAAGAGTATTAATTGCATGCTTTTCATCGTACACAAGTCCAACAAGCTCTTCGCCATGTATGCATCCCTTACATTTCAATCCAACGGCAAGCAGAAAATTGGCGAATCAGCCCAATTACATCTAACTGCAAGAACCACACCAATCCCATTTTAAAAGAAAACCAGGCGTTTGGCACATGTTCACGAGCAAATATTAATTTCGCATATGGTCCCTCAAATAAATACATGAAGATTGTGTCGGGAATATCCTCCTTGGTCGGAAGAGGTTGGGGAAGTTCATTATCTAAACCACACGTGCCTTAGCCGGGGCGGGAGGTCCTGCAGGGGGAGTTTTCATGCATGCTAGGATTCCCTTACAGAAAGCCCCCCGAGATGTTGGCTGCTTGGCGGAGAGTGTTTTTGACGTGCTGAAATGACTGGCATGTTATTTGAGGCAAAGATCCTTTTCCTTGTTCACTGCAGCCGGCTGGAACATGGGCTTCGATCGCGCCGCTATTTGCTGTGGTTTCGCTAAAGATTTTAGTGAGACTGTGATAACCTTAATACATCCTGTCTTCACCACAGAAACAATGTATTGAGGCTACTGCCACACCCCTTCGTGCATATTGTATGCAACATGCAACAACATGCAGCAACATGCAGCATCACGCGTCAGACTAAAGGTTGATTGATCGGTAAGAGCACCACGAGTCTGAAACCCAACAAAATCAAACTAAAAAGGTAATATTTTTGTCGCAATCTACAACTCATAATTTGAAAAAAAAACAGGATAAGACGGTACATGTCTAGACTTCGTTCCTACACAATTAGCCTCACCCTGAGTCCTAAAACGGATAAATTCGAGTAGAATCATAATGAGTTCGCCGAAAGTCTAATGAATCATGAGAGTTTGCCGGGAACTGATTCCGAAAGTTGAAAAATTTGTTGAATCATCAAAAAGCACATATAAATACCTCTGATACTCTCTTGGCACCAAGTTTTCTTGCAGGGGCACCAAATCTACTTGCACGAGCACAGACAAAATGTCTTCTTCAGGCGCTGAAATAGAAGAGAAGAACTCCAAGGAAGTTGAAGTTGCCATTCATGATGTGCCCTTGGATAGTGATGATCTCAACAACGACTTTTCCTATCCTGGCCATCAACAAGAGAGTTACTACCATGCAATGGTGGCAGTGATCACTTCTGGGTGTGCCTTTATGTCTGATGGCTATCAACAGGGTGTAATGACCATGGCTAATGTTGCTCTTGCAGAGTCTTTTCATGAGTATAAAGAAGGGAATTGGAAGACAATGGTGTCCAACTCCATTCTTGTGGCCAATATTATCGGCCAGCTCTTCTTTGGGCTCGTGGTTGATCGTATCGGTAGAAGACAGGGCTTTTCTATCACCACTTCCTTGATCATTATTGGATCTATTATTGCTGCTGCGGCTTCGGGTCCAACCCCAGAGCGTATCTTTTGGATGCTTATCGTTGCTAGAGGTATCTTAGGTGTGGGCGTTGGTGGCGAATATCCAGCATCTGCCTCTTCTGCTATGGAGGCATCTGACGAGAGACTCGGCCGCAAAGACAGACTTATTCCTTTCATTATGGCTACCAACCTTCCTGTCGCTCTTGGAGTGCCTGTCGCGACCAGTATTTTCTTGATTGTGTTGTCCATTTGGGGCGAGAATCACCCTTCTGGAATTTGGAGAACCGCTTTCGGTATTGGCGCTGTCATCCCACTTTCCATTTTTTACTTCAGATGGAAAATGCACCACTCTAAAGTGTTCAAACGCAACGCCATTAAGCGTAAGGTTCCTTACCTGCTGATCATTAAGAGGCTCTGGAGACCCATAATCGGCACATCTGGAATGTGGTTCATTATGGATTTTGTCCTATACCCTAACAACATTTTTTCTGCCTCTGTCATTTCCATTGTGATTCCAGGCGCTACTATGAGGAGGACAGCAGAATGGCAGCTTCTGTTGTCGAGCTTTGCGATTCTAGGTGTCTCCCTGGGGGCATTTCTGACAAAGTTCATTTCCAGAAAGCAGCTCATTGTTTGCGGATTCTTGCTTTACGGTGTCGTATCCATTGTGGTCGGAGCAGCTTTCGATCAGCTTAAAGCCATTCCTGCGCTTTTCATTATCTTCTACGGTCTCATGAATTGTATCTTGAACATGGGTCCCGCTAACCTCCAATCGGTTGTCAGTAGTGAATCTTTCCCCACCGCTGTTAGGGGAACACTCTATGGGTTGGGTGCAGCTATTGGTAAGACTGGTGCTGCCATCGGAACCGAAGTATTTACCCCTGTCCAGACACACGCAGGTGAGAGATACACCTTCTTCCTCTCTGGTGGTATTTGTTTTCTGGGTGCATTGGTATCTTGGTGGGGTGTTCCTGATACTTCCAAAGTTGACTTTGCACAAGTTGACATTGAATTCAACCAGTATTTGGCTGACAACGGCTGGACAGGCACCATGGGAGAAGCAGAAGGGAAGCATCTGGTAGGTAAGGACGACAAAGCCTTCTGAGCGGCTTAGACTCCTCTGCCATTTGAGGATTTTCTATAGTTTTTTGTGTGTGTTGGTTCCAAAAATTGGGTTTATATTGTACAGAACATACCTCTGTGGGATTGTTCACCAAGAGAAGTGGACCTCTAATCCGATAAATAAAAGTGAAGTTTTGTTTTTACAAAGTTAATCTTAATAATGGCATATCCGATCGCCGACTTGGAATGGGGCGTTAATCCCACACCTATAAGTACAAACCACAGTCCCAATTCAACTCAATTACTGCTCACCCCGAGCAGTTGCAGCTGAGAACACGAGAGCACGTTTGTCAGAATTGGGTTATGCAGATTAACATACAACGAACGCATCCTAAGCGTGAACGCACAGCTGAAGCAGAAGGGAAAAGTGAACGGTCGCTTATTCATACCCCCTGTAGGCCACACACACTCCAAACTGTGTCAACATAGGTCGATTTCAGATGAACAGCGGTCAAAGCAATGGAGAACGTAAAACTATGCACCTTCCCTCTCTCCTAACCTATTGCTTGAGACTCGCTCTCCCTGAGCATTCAAATGTGTGTTTTGTCGAACACACACTTCCAGGGCACCCTCCGCTTCAACCCCACACAATAATAGTTTTGTGCTAAGAACCTGCGCAGTGGGAACTGAGTTTCCTTTCACACATGGTGCCGTTGTGACCGAGAATGGCCTCCGCCGCATGAACTCCCTTCTACGGTAAGAGGGGCGTAGTTGTTGCATATTGCGCATTGCGGTGAGTGCGCCGTCCGGGGTGGAAGCCTCAGGAAAACATAGAGATCAAAGGCAGACCAGACACCTGCATGCAATGTATGAACGTTCGATATGTGTGACCTTGCGCGGCAGAAGGCATCGTGCTGTCCATAGCAGTTATGTGCTGGCATACGCACATATTCTAGAAGCAGGGTATTTCCCTTCCGGCCTATACTGTTGGAACAATGCAGCCGAAGGTTGTCTGAGCTCCTGTGAGACCAATCGTGCGTCTTGAGGAAGGTTGTGCAGTATTTGTTTTGCACGAACGACAGAGCTGACAATAATCTTTTTTTCATTTTTGTGCAAAAAAACCTCTCTTTCCTTACACGTCTATGTTTTTCACGCAGCTAGTCATATAGATAGAGACCGGGTTGGTTGTGCTCTCATCTTTCTCTTATGGAACTTTCGGAACTTGCGCAACTGGCTCTGCAACTCATTCAGTCACTGATTTTACCCACCAAGTTGAGCCAAAGAGAATCAACTGGTTGGGATAGAAGACCGCATCTACTGTGATTGGTCTTGGAGGTATCCCATCATGGCGGCAGTACCGTCGAGATCAAATAGATCTGTAAGGACTAAGACAGGATGTTTGAGATGTAAGTATTATTATCAATAGGAGCTAGAGGTAGCCATTTTTGATTACTCCGTTGTTGCATATTAACAGCATGTAGGTCGTGAAAGAAGAAAGAAGTGTGACGAGAAACATCCCTCGTGTTCTGGTTGTGTACGAAACCGCTTACAATGTGTGTGGCCCTCTCCAAATACAAAGACACAGAGAGTAGGGGCAAGAGCAAGCACAGGAACTCTCTCCCAGGTAAAAGTCTCACAGGACATACCCATAAATAATTTTGATAGTCAGTCAGAGGAGATAATTGAAATTGAATCCAATCAGGTGTACAAGATTGGAAACACATATGAACCACTCGACGAGTCATTGCCCTACCTGGTAAAGAATGATACAAAGGCGGATAGTAATAAATACACAATAACGAAAATGCTGTTAGAAACGGCTCCCACGGTATTCACAGGTTCCAACACTTGGATTCCAGGAATTCAGTTCCAAGGAGTCACAGCATCATATTTCTACAATTTTGCGAACAATTTCTTGAGAACTGTCACTCCACCGCACGGCCATTCTAACTTGAAGCCTGTGATGGTGGTCATACCCAAGATGTCAGAAAATGAAACAATGCTGGATGCTTTTCTTGCCTGTGGAGCACTGTATGCTTCATGGACACAGCCTGAGGCTCGCAAGGACTCTGAAACATTTTATAGACGGTGTCTGTTCAATTTGCGTCGTTGTATAGAGGAGCGCACCATCGATGGCACCGAGGACTGGCTGGTGATGGTGTTGCAGCTTATGTGCCTATATGAGAGACACTATGGTGTCCCCACAGCCAAATACGTGAAGCACATGACGGTGATACGTTCCATTATAATGAATAGAAAGCTGAAGCGATTACAGAATAGGGCTCTTGGAAGTGGTTCACTCGCCCAAGGTCCTGTCGACAGGGTTCTGATCGAATCTTACTTGTACCATATGAGCTTAAGTGTCCTGTTCTGTGGCAAGGAATACTTACGTGAACTCACTTCTTCCGAAGAATTCGCGCAATTAAGGCAAGACCTGGAGATCCCTCTTTATTCCTCAACATACAGTGTCATGAATCACCCTATTTTAGGAGGTTCCTTCCGCCTCTACGAACTACTCTATGCGGTTTGTCTTTTATGCCGCAAGGTTCCCAACCTGGAAAGAGTCGATTACCTCAAGTTGGCTGAGATATCTGATGAGCTGCAGAATTGGAAGTATCCTGATACAGTTCCAGACGACGCCGCTACCTCTTCTCTATATATGTACTCGCGGGAGCAACTCACTTCCTTAAGGCATGACTATGAGGCAGCGGCGATGACAAGAAGTGCTGTTCAAATTCTTGCTTATAAAGTACAGTTTGAAGCCATAACAGAGGCTGACCCCGTAATGCAGTCATATCTAAAGGAGGGATTATATCACTTGTCCAGGATCAGTTTCGGACATACTGAAGGATGTGTAGAATGTGTGTTTTCTATGCCGCTAGCGCTTCTAGGTATTGTGTGCATTGAGCCTTTGGAAAGACAATTCATCATCTCTGTTTGTAAGAGTGTAAGTGAAAGCTTGCATGCAGCCTTTCCGGTCCAAGTCATGGACTTAATATTCAGGGCATGGGGATTGAACGACCCCACAGCAACCCCTCTGGGGTTAAACATATTCTTCGACAGGGAAGAATTAGAAAAGTTTTGTATCTGATTTTATCTTTCTTATTCTGGGTTACCGCATATCTCTATTTCCCTACTCTTATTTCATTTTTGTTTACATTGCCTCTTTGCTTTCATATATATGATTGTAAGGCACAGAAACAAACAAAAAGGTGTTTTCGTTAGAGTGATTTTTTCTGATTATTCTCACGTTATGTTATACTTCCAACAACAAACAATCTCGGTCAGGGATCGTGTATTATTGAAATGTCATATACATACTTAATTACAAGGGTATATCCCCTTCACCAACTTAAAAGCCCACGCAGCTAACCCACTTTATATTTGTATATACGCATACATTGATTAAATATCACCTCCTAGCAAAGCCTCCACTGCACCCTGGACGGAACCACCACTTCTCCTGAGTGCTCTCACGTTTCTGTCAAAATCGCTAAATCCCATATCATTAAGTTGGCGCAGCTGAGACTCGTAGCGCTCCTCAGGTGGCCTAGTGTCTGCTGGGGACTCTGTCTGACCACCAAGTCCTCCAAACATCATATTCATCAAGTCTGGGTTCATAAATGGATTTGTCTGTGGGGTGGCACCTAGCTGATCCGAAGCAGCTGCTGGGTTGCCAAACATGGCAAAAGGATTAGGAGGCAATCCACCATTTCCAGCAAAAAGAGATGCAAATGGATTAGCAGCAGCGTCTGTGGTACCAGCACTGGTTCCAGTTGCAGCACTAGTGGAATCAACAGTGGATGCGGACTGCTCTGCAGTCTCAGCACCAGTAGGAGCAGCTCCGGGGGCTGGAAAGGAAGAAGTACCAGCACCTGGAGCACCTCCAGCACCGAAGAGGTTTCCGGCGCCACCAGCGCCACCAAACATACTCTGCATCTGCATCATCTGTCTCATCATAGCCGGGTTGGTGAGCATCTGCCTGAACTGTTCACTCTGGAGCATCTGCCTGGCCTGAGGGCCCATTGCACGCAGCTGAGGAGATTGATTTATGAGAAAGTCCAGCATCTGAGGATCGGAGAGCATTGAGCGCATTCCCTCCTGCACCATTGGGTTGTCCATCATCTCAGCAAGTTGACTGGGATCAGGCAATGCACCCATACCACCGTCTGGGCCAAACATCGACGCAGAAGGAAGTGGAATATTTGCACCAGCATAGCGAGCACCTGTGAGACCAGCAAGGGGGTTGAAGGCGCCCTGTCCGGATGAAATGTTAGAAGGCACACCATCAGCTGGGGCTGGAGAGATGCCCGCCTGACGCTCCGTCGTGGATGAAGTAGCAGCAGCAGCAACAGGATCCGAAGCAGGCTTGGGCGGCGCTCCCTTAACTAAATGAATGGTATGGCCAGTTTGAACTTTATATGTGCCTACTGTATCCAAATCCTTCAACACTCTTCCCGAATAGATAAGCCTCTGGCGTTCAGCCGGTATGTCTGCCTTTGCAGCAATCTGTTCCTTCAGCTCCGCAATGGTGATCCCTGTTGAAATGGTCAACTCATATTTCTTGTCACCAGATGACCTGCACATGAGATAAATGTGTTAGTAACCAGAAATTCACTCTAATGTTGGGTACATCCACAACCAACACCGGCTCCATGGATATTCATACCCCACCCCTTCCCACCTCAGCGAATACCTACTTAATTGTCACTGTGATCTCCTCACTATCAGACATGATGGAAACAATATATATGTCTATATCCAAACAGATAATATAGAAGAAATTAATAGATTGCCCTTCTCAGATACATGAATACATCCTCTTGCATTTCTATATACTTGGATAATAAAAGCTCCCATAATCTCCCCATACATCATCTCCTCCGGCTTTTGGGTGATGGTGTCGGAACTGGAGCGATCGCTGACCATTAACATCCGTGGAGCGATAGTGTAGGTAGGTAGGTGTTCCTTCTTAACGGAGCCGGTAGTGTGTGCACTTGCACGCTTGCTGGTGGAATGTTCTGGTGGGTCAGCCTGCTGTTCGCGGGTGTAGAATACGCACTGCTTACCTCACCATGCGTTCTGCATTGGAGGTGAGCAGCTCGGGCTCCAAGCAAGGTTCGATGTTCGGAGTTAAGATAGCGCTCCTCATGCCATTGAGGGCTCCAGTGCGGAGAAAGACGAAGGCCGGGATGGCATCCAGCGTATTACTTGGTGGGCGAGGTATCACCAGCCATATGATGTATACATGTGAAAGATATAAATATATTATAGAGAGATATATTGTAAAATGAGAATGTTATATTTTCTATATGCATGGTTGTGCGAATGCCCTCTATATATCGGATGCCCTTGCAATAAACTCCATAGCTTTCTGATCTCCCTTCTTAAGGGAGGGTTCATCAAGCACTTCCGCTATAAGCTCCCAGGGGTTTCTTGATCCTCCCCACTTCAGTAGTGAGTCCTTGAACTTTTCTCCACTTGCACGAGAAATTGGATCGTCCTCAAACAGATGGGACCAAATCTTGGCGGCGATCGCCCTATCAAAAAGGTACGAATAATACACGGAGCCATAGGAGAAAAGATGGCCAAACTTTCCGGGCCAGTTTGACTTTGTATCTGCAAACACCTTGAGTTGTTTTTCCAACCTATGGTAAAGTTGGACAGTATCAAAATCGCTACTGAATACAACATTGGAGTGCAGGATCTGGTCTAAAAGAGCCATCTTAATCTGTCCAAATGTCTCGCAGCTCTTTAGAAACTTGTTATCTGCTTGATATCTCTCAAGCACCTCTGGGGATAACGATTCACCCGTCTCATAATGTCTGGCAAATTTTGTCAATACACGCGGATCCTTTGCAAAATGCTCCATGAGAATCGATGGCAACTCCACAAAGTCGGTAGCACACCTGGTGCCACTCACATTGTGCAGATTTGTTCTCCCCAACATTGAATGCATCGCATGCCCCATTTCGTGAAATAATGTCTCAACCTGTGAGAGTGTGAGAAATGTCTTACGACTTAGTGGCTCAGGGAGGAAGTTGCACACTAATGAGATGACAGGAAGCTGAAACAGCTCATTATTTATGGGGGAACGATTCGTCTGTATGGTTTTCTGCTTAAGGCGGAATTGATCTCCTTCCTGTAATTCCTCTGGATATATTTTACGCGAACAGCACACCGTAAAGTGTGCCGGATTCAGTGTCTTGCTATTTCTATGAAAGAGATCCAGGTAGATGATACCCACAATTCCTTCACTCTCGGATACAACACGGAACTTGCGAACGTCTGGGAACCAGGTCTCTCCAACCTCAGTCTTCACCGGCTGTAAACTGATGCCGTAAATGCATTGGAATAACTCAGAAAGGCCCTGCATTACAGTCCCCACAGAGAAAAAAGCGGTAATATCGTGCGAATTGGTAGAATGTTGCTTGAGCATGTGTAAAGTCGCCAAGTAATCCCTATCCCATGGCTTAATTGAGGAAATGACATCCACCGGATCTTTCTCTGCACCCAACTTATTTTTATAAAGTTGTTTGATTTCTGTTTCCACATCTTTCTGGATCTCTGTCAGAATGTTGTGAAGAAATGACATCACATTCTGTGGAGTCTTGGCCATCTTCTCAGTCAACTGATAATCAGCAAAACTTTCATACCCTAGCAGATGAGCTAATACCCCTCTATATTTGAGCATCATCTCCAGCAGTTCAACCTGCTGTTTTGGAGCCTGATGAAGAGCATGCCACAACTTTTGTCTCACCTTGTCATTGGAAGATACCCTTAATAGCTCGTAGGGTAGACGGCCATATGTTGGCACTTTATAAGTATCACCGCGCCTATCCGTAGAAAGGCCAGAAAGCAGAGACTGATTCAAGTCAGGATCATTCTCAAGGTCTCTTTTTGGTATATTAACGTAATCCTTTTCGGCGGAGCCGAGACCATTACTGAAATGTTGCCCTACAATTGCTATCTGTTGGCTCAGCTCCACGAAATCTCTTCTCGTCTGTTCGTCCATATCGATTCCTGAGCGTTTGAAGTCTGTTAAGAGCAAATTACCCACTGCGATTTCTTCTTCTGAAAGATTTGATGATATCTCTGGCGTCTTAAGAACATGATCCAGCTTCACATAGAGCTCACTCGTCGTATTGAGAACATTCATATACTGAAACATCTCCTGATGACAATCCTGTGCGGCATTAACAAATGCTTTGCTGGGATGAACCACCCTGATGAATTCCGCCAGATCAATTACCCTACATAGTATGTCACTTAGCCTATCGAGATTTCTGATGTAGTCAATGTTCCCCGCGGGGGACTGGTCCTCCAGCATGTGAGCCACCAGTTTCTGAGCCTTATCTAAGGATTCCGAACAGAATTCCTTTAACCCACTAGGAGTCTTCAAATACGGATTCTGAAACAGTCCTACAGACTGACTGCCTTTGTAACTGAAAAAGGACGAAGATTTAGTCGAAGCCTCATTGAACTTGTACCAGAAAGTTTCATCATCAAACACTTTCCTTATTATGTCCTTATCAACGGTAACATCTGTGGTGCTGTTTTTATCGTATGTAAATAATTTCTGGTGCTGATCATTAGAAGCTATCCCACTCTGGCCGAGTGGTTGTGTGATATGAGGTGTAGTAGTTTCCTCTATGGGGTGCTTTACCTGAGATGGATCTTTCGCTATCAGGTTACGGAGAGCTGGTGCAGTAGAAAGATGACGGCTTCCGATTTTGTCGGTGTATAAAACATTCAAAGAAAGCTGCTTCAGCCTCTGTGAGGCAGCCGAAAGTCGCAACATGTTCCAAAAATACCAATTTTTCGACAAAGGTGCTACATAACTTTAGAGACTTCATGAGCTGAATCTAAGTCAACAGGTTTTTGGCACATATATATATAACGGCCTACCAAAAGGTAATGCATGTAATTTAGTGAGCGCACCGTTTTCCCAATCTACCTGCCACTGGTGCGGTCGTGTGATGCATAGCCAATGCGAGGAAGGCAATACTAGCCATTGTGGGGCAGGAAGGAGGCTGCAAGGGCGTAGATAGACAGACAGCTAGATACATACATGGATAGATAAATATATGGGTAGATGTGAGCATCTCTGCGTAAGTATATCATATATAGCCATAAGAATCAAAAGGTACAGCTTTTGATTGAGAGGTCTGAAGCATATTTAGATAATTGAAATACGCAACCGGGCCAGTTAGTCTGCATGTAGTTCTGTTCCTCCAAGTTCTGTTCCTTCAAGTTGCGTTCCCTCTAGTTGCGTTCCCTCTGTCGTCTAGGTATAGTGTTCTCTTCTGAGGGTATATATCGCTAGTCTAACATACGATTACAAGACTATGGTATCGTTGTACAGTAAATCATATGCCAATTGGAGATATATTGCTTGCAGGGAGCAAAAAGAAAAGACCATACACCAAGCCACATATACTATTCGATCATCTCCTCCTGTTGTCAATTCTTTGCTGCGTGCGCCCTTCTGTTTGGATTAAGCTTGTTACTCACCGATCGGTTGGTGGCTTTCATCTTCCCGATTGTACGACTCCTACACAGTTGACGAAGTGAGGCCCAGGAGGACCGGGCTGCGCTTACTGGTACGCTACTGGTACGCTAAATGCACCTCAGAAAAGCGAGCTTTCCCTCTTGCGCCTTGTCGCGCCCTGTCAAGCAGAAAATGCGCATCATAACTTAAACTAAAACAGGTAGTGTGTGAACGATATATGCCGTTTCCAACCCACGTAGAGTGCTTGCACCGCGTGGGTCTGACGCATGGAGTGTTTCAGATTTGAACTCTAAATATTCTTAAACGAGACGTATCTCAAGACTCTCTCACTCCAATTTTTGATAAAGCATTCTGTGTCTCCTTATCAAATACGACACATAGCACAAGTAACTCTGGGAGATAACTGATTATATATACCACTTGCCATTACATTTCAACTGCTCAGGTACAGACACATATATACATCCATCGCGTCCCACAGATTGCATTATCGTATCTGCCAGATATAACCCACGTTCACTCTCTGCACCTTGATTTGTGGTGGTACTTGTGGATATCCTGTGAACGAAAGCAGGCTTTCACCCTACCTCGATAGCGCAAGATTCTCTGTGAAGATGAGCACCGTGCATCATGAGACCGCGGCCACAGAGCCGGCTCACACTGCACGCACTCCTACCCTTGCTATACCAAAATCATTGAAGAGGGCACACCGTCCGGCGAACTTGGAGATTAAACCAGAAGGTATAAGCCCAGATGGCGGTGTGTATCTGCCCCTGACTCCCAACGGCGGCGACCTTGGGTCAATTGCGATGCAAATAGTATCCCCTGGACTCCCTCCTCTCAGCTCGCAGATGAAGAACACAGTAATGCTTAGCAAGTCCATCGAATTCCAACAAAAGCAGCTTATAGCCGATATGATATCAGGCAACCCCCTTGCTTCTGAAGATACCACCGCGACTGAGGAAATGGAAAAGGAAAATAAAGAGAAGAATACCATTCACATTCCCACTTCTTCGGACGATGGTCTCGCCTCCAGGTTTCCAGTCAAGCGGCTTAAGAGAGCAAGGGCACCGCCACCTTTGAATATTGTACAGTCACAAACCGCTTCAAGCCCCTCCATCAGGTCCGCTCCGATGAGAATGGGCGGCCATGTGTTCTTCCCTCCCACTCCATACATAGGTGGAGTCTCTTACCCAGTAGCACAGCAACAGGTTCGCAGACATAGGGTTGTATCTGACATATTGAATGGTGTGCCCACAGCCAAAGTTGTCTCTACATCCAATTATGGCCCTCGCTTAGTGAATTCCGGTACCGCTGCTACATTTGGGGGACGTCGCATCGGGAGTAACCCACATTTCTGTCGTCCTCCCATGGGCAGTGGAACTCCCGCATCTGCCTCCCCATATTTTGGTTATTATGGTGTTCCTAGAGTGCATGGAATGACCGTACTGAGACCAGGCTACAATACTCCATATTCCGTAACTACCGCCGGATCTAATCCGGGCGATATATCCGGTAGCGAGGCTTCCTTGAGATGGACTCATTCTAGACAAGAAAAATCAGATGTTTCCAGGCGCACCACTTCCAGCCAAGTGCCCTATGTTACAGATGTATTTACTGATGAACATCAGAGGGTAGCGCCTTCATATGTCCAGCCTCTGTCTGCTCGTCGCGAAAAGTTTGATATTGATTTTACTGAACCTGCTAATCCCAAAACAGAAGATGCAGGTAATAAAGAATCTTCAAAGACCGTCTCTCTCCAGGATGATCAGATCGGGGAAGCTGAACCTGCGGATAATACTGATCGGGTCACTGAGGAAGGTGCAGGCGACGACGAGGACTCAAACGATAATGACGTTGAGCAGAAGGCTATAGAAGATGAAGCAGTACCGGGTGGTTTGTCTGCAATTCCTATTAGAAAGGATATCAAAGGTAGTCTCAGAATTGGAAATGATATATATACGTTTGATTTGCCTTTGGGTGGAACATCCGATGAAGGTAAAAAGAAGTTCTTAGCGGTTTGTTCTACTGCTTGGGAAGATTATGGTAAGGCACAGTAGTGGACATGGTTGGCGCAATTTGTTTTTCATCTAGTTTTTTTATAGTCTAAACATCTCTCTCTATTGTTGATAGATATCAATCACTTTAGTGCGATTGAAGTGGGAGGGATGGAGGGTTTATTTACTAGTTAATCGATTCCCGTTAGAACATATATCAAACGATACGAGTCATGCCATTGAGTAGTAAGTGAGTTTTCAGTTCTGCCTCACCTCTGCCTCACCCCATCATCTGTATCCACTAGCCACTTAGACATATAAGGACCGTCGAGCCAATACCCAAGTCTGGAATAGTAATTCCTGACACCCACACCTGAAATAACACTGATTTTCTCTGATCCGTGCTCTTCTCTAGCGATCCGTGCAGCCTCTTCCATCAGCAGTGTTCCAAATCCTTGGTGCTGAAACTTCCTGGGATCTCTAGAGTGCAGAGGAACTACAGAGCCATACACGTGCAGCTCTCTGACAATAGATGTTGGCTGATCTTTAAACTCCTTTCTGAAAGTATACTTCTTGGAAGCCTTTCTGAGACGCAATAATCCAATAAGAATATCCTGTTTGGGGTCTTCGTACGACAAGAAGGTTTCCCATCCACCATTGGCGTAGTAATCCCTCCTGATCAGCTCCACCTGGTCAGGATGAACTTTGTGGTGCACCTCCTGAATTCCAACCTCTCTAGTTCTGACATCACGACAGCTTGTACCAAAGTCCTTCATTCTTGCCAATGCAAGCTCCCTCAGATTTCCATTCTCCACACCACTGGTCACAAGGGGCATGGGAATATCCCTCTGGACTCTGTATATACGTGTCCATGGTGGCACCAGTGCCAAAATCCTTGCCACAAGGTCAATTAGAGCGGTGGCATTATAGGACTTGTATAGCCCATTCTTCCACAGCTCGTAGAGGCCCGTTCCTCTGATCACCAATGTTGGGTAGATCTTCAAGCCATCTGTTCTAAATGCCGGATTTTCAAAATATTCCTTGAACTGCTCGAGATCTCTTTCCATTCCAACATTAGGCAAATCAGGCATCATATGACTCACCACTTTGTAGCCGGCATCCTTGGCATATGCAAATGTCTCACAGACAGCCTTAACCGTATGTCCTCTATTGGTATCTCTGGCGACGTCTTCATACAAAGATTGTACTCCAATTTCCAGTCTCGTACAACCGTATTTGAGCATATCGCTGAGATGGGTTTCTGTACAGTAATCAGGCCTCGTTTCTATCGTGATGCCGACACATTTTGTGAGTGATTGTTGAGAGAATGCAATGGCCTCATCTATATCTGTTCCATTATAGCCTGTGAGTGCGTTGTGTAGCTGTGTAATGAATCCTTCACGGTATTCGATCGGCAAAGACATAAATGTACCACCCATAATGATATACTCTACTTTATCTATAGAATGTCCGAGTTGCCTCAGCTGCTCTATTCTGCCCCTCGCCTGCTCATATGGATCGTAACGGGCCCTAATTGCTCTCATTGATGTAGGTTCGTAGCCCGTGTATGACTGTGTAGAGTACTCAAAATCAGAGTCGGGACCACCTGGACAGTATACGCAAATGTTTCCTGTATAGGCAATGTGAGGGCAACGGTGGGGCTTGCACATAACAGCTACCACCGCTATACCGGAGGCTGTCCTCACTGGCTTTGCCTTCAACTTTGGTATCAAGTATTTCTTATATTGGTCAGGGATTGATGAAATGATGTCTGTGAGTCTTGGCTGCTGCTTGAGTTTGTATTTCTTGGCGTATCTCGTTATGAGTCCGTTGAGATTGATGTCTTTTGAAGTTTTGAGAGACGACACCAACTCCAGAGAAATGTCTCCACAACATTGAATGAAACGCTCTTTCTCCGGAACAAGCTTCTGCTTGCCCTTGATATCGACAGCCATCTTGGTAATGTCTCTACTCTAGTGGCTAGAAAAACGAGTGCTGCGGCCTCCTTTATATTTTATTATCCATCATCTCTTCACACCCTTATCTGTAGATAACGGTGTATATTTTTTTTTTGAAGTGGGCGTGCATTACCCGGATTGATCGATGAGCTACTTATTAAGTAGATTTATGTATAACAACACGCTCCAGATTACACATAACGCTGATCTGATGACCTTAACCTACTGCACCGATCCAGCTTATATACTGCTATATAAACATAATAATAATGTTTCTAATTATTAACATAATTCGGTTAATCGTGGGAAAAGTAATGCGTTGGATCCCAGATGTAACGCATACCATACCCTACATCCTTCTATCGTGAAATCAGCATCCGATAGACTGAATAAATCACACAGACAAATTGAAACACCTCCTGCGTAAAAAAAATTAACAGGAATGAATTTTGGGCCAAACAAAAAACCCAAGACTCTAGAAAATTTAAAAAATTTGATAATAACCAGTTCATATAAAATTTAGATGTAGTCGCAATCATTCTCCAGCAGTTGAGTCCAATTGCCTAACTTCTTCATGGTGATGTTTGTTCCTTGTGCTGTCTACGTGTGGGGACACTGTAGTGCACGGCACGGCACGGCTGGTGGGTCAGCATAACCTGTTGGCCTAACTAACGTCGACACGACAGCATCTGTAGATGGACACAGTGTGGGAGCATTGTCTACGTACCATAAATGAGGTGAAAGTTGCAGTATGTAAAACTTGGAGATGATTTAAAAAAAAGCACGAAATAGAAAAGCGGTTTCTTCTCCCAGTTTATATTTCTTTGAGGATGAACATTGGAGAGGAAGGGCAATCGGTTGTTGTTCCTCCCCGCGATGATCTGGTGGAGGAGCTAGAGGCACAACCTGATGCTGCAGGCAGCGCTGCTAATGTGAGTGTTCCTCTGGACCCGGTTGATCCCAAGTCAGTTTTGAAAGCTGACGCAAAGGAACAGGCTTCGGTTCCATTGGATGCACTCGATCACTCGCCTGGAGGATCATTGATCCAAGAGAGCAACACGCAAGGTGTTTTTTTAACTGAAGCTCATGAAGAGCCCATCACCGAGTCAACGGAAGCAACTCCTGTCGAGCAGATTCCGGAGGGACAACAAGATTCCACATCCCATCTGGAGGAACCAGCAAAAGGTGTAGCTGAATCTGAACCAGCGAACGATGCAGAGGCTCAGGCAGTGGAACAACTGGAGAACACCGAAAATGACCAAAAGATTCAGGAACCCGATATAACAATCTTGACTACTCTGGAGAAGGCAGATTCTGCTGAAATAGAAAAAGTGAAACAGGGCGAAGGAGATTCAGAGATAGGCGTTGAAGAAGCAGAAGCCGATTCAAACATCGGTAACACACTACAAACAGAGCCAGAGGAAACGGTGGGTATGCCAATAAGTCACCAGCAGGAAGCTAATCACCAGGAGGAAGCTCCTGCTCAAGAAGTGACAGAGTCCGTTATGCCTGAAACTCTAATCTTCAAGCCTGATGGTGCTACGTTGCTTAGATCAGTAGAGAAAAAAGAGTGTTTCATTATTCCACAAGAATGCTCCGTTAATGGTGAGACATCTGAACCAACTCTGCAAAACAACGATCTGAAATCGGAGAATGTGGATACTGTAGAACAGGTGCCAACAGATGAATTAGAATCATCTTCTGTAGGCCAGGAGGAAATCGTCGATCATACAATTAACCATCTTAACGGTGATGTTCCCCAAGTGGAGGAGCAACATCCTGCCAGTGTATCTGAGACTGCCACAGAGACCTCACAGGGTATTGATGCTCCTATGGAACCCATCGAGTCGAAGGATGAAACCGATCAAGAGGTGGTTATAACAGCATCTGAATTTCAGACACCAGCAGTCGAAGGGACGTTGCCGCAACCAGAAAGTGAAGAACTAGAGGTGAATCCAGAGACTGGGGATATAGGAGAACAGGAGGCTAGCATTACTGAAAACGCGTCCATTGAATGGGGTGATGACAAAAATGAAGCTACCGAGACTCTACCTTGGGAAGAACCAGCCAAGGGACAGGAAGAGATAGACTTTATTAATGCAACTTCTGAACCTGTGGCCACGACCAGAAATGGAAACCACTCAGTTGACCAGCCCAAAGAAGATTTCTTGAACTTCTCGGAGCAACCTGTAGGAGACCACGTGGTGATGCCATGGGAAGTACAAGAACAGCGGCAACCAGTACGTGAAGAGGAACACAGCTTTGAGACTGACATCACATCTGAAAACGTAAAAGACCAAAAGGATGTCTCTGAGCAATTGGACAACTCCGAACCACAGCACCAGGTAATTGATGATTTGTTCGGGTCAGATCCGGGTTCCTCATTCCTAGGAGAAATGGGGCTGCAGACGGTCTCTGTAGCCCCTGAGACGAATGACTTGGCTGATGATCCAGTCTCTGCAGTCACAAATAAGCTTGCCTTCTTGGAAGTGGATGATGAACTTCTCGATGATCTGTTGGGAGATGAGGAGCTTTTAAGTGATGAGGATTCAGCTAAGGTGGATACCACAAGCAATGACTTCAACCACGGATCTAATCTCACATCAACAGGCACTCCAAGCGTCGCTTCAAATTCCTATATCCCAAGGGCTGGGAGTGTACAGCCCCCATCCGTTTATTCTCCATCTCTCGCACCACCTTCTACTTTGCACAAAAAACAATCCATTGCAAATATGGAAGCCTCAAAGAAGAAATCTGACGCATACGACTTCCCTGGGGAGTTGATGCATCCCAAAATCGCGAAGCAGCCTTCAGCGGCATCTAATGCATACAAAGTTCAAAACCCTTACAGACAAGTGGCTCCAGCAATACACCCGGGACCTCCAATGGTACCACCTGCGTTTCCCCATGCTTCTATTCCTGCCTCTGTTGGTGGTTTAAGCATGAGCCAAGTACCCAACTCTGCTTCTGCTCCATCTAGAACGGCAATACACAAAAAGTCAAACTTTTTCGAGGAACTGCCTCTGCCCTCCAAGATTGCAACAAGCCCCAAGGTGCGTAATACATTGTTGAACGACCCCTACGCTCCTCTGGAGAACCGTAAACTTTCGGGCTCCATGTCACCACCTGCTCTCGGACAATCAGACAGGAGATCTCGGTCATCTACCATCAAGTCACAGTACCTGCCTCCATCTTCTGTCCAACAGGCCATACAAGAGCATCCATACACTGTAGTGGCTCAGCAACATAAGAAGAAGAGATCAGTTTCTTCTGTAGGTTCCAATATTGCTATGCCCAATAACCCTTATGCACCAAGTTCTCTCCCAGTTGTGGCAGATGGGTCTCTACAGGCAAATAAGCAGACGTTCCAACCACCATTCAACCCTGTAATTATACAAAATGTGCAGCAGCTACAGCAACAACAGCAACAACAGCAACAACAGCAGTTGACGTTTATGGATAGTAGCTACGGTATGCCTACAGTCGCATCAGGCCAAGTTGGCCACACGCCTCTTCCAGATAATCCATATGTCCCCCGCGTCCCACCTCAGCAAACGCAACAGCAGCTAACTTTGAACAGGTATGCTCCAAGCCAGTCTAATATCCAACCCCAGCAGTCTCTGACACATGGTTCCCGCTACTCCCCGGCTGTTAACATTAACGGAGGTATACCTCCCAGTAGCATACCTCCCAATAGCGGTATTTCTCAGGCCACCCCACAGATGATACCACCTTCGCTGCAGAGCCCACAGTTGGCATCCACAGGATGGTCTGGCCCTGTTGGAAAATATCAGCCTCACGGTGTGCCGCCGCAGGTGGCTGCCGCAGCTCAACAAGCCCAGGAGATTGTGGCGCAGCCACAGATTATCCCACCACAAACCATATCCGGCCCGAAATACCCAAGTGGTAAAAGGAAAGGACAGGCTCCACCTCCACCATCTAAAAATGTCTATAGACCAGCTGGCCTCCCACCTTCCGGTGTGCCTCCGACGGCTACTCCTACTGCAGGAGGGGCAGCCGTACATCCAATAACACATGTCCCCTTAGAGGCGTCAAGCGTTTTGGCTCCTATGGCTCCCATCGCTCCCATGGCTCCTATTTCCAACCCCGAATCACTTGTCCACAGACAATTTCCCCTCTTCTCTTGGTCACCATCTGGCAAGATTGTAAAGCTGATTCCCGCTATTGACTACTACGGTCATGTGGTTAGAGACATAAAGGTTGAGAATGTTGAAGATGTTCTGACGCGCGTGGAGCCTGTTTTGTTATCATTTGTAGGTCCTCTTTTGAAAGGCAGAACGCGGAGAAAGGATCTGGAGAAGTGGATTGACGATCGTATTGCTGCCTTGCCAAGTTCAGGTCAATTGCAGGCTGGTGAAGTTATCTCTGATGTTCAGCCTCTGCTGTGGAGTGTGCTGAAGTTGCTAGTGACTAGCATACATAAGCCGGGTGATTTTGCAGATGAGCAATTCAAAAAACAGGCTGTTAGTTTGTTGAATCCATCGATCAGTGTCAATGAGGATGATGATAAGTTGGATATACTTGCACTGTCACGCTCTCTACAGGCGCAACAGAGTTTCCAGCCAAATGCCTACAAGATTGAACCCCGCCAGCTGCCTTACCTGCATGATCTCTTGCAAGATGGAGAGAAGAAGCGAGCCTTAGCGTTTGCCATTTCTCATAGGGACTGGGCGCTCGCGCTGGTGATTGCGCAGCTGATCGGCAATGACTGCCTCAAAGAGGTCACCAGGTTGTACGTAAGCCACACCTTTGGGTTTGATGGCCCGGTTGAGCAGAACCTTGCCTTCTTCTTCAGCTGTGCAACAGACGCTGGTATTTCCCAAAGTTCTGAAATGTCAAACCCATCCTGGATTCTCGAACATTTCGCAACTGTTGTGCCTTTCACGTTGCTCAATAGCCAGAACCCTGGTCATACCTTATTCCAGATAGGTGGGTTACTCAGCGCCGCCTCATACTTTGAGCATGCTCAGATTTGCTATCTTCTCTCTGGATTGCCTCTCATTCCAACTGAAGAAAAACCAGTGGTTGCTGATATGGAGAAGATGATTGTTGAAGAGATATATGAGTATATTTTGGTATCATCGCAAAACGTGCCGCCGCCTCTTTCCAACGGTTTCCCACACATGTTAGCCTTGAAACTGGTACATACGCTATCATTGGCTGATCATGGCAAATTCGCTGATGCCAGGAGATACATCGAAGCTGCTTCCACTATTGCGAAAGCAAGGCAGAACCAGTTGAGTCCGGATGTCATACTAGCACTTAACATGGGAATGGAGTGGTCCTCTTTAGAAACCTCCTCTTCTGACGCACGTTGGTTCACAAGCAAGCTCTCTCGTCCCAATCTGGATAGAATGTGGACACAGCTCGACAAAGGTTTCAACAAATTTGTTGCAGGTGACGATGTGCCAACCAAACCTGCCACTGCATCTGATAGCCTCTTCAGCAAATTCAGTCCATCTGTCTCAAGGAATCACTCACAACTCGACCTCACCTCTGTTCCCCTTGCTGGAATGTACTCCCAACCTACAGGTACTTTCCCAGAGTCCTTCACATCCAGCCACTCGTTCGTACAGGCCTCCGCTACTCCTGGCAAGCCTGTCGATCTTGGTGCCTCTAACACGTATAGATCCTCCTGGGTGAGCTCCACTTCCAGACATTCTGTCACTGGGACGGGCAAGCCCCAAGTTGCCAGAAGCGACTCTTACAGTGCCGCTGCACCTGACACTAGTCCGCTCTACCCTCATTCTAAAGTGAAGCAGTACTCCCTCGGCCCTCATGATTCTGCAAGCCTCTCAACAGGTACATCTCCTACAGCTCGCGCTAGGTACGCCCATATCGCAGCTGCCGCCGTCAATAGTGAAGCTGTCAACTTGCAAACAAGTGCGGCCACCCAGGAGAGGCCTTCATCCTTCTCTCATGTCCAGCCACATTTCCAAGCTGAGGTTCCAAGTGAATCTCATATGCAGTCGCCAGAGCGTCTAGAGACCAGTAGCGATACAGTGGACACCGCTCACGTGCCCACAACATTCGCTGCTGCAGTTGATAGCCCCGTTGGTGTGAACGAGGATCATGGGCATGTGTACCATCCTTCCCCCAAGATTGATTACCAATCGAACACTGTTGTGAATTCCACCGAGTATGAAAATTCCTCATTTGCGGACAAGACATCTGAGGCACCATCCAAGACAGAGATGGATGCCACCCAGTGCGAGGTAAAGCGTGTAGTGTCCCCTACTGCTGTTTCTGCTAATCCGTACAACCCCTATGCTCCAAAAACTAGAGTGGCTTCTAGCAACAGGTATGCTCCAGCCAAGAAGAACGGCTATTTGCCAAACGATGCCCTTAACGATCCCGGTTCCAGCAATAACCAATCCGCTAAGAGTCAGGAGCTTGCGGAGGATGAGATGTCGATGGATTTCTATAGCTATGGTGGCTACCATGTGCCTAAGGCTCCAATTACCGAAACACACAACGAAGAATCCGCCAATACCGAAGAATATCGTGAGGAGATCCAACCGCAAGAGAGGCATGAGTCGCCTTATGCTCCTGTCAACGACGGTTTCCATCCTGTGGACCCCGAAGATGCCCTTGCTGATGTGCCTCTGGTGGCCGCTGGCAGTGCACCATTACAGTCTATGTTCACTCCTTTGCAGCCAACGGATTTCTATTCACCACTAGAGTCTGCGGCTAATGTGCCTGACCGTGTTGAGTCGCCGGTTGCCTCTTCGAAGGTGAGCAGCGAGGACTCAGTAGAGGATGATGTTGTCGAAGATGAAGATGAAGATGAGAAGAAGAAGCAGCAAGATGCCAGCGCTAAGAAGGGTTGGTTTGGGTGGCTAGGCAGCAGCAAGAAGACGGATGAACCAAAGGCGGTTAGGGCAAACCTAGGTGAGGAGATGCAACTCGTGTATGACGAGAAGCTCAAGAGATGGATCAACAAAAATGCTCCACCAGAAGAGATAGACACGAGTACACCACCTCCGCCACCCATGATGAAGCCAAGAGAAAAGAAAGAAGCCACACCATCACCTGCTGCTGCGCCATCTTCTTCTGCTCCTCCATCAAGGGCTACATCTGCTACACCGTCTGGTCCACCCAGTGCATCAGCTACCGGCACCTCTACACCTAGGGGAAGCAAGGCCAATGCCAACAGTATAGATGATCTGATGGCATTGGCAGCAGGAGGCGGCGGGTCTGTGAGGAAAGGTAAGAGAGGTCCCCGTCGTGGTTACGTTGATGTGATGAACAACAAATGATCTTGGATATACACTCTTTCCTTAGGTTCACAGATGTTTATAGCCTACGGCAAAGGTTTTGGTCGTTAGCCATATGGTTTCCAAAAAGTATTAATTTAATGTTCCTATTTAAATTCCTGTTCCGCCAAGTGTGCTATGCTGAAAGCCCCCCCAAAAAACCGTCATAACCAAAAGAAACAATTCATTCATGTCTTATCTTTTTGGGAGCGGCATGATCACCACCTCTGGTTTGCTCTCGCCGTTTGGTTCCTTTTGTCTTGTAATGCTCGAAATCAAGCCCCTCCACCTCCTCAATCTGCACCACGCACATAGCCGGTGCAATTGATCCTACATCTCGACATGCCAGCAGATGTGCTTTATTTTCTCTCATTAAGCGATATATCCTCAACTTCTTGTCTATACCGGCTACAAACATAACCATCTGCTTGAAGGGCGATACCCCAGGACCCTTCCCCATGCAATTTTGCGATTGTCCAGGATCAAATATAGCCAATGGTACCACCTCCATCGAGCATATGGAGCCCATGGGGATACGATATCGGCTAACCACCTTTTCGAGTAAAAGATCCAGAACACCAACAGTTTCAAACGAGTCTGCAAACAAGAGCAGATTTTTTGTAAGTTTCTGTACAAGCAAGAGGGAATGGTCAGAGAGAGCAAGTTCCATCAAAGGGTATTTCGAGAAACGGCAATCATACATCAGCATTCTTCCAAATTTGGTAACACAACAGATCTTGTACGGGACCGCATGAACTTCTGGGCTCTCTGTATCAATAAACACTGCATCCTGAATCCAAGTAAACTCTTCACTCAAATTTTTTTGTCTCCACTTGGCTCTGGCCTTCCAAATAGGAGTGGCTTTAGTTATTAGCTTGGTGATCATCAGGCTCGAATTGCACATCTGTTTCTCAAAGGCCTGGTACTGCAATCGCAGATCATGAATTTCAACTTCGTTATTATAGCCTCCGCAGATGCACTTCCATTGGTTTTCTGGGTGTACCTTGAAGAAGTTAACTGGTTCATTTACCATAACATGGAATGCTAAACCTAGATCATTTGTCCTTGCTGGTGGAGGTGTGGGGTCCGGGTTAGCAATAGCCTGATCAAGCAAATCTAGGGCTATGCCATTCACGCTTCGAGTCACTTGCACAGGTGTGTTCATTCCAAGAGTGCTTGATCCTGATGCCAACTCAAAGCTTGCCAAATCCCTAATAATCAGTAGACCGCCGTTACTGCAGGAATAGAGATAACCATTAGCATAGTGAAGGGCCACAATGAAGTCCCTAGAGTCACGGGTATTATCGTACCAGACGCGAACAAGACTTGCTTCCCGCGGGGAATCAAAGTATTCTGAAAGATCCGGAGACTCATAGAGCTGGAGGATTCCACCCTTGCGACCTACCGCAAGGTATTTCATCCCCTTGAACTCAAATGTAATCACTTTTTGGACATAAAGATGACGGCCATACTCTTGAACAGTGGTTTGGCTCCTGCAGGAGATTCCCCCGCCGCTCGGGGTTGGGCGATTGTGTACATCGAAAACTGCAACAATGTTAGTATTTATAAGTTACACAAACTTGCCTCGAGATTCACTCTCCCATTAATGAGCTGGAACAATGTGGGACACAGAGAGGAGCGACAAGTGGGGCGCATCATCATGCAGCTGGCTGGTTTAGAGGAACTGTATATACGTACCAGCTAAAGCGCCGTTCCTCTCAGGCACAGAAAGCAGTACTTTCATGGAATATAACTAAATATATGATTATCCTATAGCGATGTTTCGATGCCCCTAGTAGAGATCAACTGCACCCTGGATAATCTGTTCCAAGATCAGCCCTTCGGAAGCAGCAGGCGTTCGCTGCTGCCTTAGTTTGAGATCTGCCTTGCACTGCGGCTGTTTCTCTGTAGGTGGAACAACTATCGACAGGTCCTGGTCAGCAGAATAAGATCAACAAAATATTGCTCTTGTTAATCAAGATAAGCGCCTCAGGTAAAGAATACACAGAGTCCACAAACAAATCACCGGTTATCCCATATACTCCACAGCCTGTCAAATTCGGCTCCTTCTAAGCCAAGAGCAGAGCAGACCCCGGATTTGCATACTGTGGAGATACCTGATAAAGACAGGCATGCATGCGACTGTCAGCCATCGCGTGTCAACACTAATAAAATAGAGATGATGCTTGACGTTCTTAAAGCGCTAAACACTGGCAATGAGTGATTGCGATATAGGAAGCGCGACGACTGCTTGTATTGTGAGGTTGAGCCCCCCAATTCGAATGGATATTTGTAGTTCGCATATTAGTGTAGAGACTGGTTCGTGTACTGTTTTCACAGTTTATTAAAGTGTTGGTTCTGCAGTCTATACTTTCTACAGTCACATTCGTCACTCGTTGGAAATATAGCCATTTGCAATGGAAGTTGAGACTCCACCTCCAGAGGTCACTTTGCCTCCTCCTGAGATGCGGCAGGTTATCGAAAAAACAGCTGGTTATGTACACAGGAATGGAGCCTCATTCGAGGTGCGAATTAGAGAACGTGAAAGTGCTAACTCACAGTTTGCATTTCTCCAACCGGGAGATCCTTACAATGGTTATTACAAATGGCAGTTGAGGAGATACCAAGAGGGGAAGTTCCCTGGGACTGGTTCGGTTAAAGCAGCAGCATCAGAAATAACATCAACAACTGTAGAGGCACAAACCGACATGGATATACCCAAACCACCAAAGTTCCAGTTCAGCATTGACCATCTACCAATGTCATCGCTTGATCTTGACGTGATAAAGCTCTGTGCGCAATTTGTGGCAATAAACGGGGAAGAATATCTTTCAGCTTTAAGGTCACATGTTGGTTCATCACCTCAGTTTGACTTTCTTCAAAAGGAACACTCATTGAATAAAGTCTTCAGAGAGTATGTGAATCAGTACACGTTAGTGTTGAAGTTGCCGGACAAAGTACAAGAAAAGCTCAAGGAAGGTATTTCCAATGTTTTTCAAGTATTAGATAGAAGTTATAGATTGGCAGAGTATGAACAGAAACAGGAAAATGAGCGCATAACTACTGAGCAACAAGAAGAGAAACAGCGCCTTGAATTTGCTGCAATTGACTGGGATGATTTCGCCGTTGTGGAAACTATTCAATTTACAGAAGTGGATAAGATTGCTGAGTTGCCGCTGCCTTTGTCATTAGCAGAATTACAATATAGATCATTAGAACAGAAGAAGGCAAACTCACTACTCGAAGAAGCGCCCCCTGATTATAACCCCAACGAGGTTGTTATACCACAAAGATCTGTGCCCGCTGAAATACAACCCGAAATTCGACCCAGAGGTCAAGTGTCGCAATCAACTATTCCACATCAGTCTGATATTGGCTCACGGGTTTCTGGAGATCCTTATCTGAGGACTCACAAGCCTGCACCAAAGGGCATGAAGATCAGATCAGCGGGTGAGTCAAGGTTGAAGAGGAACCTGCAACAGCAACCAAACGACAATGCTGGAGAGCGTCTGATCAAGTGCCCCTTGACTGGACAAATGATCCCTGAATCGCAGTTCCAGCAGCACATAACTATTCTTCTGAGAAACCCAGAATATAAGGAGGAGAGAAAGCGTTATGAGAGCAAGGTGGCAAACTCGAATCTCACCACAGACGAAATTGTCGAGAATATTCAACGGTTAGCAAGGTCTAGATCAGACTTGTACGATGATGACGAGGAAGCACATCGGAAAAGGCAAAAACAAACGCCTCAATGGGATGGGTATAGCTCTAGTGCAAAGACCGTACAGCAGCAGGCTCGGCAGATGCATAGCAAGGAGGATATAGAGAGGCTTAAAGATGAGAGACGTAAGCGTGAGAACAGAATAGGGCCCCAAATGTGAAATTATAGAGAGCTCTCTGCAGTTCTGACTTCTTCTCTGTTCCCGAATATACAGGCACAAGAATTACGAGTTCTACATATACTTTAATGCATACGAAAAGATCACCAACTATAGATTATCAGATTTTATTTTTTCCAGACTATATTAACACAAAAGAAACCTTCACCAGATGGTTAACCTAAGCCTTCAGGGAAGAAGCTCTTCTCTTTCTGATCTCAGCCTTCTCAGCCTTACGCTCGTGGAGACGCTGAGCCAAAAGCTGAGCGTACTCAGCAGCAGCATCACGCTGGGCCTGGGCGTTCTTGATCTTGAGAGCCTTAGCATGACGCTTACGCTGGAGAGTCTGTGGGGTAACGAGTCTCTGGATCTTTGGAGCCTTGGTGTACTTCTTCTCACCCTTAACAACCTCGCGTCTGATGACGTAGTCTCTCACATCATCCTCCTTGGACAAAGCGTACAATTTTCTGATGTTGTTGGCTCTCTTTGGACCAAGTCTCTTTGGAACAGAGGAGTCGGTAACACCCTCAATGGCCTGCTCACCGGTCTTGACAATAACAAGGGAGAGAACGGCAAGGTCGTTACCAACAATGCAACCTCTGACGGACTTTCTCTTACGCTCACCATTTCTTCTTGGTCTGTAACAAGAGTGACCCTTGGCGAGGAGGAGCTTAACTCTGGTTGGGTGCATCACACCCTGCTTCATAGGGAAACCCTGCTTGTCGTTACCACCGGTAATCTTGAAGATGTAACCCTTGAACTCGTCACCGACAGAGTCACCCTCAACTTCCTGACCCATACGCTTCTCGTAGAAGACACGGAGTCTGTGCTCATCGTCGATTTCGATGCACTTCTCGGTACCGTTAGGTGGGTAAGCGATGTTGAGCTAAAAAAATCGGGTTAGAACTTGTCCAAAAAAAAGATGTCTACATGGTGATATGAAGAAGGGGATGGCTGAAACCACGAACAGGAAAATATTGTCCAAATACCATGGCATCTTATCAACGGGCAATACTTCTAGAGCATTCAACTGGTATATAATGCTGTTGGATCCTATATGCACAGAGGAAGACTCTTAGTCAACTTGAAGCTGAATAACGATAGCATAGTTGCCCGGATACCTTCAGATACTTGAATGAATACTGACTGTAATCAAAACATTGATGATCGTTGGAGAATGCTGCCTGCTGTGTTTTCTGCTCTCACTTGAGAGGTTCCCCCTCCTCTTCAACAATTGAAAAACTGAACAATCCACCAACAGCCTTAACGGTCACTCTGGTTCATCTTTTCAAATCCTTCTCTTCTTCAATCGCATTTAACTATAACATACCTTCATGATGAATAATACTCTTCCAGATCGATGTCTTCAAATTTGTGTTGATCATTCAGAGTTTGATATACTTCAAATACTTTTGTAGGAATCTGCTTCCTCACCAACAGTAAGCAGTTTCCACCACACAGTGAGGGAAAAGTACCTTAGGCCTGTGAGCGAGAGTTCCACTCTCCTGCACACTACTTTCCTCCCAACTCAGCGTACAAGTGAAAAATAGCGTAGTGCAACGGCCAAATGAAGAGTCTGCTGGAATATAGTCACAAACGGCTGGTGGTGCCCTATATATCCGCACGTGATTTCCAAAACCCTGATTGAGTTAACCTGGCATTACGAAATACACTACCTCTCTCATTGTACACTCCAAAGACGCAGCTGCGGGGCAATGGTTAGATAATCCATTATATTCGCAATAAGTATTGCGAGTTGATAACTATTAGAGGGTGAAAGTGAGGATATCCTTACAAGAGATTCTCAGACTAAATACTATCACAGTATCCAGCAGAGCTTGGAATCTTATGGCCTGCCATAAAGCATGTACAGTACATATCAAGTAAATAGAGTAATAAAAACACATAAATCAAAGCGTTAGCACATTATAACGTATGGATGTATTCTTGATAAACTTCTCTTCGAGTGTATAAACTGTCCCAGACTCGCCTTTTGTAGACTATCTTGTTCGTTTTTTGGCAGGCGTGTCATAAAACCCAGCATTGAAGTTCGCATTAGAGCCGGAGACTGCTCCACCTTGAACACCAAAGAACTGTCCACCAACCATTTGAAGAGGGCTGGGAAGTATTTCATTACCATTTAGTGATGAGACAGGGAGATTTCCTGAATAAGTGTTATTTCCTGCTCCAAGCGAGCGGTTAAAGATCCCTGTGCCGGCCCCTCCAGGAGCGTTGATTAGGCTGCTAGCGGCGCCCGAATTGGGAATCGGCAGCAAATGTGTCGCGCTAGTTGCTAGCGGGGTATTGCCACTTCCAAATGGTATGTTCCACTCGTTGCTGTAGAAATTATTAGGCGATGGAAACAGATCGTTCACATACCTTGATGGAAGTCCACTCACAGGTGTTTGCTCGCCACCAGCATTGGAAGCTGCAAGTAGTGATCTATTTGTATTGATGGCACTTAGAGGTCCTGCATTGAATGCAGAATTGCCTCCGTTTGATCCACTATAATTATTGGCCAGTGGAGTAAATTTATTTGCGGATGAGGCACCATGCTGAGTTCTATTGGAAAAAATAGGAGTAGGGAACATTCCGTTGCTTGGTAACTGCGCTGAAGACGGCGACAGCTGCGGAAGCAGAAACATACTGCCGGGTGGAGCCGTAGATGAGGATGGAGTGTTAGACTTTGACGATGGATCTTTGTGACTGCCGCTGGTATTATTACCCACTCCATGTGCTGGATTAGAACCTGGACGATTTCCACTGCCTGTGACTTCTCCCTCGCCTAGCTTGCCTTGTCGCCCAGAAGAACCGTTTCCAGTAGTTGCATCCAGTGTGGGTAACATCACCGAAGTAGGTGTGCTTCCCGAGGGCTGCATGTTTAACCAGGGGATGTAGTTCTTGTTTATTATATCCGCTGTTCCAAGACTACTCCCAGTAGCATTACTGCCAGTAGAACTGCCACCAGCTACAACTCCTAATCCTCTGTTATCCGCTCCAGATGCATCTGCGGTATCTTTAATGCCCTGCGGATGATGCATCTGCTGATGGATTTGCGGTCCTTTCTGTTCCTGTCGCGTAGAATCCATCGCCGTCACTGTCATTTCCCCATCACCATTTCTCATTTCATCATTGCTATTAGGGATCTGCACTCTTAGGACTGGCCTCTGGAGGCCAGAGCTACGTGCAGAGAGAGTTTCGTTTGTTGCGGGACTATATGCTGGGCTTGAGCGGGTGTTGAGACTGCTTACCGTGTTTGCAGCGCTGGTATTACCGCTGTTTGCTACTTTTTGTGCATAATTTGTATGGAGAGTTTGACCTGGACTTTTCAGATCCACATTGGGTGTATTGGAAAACCCCGCCGAAAAGGAGCTAGTGCTCTGAGGAAGTTTATTATATTTATCCGGAGTATCAAATGGTAGGGTAGAGTAACGGCGACCCAGAGCCGTGGTGCTCAAAGGTGCTTCTGCCTTCGGCTGTGTGCCGTTTGGGGAAGACAATATTTCCGCAGGTAGAGGTGAGGACGTATTAGTCAGGGATTGTTTGGTTTGGATTGCATGCAACGCTGGTGTTTTCGTCTTTCGCTTGCCATTGACAGGCTTCTTCCTTGAATCGCGCTTGAGAACCTCATTCATCTCGCTCCTGGATCTTTTTGGTCTCTTTGCCGCCGGCAGCTCATGCTGGGCATCATAATTATCATCTTCATTGTTATCATCATCTTCATCATCGTCGTTATCATCGTCATCTATATCGATATCATCTGTGTCTGAATAAGCCGCCTGAGCATGGTAGGCAGCAGCAGCAGTAGCAGATTTGCCAAGTGGGAGCTTTTGTGATAACCTTGATTCACTCTTGTAGCGGCCATAATCTTGGGGACCCTTGACCTCCTGCTTATGTGGTGTATTGGCATATCTTTCAAGTAGCTCGTCTGTCTCCACAGATGAGAACTCGTAGAGTTTGTGATTATGCCCAAAAATTATGACAGCAAGATCTACTTGACAGAGAATTGCCAATTCATGAGCTTTCTTGAAAAGACCAGCTTTCCGCTTCACAAATGTCACTGTGCGGTTTCGCTCCTCCGTTATTGGCTGAATTTCAATTTTTCTCCTTCCCATGATTGATTGTGTGGATAATACTGGGTGTTGGTGTGTTTACGCGTACTATTACGAACCTCACAACAACAGGTGTAGTGAGCCGCTTCGCCGGTAGTGAAAACACACAGTAATGACCAAAAAAATTGGCCAGGTTGACTGCGCAAGCCTAATGTAATAAAAAAAGATAATTTATATGCAGGGACTGTCCTATACCGCAGCAGAAGCAATAGTAGGTGGTGAGACTAGAAGCAAAACACTGGCTGGTTGTATAGCATTGGCTCATGGAGTAGACTATTCGTTATCAGCCGTGTATTTTGTGGTGAAATATGTGAATGGATATTGCGCAGATATTATCACCTAACCTCTTTAGCGCTCTCACCACAGATTTCACGTTGTATTTCTCTGTGGAGTTAAACAGCCGTTTAATCGCTAAGGGGCTATTTTTAGAATAATGGGAAAGTTCTGTGCGGGCATGCACTTTCACCCAGGTTCGCCACAAATAATGCGCCACAAACAATGAAAGTTTCCGCATGAGGTAGTTAATGAGGTGTGGCTGAAAGACTGGGGTAAACAGACCAAATGCCGTCAAGCACAACTCTCCCCGGATAGTTTATTACGCGAAGAGGGGCGAAAACTACAAAGCACTTTCCAGCAAAAACTGAAACACTGTGAGTACTCTCCGAGTCCTAATATTCGTGTATAAGTTCTATCGGGTGTCTCCTGCCCTCTGAGTTTTCATCTGCTCCCTTGCTCCTTCCCTTGCTGAAGCCGCCTGCGCTTTGCTGCCGCACTAAGGCCAAGGACAGGTGCGCTTCCAACAGTATGACGTAGATGCGGCAGCCAACCGATGGTGGTTGCAGACGGACATTCAACAGCCGCTCTACGCTAGCGAAGTATGTTCTGCTCCAGAGGGTAAAAGCACTGTTGCATCTAACCACAGTAAGGCGCCTCATCTATCAAACATTAGAGGGATGGGCACTAGTATAAGTACTTGGTATCCAGCCACAATTTTTTTTTTAATTGCATTTTTTTCTGTCAAAGCCATAAATGCAGCTGCAGATGCCTGTATATGCCAACTTGTGTCCCCCTATCTCATGAGAGAGAAGTAGACAGACAGAGCTTGCCCAAACTACTTTTAAACGTGGTGAGTGTGCCGACCAGATCCTGATGGTATCCCCCAGAACTCCTCCTTCTTCTCCCTTCCACTCTCGACAATCAAGTCGTGGAATACACATAATATATTTCATGCATTGGCACGACTGATCATGTCTGGCGAAATATATGGTTCAGATGTCCACACATCCTCAAAGAGAGAGCGCTTATTTGGTTAGGGCAATATAGAGTTATACGACCAACAAAGCTCATTGAGTCGAATTCGAGTTCTGGTCAGATCATCTATCCACAGAAGATGTTAGTATCAAAGGGCTCCTTCAGGCCTGTTGAACAACTCTGCAGAGCTCATGCTGGCAGGTTTTCGTTTGCCAGACCCAGAGCAGGCTTTGGCGTAAGACTACAGTCAACTGCTTCGTCACCAATAGACAGACCAGGAATAAACAAGATCGGTGTGCCCTATGCTGTGTATATACCACCAAGGCTTTCCAATCTCCCCAGTGCGTTCTCGCACCCTGTGAAATTCATGAGGTGTCTGTTCAAGCGCATGGCTCTTGTCGGTATCAACACCATGCAGGTGCTTAACTTTAGACGGAACCTCAAACCAGATTTTCTCCGTTGGAAGAATAATGCCATTGAAAAATATGTGTTAGTGAATACAGCATTTGCCAGCAGGCAGTTAAAATCCATACGCACGGATGTGTCGTCTTTTGTGTTCCGTGCATTGGAGGAGAGACAGGCATCGCTTCCACCTAAGGAAGATCTAATTCTCAATTGGAAGTTGGTCAAATTCAACTCTGCCCCTAAACTGATCAGCTTCCAGAACTTCCCACACGAAGATGGATCGACCCTCTTGCTACAAATTGTCTACAGGTTTCAAACAAAGCAGAGATTGACCTTCACCAAGAAGGATGCCAAGAGAGCAGAGCCCACTACTAATGTTCAGGACAGAGACCTCACAGAGTACATTGCATTCAATGTGGATCCTTACACCAATGAAGTGTGCCTCGCTGGATCTGTTTTTGAATCTGGTTGGGACGACAAGGTGCAGCCAAAGGCTATGCCGACACAAGAGGAGACTCTCCAGTACATGTACATAAACGGTGACATCTACCGTTCAGAGCCACCAAAGCAGCTCAAGTAAAGCGATTAGGAGGGAGCCCGTGCCTATAGGCAACGGCAGTTTACACTGTCCGTCACTCATATAAGCACAAGGGAATAGGAGTTGCGCCTAAAGGCTGCATATCTTTGTATGTATATAGACAGTTACATTATCTTAACAAACTAGTAAAGCTTCCTTTACTATATTGTGCACATGCTTTACGTAGAAATGTTATGCTTGTAAATGGCCAAAAAAAACTGTAAATCTAGAAAAGCATCATCTCTTCATAAAACGAAATGCTTGAGTTGCCATCAGGGGTGTCTCACTAAAGCTAGAGGCATCCAACCTACTGAGTGACTCGACTCTCCTCAATTCTCCTTCTTCTTCCAGTATTCCTTCACCCATATCCACACTATTATAACCTATACTTTTTCTGTGGTTACCATCTGGCGCACCAAAGCTCTGCAAGCTTTCAGTAATCGAGCCACGTCCCGCAGGACGACCCTCCGACGCCATTAGTCCAACAACCTCATGATAACTTGGAAGTTCAACCTCAGGTTGGTCGGGATTAGCCCCTACATCCAAATCCCTCGCTTCGGTGGCCTGCTTGCTCAATTTGAACAAATTGGTTAGCTTGCTATCACGGCTAGCGGGCAGTGACGGTCTCGAAACGTTTTTATCAGCAGGTGTACTGCCAGTTTCAGTGCTGATATCCAAGGACTGCAGATCAGTGGTAACGCTAGACGCGCCAATAGTACCAAGAGTGTTGCCCGTCCCTGCTGTGTTAATTGCACGAGGTGTATTAGAGTTATTTCCAACACTTTTGTCACTTGTTGGAGAAGATATCAAAGCATCGATGTTATTGAAGTCCACCGAATTTCCATTGGAGGTGTAACTGTTTCCACGTCTGTTCATACCCAAATCAGCTGATGCAGAATACCCAAAGGGAGACGAGGACAAGAAATTATTAGTAGGCGAGCCCATGGCCGAGAGTGGAGATGCCGAGAGGTATGACGTAGAGTTAACATCATACTCTCCGGCAAGATTTGTTGCAAAAGAGGGATTCATTATAGGGGAAGATGGTCTTAGGATTGCTTCCTGGAACGAGGGGAGCTGCTCTCCATTGAACATAGCATTAGAGGCATCAAACCTCAGGGCATCACCGAAGTCATCACCATCGTAGGACATGCCGTCACTATCGCCAACTGCCTGGGATCCAGAATCAACACGGAAAGAACGGGGCTGATCATTAACTGCGGTATCGTAGCTGGGAAGATCAACAGATTCACGAACACAGAAAGGAGACATGAGAATTATAGGCGTGTCTACAATCACCTCATAATGACGCATACGGGGCTCCGTTTGTCCTTCCTCAACCACATCGCTAAGCTTACTAATCCTGAAACATATCTGAAGTCTGTGCTTGATTTTCAAAGTTGGGAAATTTATATCAGGATGCAGGCCAGGGGGCTCTAAAGTTGCCTCTATTCTGTTTAGCGAGGATGTCGCACGAGCCCTGTGCCCCATTCCAGAACCATTACTGGTAGAGAGGAGTGGTGATTTCCCAAGCAAAGAGCTTAATGCCCCACCACCCGCCTCTTCAGTTGGGTCTTGTGTATCTCCATCCTCATCACCATTGTGATGCTGAGAAGAATCTGACATCACAGACATCATGTCAGCGTTATCATTTCCCCCGAAAACAGTGTTCGGATCAGTCTGCGTGTGCAAGAGATTGGCATGAGTATCTGAAATAAATCCGGTTTCATCCATGGCTTCAAAGGTCAGAGGGCATGTGATCTTAATGGGATTTGTGATGACAACATCATCATTACGTGCACCACGTGAACTAGCTTCTGATCCTGATAATGTCTTGTTTCTAGATCTTCCATCAATGCTACCGGAAGATCTACGGATGCCTGCACTCGAAGTGTAAGATCTTCCATTCCGTGGGCCGCTTGCTGTGGCCTCGGGAGCGGGTGTAAAGCAGTGCGTCAAGAGGTTATCGTCAGTACATCCATGGACGATCTCTGTGCGCATAGCAAAATTTGGACCTTTTTCCCTCGCACGAACCTCAAACAAAGTCACACACCTTTCTTTTTTGCCCGACAAATCACGCTTACCTATATCTGTCTCATATTTCAAGTCCTTAGATATGTATGTGAATTTCTCCATTACATTCACGCGTACTCTCTTGACAGAGATGTTCTTCACCAATGGTATAATCTTGATTTGAAGGTTGAAGGTGGCCTTGGAGAGCAGCAGATCATCAGTTCCATCGGCAGGACTGAGTTGGACAAACTTTTGAGGAAATAGAATCTCATAGTTCAAAGCCTCACTCCATACCTTGTTCACGTACACCGATTTGTTCACCGTAGTCACTGAATCGGACGGGGGTAACCTCACAATTGGGAGAGAATACTCAACTTTAATAGTTGAGTTGGATCCCGTCTTCTTCTTCGAAGATGAGCCAGAAGACTGCTTTCCATTGTTGCCTCTGTGGATCAAAGATCTCAATATGCCACCACCAGTGCTCTTCAAGGACGATACAGGAGAGAGAGGTGTGCCCATCAGATCCATTGAAGAGCCTCTTGTTGGCGAAGTGGAGACAAATGCAGCTGGTGGGGCCTGCAGCGCTGGAATTGCCAACTGATCCACCTCCACAGTCAACGTATGCCTGAGTTTGGCAGTAGCCGTGCGGAAAGTTTCAGCTGCGTTTATAGCAAAGACAACTGGCATGAGGAAAACATAGAGCCCCGGGTTGAATATTCTGCCACTGGAATCCTGTTGAGAGCCATTGGAGGAAGCAATATGTGATTCAGGGAATGGAGAAGTAGAATCATCTTGGTGCGGCAATTCCTGCCCTCTTTCATCCAGCTCCACATACGCCTCTGGAGGCAACTGCTCAAAGGAGCGTACAGATTGACTGGGCTCCTTCGATACATGAACTGTAACATCAGATGAAACTGTGTTCGCAAAAGATGAGGATGTATACATCGACTCATTCTCTTGAAAATGGAAATGTAAGTCCTCATCCTCCCCATCATCCTTTTCGTTTTTGATCGGAATAAAACAATCACAGTTGCGCAAGTCCAACTCCCACTTAATATCTTTGGCTACCTTGTAATGCTCACGGGTTACCATCTTTGATTTTCCATTTGGCAGATCATGGACTAAACCATGCGGCCAGTATGTGCTACATTTGGCTTCGAGTTTAGCTCTAACAGTGGGTACGAGAGTTTTAGGCTTTGTGAGCTTCACTATAACTCCAAATGTATGAGTCACGAAATCCATATCAGGGTTCGATTGTGCGGTCGAAGATCCCGTTGCTGTTTGACTATTTGTAGGATCTCTACTTGCATATTGAGGGTTTTCATAATGTTCTTCCTCTTCATCCTGCTCACCATCGTCAGCTGATGATGCAACTCTCGGTGGTGAGTAATGTGGCAAAAACAATATTTGCCCATTGCCTGTCAGGAATATCTGGGGTGAACCATCCTTACGGTGTTTGTGGCTACGCCAATGTAACGATGGTTGCGCAGATGAGCCCTGTTTGACAGGTTTGAGCTTCAATGGGTTACCATTCATTCCCTGAGAGATCAAGTACTTGATCAGAGCGGCATTTGCCGCCACAGTGGTATTAGGTTGCCCATCATACAAAGACGACCTTTCGCTTCCATAGCTTGAGAATGGATGCAGCGAATTGGTATCAATGGTGGATGTTGCAGATGGAAATGGGATCAGGTTATTACTGCTTTGGTTATTGCTATGCGTATTACTATGATTATCATCGTTGTGAATTCTCGTAGTAGATGTGGAGGCGATATTCTTGCGAGGGGCCCCGAAGGAGCTGGATCTAGCCCGGGCACTAGCCGCAGCACTTGCAGCTGCCAACGATGATCCCGTTGTGTGAGTAGGAGGGGAGAAGGTGATCATCACCCTCGGTGAATTGGGATCGATTTCATCGGCACTCATCTTTCTACCGTTCGATGTCAGGACTGTGGGCGGCGATAATCCGGGGTGAGAGAGATGTATGTAGTGGAATAACTCTAAAAGGACAGATGAATGTCAATGGTTTTTTACAACTTTTCCAGTACAGGATCAACCAACATATGCAACGTCCATTCAACAGCTTCTTGGGAAAAATGAATTGTCACCCTAACAATGATGTTGTTGGTAATCCAGGACACCCTACTAGCTGTGTTGAGTGTTCCCTGTATTATGTATGATAAGCTCGATGAGGTACCGCACACAGAACGGCAACTTCTCGGCAGCTAAGGGGTTACGGCTCACACGGGCGTCAATTGTAGATAGATCGTAGACAGACCGTGGATTTTTCTACTGGAGCAAGTATCGATAAAAAGGCACTGTTAGCTGCGCACCGCTCACAGCTACTGGCAGTGGGGAGTTTCGGTCACTATCACAAGGAGCCATTACTCGTGAAACTGCAGAAGCAAAGTCATGGACCTTAAAGGAATAAAAGGCACCTGCTACAACCAATGCCTTCCTTGGCTTGCCGAAGCAGCACGACTGCTCCTGGAGAACAACCTTAGGTTGTGCTGCATATAACAAGTGGCCGCATGTGTTACCGCATGTGTTATCTCCCGCGATTTCCCACAGCATGCCTGCAGCCGCTTCCCGTTATCATTGTGCCCCACACATCAATCAGGTTTTGGGAGCTCCAAGAGGGATTGATCACTAGGCGCGGTGCCGGTGCCCAGGCACTAGATAGCTCTGCTGTAAGGAACTTGTAGTGGTTCAGACACAAATTTGCTATTGCACGTGCATCTATTTTACTGCATAGGCCGACCCCCGACCCCCTTGTTAGTCATGAAGGTCGATATTGCCTCTCTTTGCAAGTAAGCACACGACTTATTTAGACTATGTTTGAAGTCAGGAGGCACAGCAGCAGGCAAAGCGTATCTCCAGAGCATTCTATGTAAGCTGTGTTGGCGCATTTGAAAGCAGGTCACACTTACATATACTAGGGACAGATATTATATAGAGAGGAGCAGCGCTACAAGAAAGCTCAGAAAAGTATAAAAGCTTAAACTTTGCTGAATATTTGGGTTCAGGACTGCAGGATCAGCTGGCAATATATCCCGTGAAAGTCCCACCAATATTTTTTTATCTCCCTTCTAGCAAGTTTCGCGTTGTACGCCTCGTGATGTCTCTTCAGACTAACCACCATGCGCTACAGATGATGTAGACAGTCTCCATCTGGAATATATCTGCAATTTGACCAATTGATGATGTACCACATTTTTCATTATTATTGCCTACACTTTATCCAAGCATGATGGCGATCTAGGTATAGGCTCTTGCGGCCAGTGCCAGTCTGTGTAACAGGCTGCGCTGACTGGAGGGGAACTGTTAGAAAAGAAATTCGCCTGAGGGGACACTATGATCGTGCAAGTTGTAATTAGAGATAACAGCCGTATACCGTCCTGTTCTATATTGACATCAAGTGAAAACAAAAAGAAATCAATTAGTATTGAATAGATACTTCAGTTCTTGCTAAAGGGGCAAAGAAGCATGCACATCGAAGTATGCACCGAATGGTGTATGCGCATAGATATGGACGTAATATAGATCTTTGAGTTGACTAATGGATAGTTATTACATGACTAAACCCAGCCATTCAATACGTTGTTGGAGGCACGGCTTGAGAATCAGACGCGCTCTTTGCACGGTGGCCGGCAAAGACGCCCCCACGGCAGTTCTTGACCGGTCGCGCATACCTACCGGTCCCTGCACATGATCCCTGCACGTAATATTTCCCCCCACACGCATTGAGCACCCTCAAATGCTCTAGGGTACAAAAGAAATGCCTGCACCTCTATTTGAGTTTGTGAGACGATCTTCCCCGGTTTATCGGATCAAAGGGCAATCAGTTGATGCAAATCACTTCCACAGTAGTCAGTTGATGCCAGGATTTCACTGGCCGTCATTTACCAGCCATCAGTTGATGCGAGGTACCAGCGAAGCATTTTGAATAGAGTGGCAAATTGGCAATTGGGTTGTGGTCTATCACAAGAGGCAATATACGTACTCACTTGTACAATTGCACACGATCAACCATACCGTTGAGGAATATGATATAAAATAATATCAACAGATCTAGCGATTGTAAGTGATCAATATCATTGATTTCTATGGAGCCTAGTAGAAACTGTCATCACCTAACCTATAAACTGCCAATTCCATAGACGCAGCCACACAGCGTTGTGTACAAACAAAAGTGCTACAGCCGTCGTCACGCAACCTCTTCTTGTATCACCTGCCTCTACTTCCCTTTGCACATATCATGATGCGCGCGTTATATTATTTCTGTTATATGCACCTCAATCATATCTGGAGAGGTTATCGGCAGCCGATGCAGTCTGCTAATTAAATGTCGGGGAATAACAGCCGTTGTTGCATGTTAACTATTGAGTTATTATGTTATGCACTACCTCAAGCTGCAGATATATCGGCGATGAGCAGGTATACCCTACGCAGGGTCGGCTAAGAAGCATTGAATAATGCGGTAATATTATCAAAGAATATATCAGATATTGCTATTTACGTAGGGACATGAAATACATAAAAGGAGACAAGGTTCCTTCATGGATAGGTACGATTATTCTGGTTTAATTCTTCAATTGAATACAAGCATCTAGATATCTTATCAACATGGAAAGCATTCATAGCATCGAATCACAAAGATATGAAGGTGACGTTAGGTCATACGAGGGAGATGACTTGGCACCAGTGAACACACATGGCTCAGCCGTGTCAAGAACCAGATCAAGAGTTGAGGGTCTATTCCAGTCAATAAGCAGAAGATCCGAAGATAATGAAGACCGCGAGAAGTTGCAGAGAATGATCTCAGCACATCAGGATGGTGTGGAAAGGGTCCTTACACAGTACTCACAAAAGGCCGGTAACTTAGGTCCTGTCGAGCCAGTGCTTGATCTTGAAAAGCCAGACCAACATCCAGACCCACAAACTACATACCATGAAGCAGACCAATGGCAATATCCTATCGATGTCGACACCGGCATGAGATTGGTTACTTTTGTAGAGGGTGATAGAGACGATCCAAGAAACTGGAAGACAGGCTATAAGTGGCTTCTCACAGGTACTCTTGGTGCCATGTGTTTCGATGTGGCACTTGCATCTGCTATTGTGGTAGGTGACATTGGAGGCCCAGCTGAGACCTTTGGCGTCAGCACCGAGGTTGTCACTCTCACTGTTACCTTGTTCGTCCTTGGGTTTGGTTTTGGTCCGCTCTTGTTCGCTCCACTATCCGAGGAGGTTGGAAGACGCCCCGTTTATGTCACAACACTTGCAGTTGCCGTTGTTTTCATTATCCCATGCGCTGTTGCACAAAACATTGGTACATTGCTTGTAGCTAGATTGATTGATGGACATGCCTTCTCCGCTCCAATGTGCCTTATTGGTGGATCACTTGCTGATATGTGGCGTGTTAAGGAACGTGGTCTCGCAATGACTGTCTTTTCTGCCGCTCCCTTCCTTGGTCCAGTTATTGGTCCTCTTATTGGTGGTTTCATTGGTGACAACATTGGATGGAGATGGCTCTACTGGGTCCTTTTGATGTTCAGCGGTTTCATGTACATTACATTCTTCCTTGTTGTTCCAGAGACACACCATGCTACCATTCTCAAGGCCAGAGCCAAGAAGCTCAGAAAGCTCACCGGTGATGATACCTACCGTTCCCTCACTGAGTTGAAGGTGAGAAGTATTCGTGAGATTGCAAGAGAAACACTTGTGAGACCTGCCTCTCTCTTGTCTGAACTGATTGTCTTCCTTATCACTCTTTACATGTCTGTCATTTACGGTCTCCTTTATATGTTCTTCTTTGCATACCCTGTGGTGTTTACAGAAATGAGAGAAATGAGTGACTCCACAACTGGGTTAATGTTCATTCCAATTGCTGTTGGTGTCCTCATCGCCGCTGCTGTGTCTCCACTAGTTAACAACGACTACAACAAACGTGCACAGAAATATATCGACCGTGGTGAGGTACCCCCTGCTGAGCTTCGTCTTATCCCAATGATGATTGGTTGCTGGTTCATTCCAGCAGGTCTTTTTGCCTTTTCATGGACTTCATACTCTAGACTCAGTTGGGCCGGTCCATGTATTCCAGGTCTTGCTTCTGGATTCGGTTTCAACTTCCTCTACAACCCAGCTAACAACTATGTCGTTGACTCCTACCAACATTACGCAGCCAGTGCTCTTGCTGCCAAGACCTTCGTGAGATCTGTATGGGGCGCCTGTGTTCCTCTGTTTACCATCCAGATGTACCACCGTTTGGGTGCTGAATGGGCAGGAAGTTTGATGGCCTTCATCTCCCTGGCTTGTTGCGCAATTCCATTCCTCTTCTTCTTCTTCGGTGCCAGGATTAGACAAAGAAGTAGATACGCTTTCTCAGGTGAGGCAGTTGCAAAGCCAGACGATGAGAAGCATGTTGTTGATTCGGACAGTGCCGATTTTGGTCACTGAACACAATCGCAACACAGGAATTCATAACCTAACGACTGCATATAGATCATAGAGATGATGCGGGTTAGTGATCTACCCGCTTGGCATTTACTTTTTAATTTAGATTCACATATACCGGGGTACATAATATGGTAAATAACTACATCTAATTTACAATTTGTTTTTCATGCACGATCGTAACTTATATTTATTTGCATATGCATTAAAAGATGAAATTATTCGGAATATATTGCTCTTACGATGTCCCTTCTGGCTATGACGAAGTCCCTTCTGGCTCTTATGAAGTCCCTTCTTGGCGTTACTTGCTACGCAACCATCGCCAGGCATTTCCTCCTCACTTGCTCTACTTACGCCATGCTGACCATACTGATCCGCCACGGGAACCACCCTCCTGCACAGTGATGGCACCTCCGCAACCTCTGACCGATTCCACATTCCGAACAGCCTATGCTCATCGCGGTAGAGAGACACGAACGGGCCACTATCTGGAGAAGCGCAAAAGCACAATTGGGGTTAAATTTGATGTACATTCCCAATATAATCCTGGTACACCATTCCAATTCCGATAAATTGGGACATTCTCATTGTTCCTTAGAACAGAATGGCGGATATTCAGAATCAGATAAAGGGATTCATTACCAGTCTCGATAGCGTAAGTGTTGCTGCAACTCCAAGAGGCTGATTCCATGTGCAAGCCAAGTAGTTTGCCAGTGTGCCAGTGTGCTAGATAGATTCTACTATTGGAACATGGGTTGTGAAACCTATTCACTATGAACGATGCTAACTCATCTTTAATTTATGCAGCAATTTCAGGGCTACTCCCTCTTGGATCAATTCGAGGCTCAAGCTAGGGTTCCTCGTTCTTACGCGGTATTGGGAGGAGGTGCTCTTTACTTCTTTCTGCTATTCTTGAACATTGGAGGCATCGGGCAATTCTTTTCTAACTTTGCGGGATTTGTGATTCCCGGTTACCTTTCGTTACAGGCGTTGGAGACAAAGACTACTCGTGATGACACCCGCTTGCTTACCTACTGGGTAGTTTTTGCCTTTCTTAACGTTGTGGAGTTTTGGTCAAAGGCCATTCTCTACTGGATTCCTTCTTACTTTGTTTTGAAAACTCTTTTCCTGTTATATCTTATCTTGCCACAGTATGATGGCGCTGAGTTCGTTTACGCCCACTTCATCAAGCCAGTTGCTGATAGGTACATCATCAAGAAGCAAGGCGCAGCTGATGACTTGATCGGCAAGGTGAATGAGGCGGCAGAAGGTACATCTACTGGTGTTAACAGACGCCATTGAGAGGCCATGCGAATGCTAGAGTATGTGTGCGGTTACTGGGCGATGATGGGAGTTGTAGGTTACGAAGAGAGAGTGAACCGAACATATTTTTTCCCATAGTTGATGAGGTGTTGGGATGCTTCTGTATTCTAGAGTGTGATTTCGCGTTGTCTAAAAAACAGGACAACAATATACAACAACTTGAATTGTCATGAACAATACATGCTCTATTACATATACTAATTTGATGTATCTCTCTAATTTATTCTGCTACAGAGTTGAGTCTAGCCCAGCAAAGTCAAATTGGTGGTTCACAGAACTTCCATCAAGTGAGTAGCATATCTTGACTCTCAATTTCACCTTTGCACCCACATTCCCTGTCACCTTCATCTTCTGCGAGGCAGAACCACCAGCGCCTACTTCTGCGCTAGAAATAGGAGAAAGTTGAAGTTTTTGAGATTTTGGAACTGCAACAAGCAGAGACACCGCGTTGAGGGCAAGTCCAGATACGTTTGTAATTTGAGCTTCCAGAGATGCCTGGCCATTACCAATTGAAATTGGAACAAACGACACCGAGACTACCGAGTCGGAATATGCTGCAATGGCGGATGGCGATGTTGTGATACCGACGTTGGAAGTAGCCACTGGCGCAAAACTGGTGGGTTCACTTGTTCCATTGTTCCCAAAAAGATCCACTCTTGAAGAGTTGGTCACAGAAGAGGAAGGCACATGTGCTGGCGTGGGAGTCCCTAGACCTGCACTTCCGAATATATCCGACAGGAGATCAACAGTATTGTCTGGCTTACTCTCAGTAGTGTGCACTGAAGCACCATTACCAGTAGGTGAATCGTCAAAGAGGTCTAGTAGAGAAGCCATCTGGGTGCCGGTGGATCCGAAAGAGCTCGTTGTAGCACCTCCAGAAGCACTTCTATGAGCAACGGTCTTTCCCTTATAGCTCAGAGACGATCCCTCATGATGTTTCACTTCTGGCGCGGGCATCTTCTCTAAAAGGCCCTGTTTAATGTTCATTGGCTGCGCAAACATTTCCTGATACTCGATAGCGCGGATTTGAACTTCAAGATTAATGTCGGTGGTTTTTGAACGAATGATCTGTCTGAGTTTTTCTATAGAAGATGGTTGTTGCATCTTGGTCGACAACTTCAGCGCAGAGGTGAGAATGTATGAAGTAAGCTGTGTGACATTTGCTGGTGATTTATAAGCAGACGAATTAAGAAGAGCATTCAAAAGAGAAATGATGGTATCCTCTGTTACAACCACATCCTTGCCAGTGGCATCCTCGTAGGTGGAGCCAGTCAGGAGATCACCATACTCTCCAATGCACCAAACACAAACAAGGGCCAGACCATATTGGTCATGGTGGAGCTGGGTACCCTTGTATATATCGAGGGTGACATGTTTTGTAAGGCTTACATCATCATTTTGCATTATCAGCGCCAGGATATTCGATAACACGTCCTGTGAGAAGTAGTTACCGGCAGTCTTGAGCATAGCCACAAGTGTATCAAAGTGCCACTTCTTGTTGGGACTGTAATTCTCGGCAGCAACAGTGAGCTGAGCTGTAAGGTATGATTTTAACTCTGTATCTGAGTTCTCAAGGAAGAGAAGCAGCTCTTTTGTTAGAACTCTAATATTCTGCTTGTTGAGAATTGCAAATGAGAGCTCGAGAGCTCTGCGTCTGATGGAAATATCAGAGTCCTGTAAACATGCCACAATAGTTGCGCGGTGACGCTGGACAGCCAGTGGCTCAAAGTTTATAACTGTCAAAAGGGTGTTCAGAGCAACATACTTGGTGTTGTTATCCTTTGTGGACAAAAACTTGCCGAGAATATTAATGCCAAACACCTTGAGGGAGGAATCTGAATTGATGTGGAAAATAGTGCGAACTGTCTCATACAAAACTGCATGGCCTGCATTTTTGTTGCTGTCTATTTTGGATGCGATTTGGGTCAACAGCTCGTTGAACGATTCCAGTTGAGAGTTTGAGTCGTCCTCCTCAAAGAGGAGGCGAAGAGTCTGAAGTAGGGAGACATATAAAAATGGATCCGCTACACCGGCGACATCATACTCCATAGAATATGCTGTCGTAGAGAGACCCTTAAGATGAACCAGCAACTTTGGTATCTGTGCCTTCAGCGAGTCTCTGGAGGACTCATCCACGGTGTAGATGGTGCGGATCAGCTGAAGGGCACCCATGAGACAGCCATGACTCTTATCAGTCAGGAGACTTGGAACCTTGGGCAAAAACACTTCGCAAAGATCGGGGTCCTTCTCTATAAGCTTGGCCGCCACAATTGCAGCCTTCTTTCTAAGATAACCGGTGCCAGACGATAGGAGCTTCTCCACAGCGGTGTAGAGATCACGCGCAAGCTCTGGAGAAGCAATATTTCCAAGTGTCACAAGTGCTAATCCTGCTACAAACTGATTTGGATTGTTCATATCATTGTTTAAAGAATTGGTCAATAGGGTCAGCACCTCCTGGTTCTCGTCAAGGATCAACATGGTAGCCATATACCCTAAGCGCTTGGACGCAAAGGATGGTGAAACTAGTAACTTGAGACATTCTACTTGACCGAAATGTGTTGGCTCACCCAGTATGTATAGATATAATAACTTGGAGATGTTTATCCTCCTGGTGAACTCGTCAAGATGGAGATCTCTAAAGGATGTACGGATTGCCGCGCTCTCCTTCCTGATGGCTGCGCGTTCCTCTGCGATTGTTTTGGCATTCCGCACAGCCTTGATAAACGATTTCAGGGAGCCCATCTTTGTTGCAAAGGCCTCAGGTCAGCGACTGATGACACACACTCAATACAACAGCTTTTAATTCAAAACAATGCTTTTTTCGGTTTAGACAAATATATATGGGACTGGAGACATCAAGGAACTGTTGAGCATCGCTGTTTGTTGCCAGCTAGCTGGTGTTGAACCGCAGGGTGGGTATCTTAGATTGTGTGCTGCACATCCTTAGAGAGTGGAATGGAGACGACAAAACTGATTAAGTGGAAAGGGTGGAACGAATAATATATACCACAGCAAAATGCAATGTCTATCAATTACTTTATACATCTATAACGGAACGCTTTTTTGACATAAAGTGGTACCAACTGACGAAACCAGCACCGTTCCCCGTGATAACACCATCTGCGATAGCCCTAATGAAGAGCATTCTCTCTTGATGATCAACTTCTTAATTTTACAGTTGTGTATTCCCATTCATCCCACCAGGGCAGAGGTATGTAAGACGATCCTCTTATATCGATTGATTATTTCCTATGTCTCAGGGGCGATTTTGAAACAAGCCCCCGGTACAGCTAAACTGTGCGTGGTGACCTCTTCTTGGAACCTACTCTGATCCTTCTGGGCCCGGCGCGGCGATCTTCGTGTATCTGTGCACAGTCAACCAGTGACTTTCCAGGGCGTGCTTCACTCCCGATATATCCTGCAAGCTTTAAGCTCTCTTCAGCAACATCGCCTATGTGCCTGAATCTTGCAGGCCCCAGTGGTGTTCCTCCATACCAGCGACTTACCACAACTAGGACATTCACCAGTTTGCACCTTTCCAGCAAGCCAAGGATACGAAGACCCGCTCCTGATTCTCCATCATCATTAAAACCTTGATCTGTTAACTGCAACTGCGAAGTGGGTGTGGGACTGCCGGTTCTCCACGCATACATGATCGGATGTGTTGCCTTATCGAGATTCTTCCCCGTCTCCTTCAAGATCTGGGTCAAATCAGTGACATCTCTTCTATGTTTTACTGCAATACATCTTCCCTGGAACTTTGATTTTTTGTCGATCAAGATCTCAGAGGCATTCCACTCGACTGTCGTAGCAGCATCGCTATGGGTGCTATAACTACAAGAGAAAAAGCTGAAGGGAAAGCGGTGATCATTGTGCCTGTGGGTGCCTGTTATGACATCAACGACAACGCGTCGACCTGTATTGCTAGCCACAGTGGACCAATACCAAAAAGTCATTCATTCGTATTAGGAACGTCCAGTATGTTAAGAGTTCCTCTTTCTCTTGAAGTTGCTACATGTTATATATTGCAGGCCAAGCGTCATATTGTCATGCACACGATCTGTCAACACTATATATCAGGCAAGGACCATTGACCGCTAACGACAATTTGACCCCGATTAGAATTAGTTATGCGGTAATTAAGAATCTCGTAAGAGTAAGTCACGAATGATAAATACATGAAAGTGCAAACTATGCGTGGAGCCTACACTCTTGTCTTGGTCCAATGGACGCAAGGTACAAGGGAAGTAGAAACGATACGGATGAGTATCTATCTATATTAAAACAAACACTAAAAGAAAAGAAACCGGAAAAAGATACACCAAAACCAAAACATCGATCAAATAAATCAACTTTATTTGAAAGCACCAGACACCCTCACATTCCATTCAATATATTACCTAAACTGCTTGGTTGTTTCGTTCATCACATTCTCATAGGTTGGGGGAGCTTCTGTTGTAGGTTCCTCGTTAAGAGCACCGTAGTTGCTGTTACCAGTTTGTGGCTGTTGTGTGGTGGAAGATGAAGAAGAAGCAACGTGTGGTCTGGTACACGATGTGGCATCACCCTGTGGAGTCGGCACGAGCACCGGCACATAGATGTGAGCATTTATTGGAGGCTGGGTGGTAGCAGCGTTGCCACGGTTTGGTGGATAGTAAAGTCTTTGCTCCTCATCAATAAGAATATACTCTTCTTCGGGGTACTTCGCGATGATGTACCATGAGTGCAACAGACCGGGAATGTAGCCAAGAATACAAAGGGCAATGTTGATAAGCGAGTCGGAAGAGCAGATGCCTCTTCTGATCCACACGGGCAGGGGTGGGAAGAATATAGCCACTATCACTAAGATGCAGTCACAGAAACAGCAGCACATATTTGGAGAACAATAATAATCACTCGGGTAGTTGTGGTCTGTTCTTGGATTATCAGGACAGATGTAGAGTATATGTTGTTCGATAGCCGCACCTTCTGTATGTCTGCTCAGTGCGATCGCCCCTGTATTTATTTAGGTGTGAAATCATTTTTTGTTTTTCGCTGCACTGGTCATCTCATCGCAGTCATCATCCTGCTAAGCCTGTGGAACCCCAGCACCACCGGCGCTCCGGTCCTGCATGAAGCTCGAGCTGTTTGCACGTAGCTGGGAGAGACCTTCCTCAACCACGTTTGTAGGTAGATGGAACTACAGAGCGAGTCATGTGGAGCCAGAGGCCATATCTTCTTGAAGGTAGCTCGAGAGGCAGCTGAAACTGTACGATACACAAACTCGGGTGCTGTGTTTCTAAACCTTGTGTCCTCAGAGTACCTGTGTTTTTGAATGTGATAGTGGCGTCTCAATACATGGGGGAGCATGGCGGAAGCCTAATCGCCCCAGTGTGTTCTTGCCCTGAGATGCCTGCGACTTTATGCCCCGCAGATCATAATCTATGGATACCGCGCGTTCCTTTACGGAAGGTTCGTTGCACGATCTCTGCCCCCTCCCCCTCTATGCCTATCTATCGATCAACGAGTCTCTGTAACATAAGGAGTAAAACAGATTAGGCTACTGCACGTGACTGGAGTTTTTCAGACCCCGATATGCATATCACGCATGCATATTCCTCAGAGTGCTCTCCACCTCAATTATATATACGTTTCCAAGTGCTCTCTTTTAAAGGAAAGTGAGTATTTCGTTATCCAAACAACTACCACTTTCAGCACATTACGCAAAATGCCATCTGTTGCTGAGCTCTCTAACCCACAGTCAGGCTCGGTCTCAAGAGTGCCCTCCGGCAGAGCCAGTGCTGCTTCCAACGTTGACTCCCTTCCAGCCTTGGGATCCTCCACTCCATTTGGACTACCATTGGATCCACTTGCCCTTCATGGATCTGTTGTTACCTCAGCTCACATACTTGTGAGTTCTGTTGCCTACAACTTGGCTGATAAGATCTTCTCGTATGCCGCTCCAGGCGCTGATGCTGCCCTCGATGCCGCACCCCATCTTTGGAAGACGTTCCAGAGAAGGAATGTCAATGGTGTGGTGCCAGACCTCACCAGACTTGAGGTCAGATCTGGGGCTTCAAACGTTATCCTTGGCTACTTGTCCAAGCTGAATGGGTCACCGGCTCTCCCAGTATTTGTTTCAGGCTCTGCCCTTCCTTACATGCAGCCAACACTGGCTGCTGCACAGAAGAGTGGCTCTTCTCTCCCATTGTCTTTCAATGTTGCTGCTTTGGACTACGACTCAGCCAAGTCTGCTATTGTCTCTGACTATACTACTCCATTGGCCGCTGCGAGATACCTAGGATTTTCTGTTTTGACTCCCTTGAACGCTATTGAAGCCCAGCAGTTCGCTCTCTTGTCTCTCGCAGTTGCCAACATTCAGCCTTCGATCAACCTTTACGATGGGCCAGCTTTCCTGAGACAAAGTGCAAAGATTGATAGTGTTCTCTCTTCTGAAGCAGTACAGGCCGCTTACACCAAGTTGGTTGCTGATTCCGCCCGTTGGAGAACTGTAGCCCCAGCAAAGAGACTTACTGTTGCTCTTGACTCCCTCAATGCCGCTATCGGAGCTTCGTTGAGGCCATTTGAGTATGCTGGACATTCTTCTCCTCATACCGTCTTTGTCACTTACGGTTCCGTTGAAGGTTCTCTCCTCCTAGAGACTGTCACAACTCTGGTCTCCACCGCAAACGTGGAGATTGGTGCTGTTGCTGTCAGAGTTCCCTTCCCATTTGACGCTGATGCTTTCGCTGCTGTCATCCCAGAGAGCGTTAGAACTGTCGTTGTTATTGGACAAGTTGCTTCTGAAGATTCCAGTTCTTCTCTCAAGTCAGATGTCTCTGCTGCCCTTTTCCTGGAGAAGGGAATTGCTGCTCCAAGTATCGCCGAGTACAAGTATACTCCATCCTTTGTCTGGGGCCCATCTGCTTTTGAGACTGTGGTGGCTTCTTATGTTGTTTTGCCAGAGAGTATCTCCGTTGCGTCTACCTCGTCTGAGAATTTCATCTTCTGGTCTGCTGACAACGGAAGGTTTGTTGATGTCCCATCAAAACTTGCTCACTCTCTCAACCTAGATGCAAACAAGAAGGTCTCCTTCAGGGCAAAATTTGACAACATTGTTGGTGCTGGTGTCCTACAGGCTCAGATTTCCGCAGCCGGTAATGTCCATGGTGAGATTGATGCCGCTGATGTTGTCGTGGTTGAAGGCACTGACATTCTCAGTCTCTTCGATGTCACTAAGTCTGCCAAGACTGGTGCAACTATTCTGATCACTCTCCACTCCAAGTTTGGGGATTCTGACACCTTTGCTGAATCTCTTCCTATTGCTTTCAAACGCTCCTTGGCGTTACGCGGTCTCAAGCTGGTTGTGGTTGACCTTGAGACTATTGGCGATGAAGAAGCCACTCAGGGCCGTACCGACCTCATTGCAACACAGGCTGCCTTCTGGAAGGTTGCTTACCCTACCCTTGGTGAAGGTGTTGTCAACAAGATTCTTGCTGCTGCTGGCTCTGAATCTGAACTGCTGGCGGTTGTCATCGCTACCCTTGTCAGCAAGGTGTACGAAGTGGGTATCAAGGAAGTTCCAGTCAAGCAGGAGTGGAGTATCCCCCTTGAGACCACTTCGGAGGACGAGGCGGTTGCCGCTGTGGAGTTGCCCTATCAGGTTGTCGAGACCTCCTTCGAGGCAAATCCAAGAGAAGTCGATGATGCCGGTTCTTCCTATACTGATTCGAAGATCGAGGCTGTCAAGAAGCTCGTATTCAAGGAGAGTTATGCAACCACCAATTCTCTCAGACCAGATCTGCCTGTCCGTAACTTTGTTGTCAAAGTTCAGGAGAACAAACGTGTCACCCCTGAAGACTATTCTCGTAACATTTTCCACATTGAGTTTGATATCACCGGTACTGGCCTTACTTATGATATTGGTGAGGCTCTTGGTATCCACGGGCGCAACAGTCCAGAGGTTGTCCAGCAGTTCCTTGACAGCTATGGATTGAACGGTGACGATCTGGTTCAAGTCCCAGCTAGAGATGACACCAGTAGTGTCGAGACTAGGACCGTCTTCCAGTCCTTCTGTGAGAATTTAGATCTCCTTGGTAAACCACCAAAAAGATTCTATGAGTCTCTTGCTCAATTTGCAACTGACGCTAATGAGAAGGCCAAGATTGAGCACATTGCATCTCCTGCGGGTGGAGCTACTCTCACTGCCTACCAGGAGGAGGAGTTTTACTCTTATGCCGACATCTTTGAGTTGTTCCCCTCGGCCAGGCCATCCGCTGCAGAGTTGGTTCAGCTCATTGCTCCGCTTAAAAGACGTGAGTACTCCATTGCTTCTTCTCAGAAGATGCATCCTAACGCAGTTCACTTGCTTGTGGTTGTTGTTGACTGGACTGACAAGAAGGGAAGATACAGAACTGGTCACTGTTCTAAGTATCTGTCTGAGCTTGCTGTTGGTACCGAACTTGTTGTCTCTGTTAAGCCTTCTGTCATGAAGCTCCCAGCGCTCTCTACCGCACCCATTATCATGGCTGGTTTGGGTACTGGTCTCGCTCCATTCAAGGCGTTCGTCGAAGAGAAGATCTGGCAGAAGTCCCAAGGTTTGGAAATTGGTGAGATCTACCTGTACTTGGGTGCTAGGCATAAGAAGGAAGAGTATCTATATGGTGAGCTGTGGGAGGCCTACCTTGACTCCAACATCCTCACACATATTGGTGCTGCTTTCTCCAGAGATCAGGCATACAAGATTTACATTCAGGACCGTATCAGAGAGAACATCGATGAGTTGACTGTTGCCATGACTGAGAAGCAAGGTACCTTCTACCTGTGTGGCCCGACCTGGCCAGTTCCTGACATCACTGGCTGTCTCGAGGACATTGTTGCCGCCGATGCTGCTAAACGTGGTGTCAAGGTTGAGGCAGCACATGAAGTTGAGGAGCTCAAGGAAGCTGGTAGATATATTCTCGAGGTTTATTAAGTCAATGACCGAGCTGGTATGTAGCACTGATATTCCTAGCACACTGTGAGAATTAAACCCACTTGCTATCATATATCTCACGGGTGACCAATGGCGATCCTGATTTTAATCATCTCCGTTTTTTTCATCAAGTTAGAAAAAGTTTAATAAATCTTGCCAAACTTGTTATTTTGATTGTATAGTAGAGCCACAAGCAGCTCCCGCATCGAGAGGTTCCAAGCGTATATCTACGCTCATATGTATATACCTAATATACTTACCTGACTATAGAGTCAGGCGCTCATATGATGTATGTAACATATGATGTATGTAACATATGATGTAAGCAGCGTATAATGCAAGCAACGTATAACGCAAGCAGCGCATGCTCATCTCCCCATCGCGCTAGTGCCCTTATCAGTGCATGCTCATCGCATGCCTCGGTCACATCCGAGGCTGTCTTTGCTCGCTCTACCGGTCTAATGCTTGCGAGTTGAGCAAAGCGCGGGGTGATAAAGTGAGATAGAGAGACCGAAACGATAACGCTCCTCTCTGGAGCCAGTGGTGATAGATACTTATTTGCAGTTGATGGTTGAATTCAAGGTCTATTCACAGTCGTTTTCATTGATGCTGAACCAGCGTCAACCTAAATTACCTGTAAGCACTGGCTGATTCAGTGAGTCGTTTGGGCACTATGGGATGTATTACAGATGAGAGTATTCCCGTGCTCTACAGGTATCCCCAAGACCTGGAGCTGATACGGAGCAGGGAATTCCCTCATTTGGATCCAGGCTATAACAAACATAACGAATATGTACAGATATACTTAGATCACGCGGGGATGACGCTTTACTCTAAAACATTGGTGGAGCGTTGTTCGCAGGCTCTGTTACACGGCATTTATGGCAATCCACATTCACAATCACCAGTGTCACAAATGTCAAGTGACATCGTCCAGAATACAAGATTGAAAGTCCTCAAGATATTCAACGCAGACCCATCAATATACGATGTTGCCTTCACATTGAATGCTACGCATGCCATTAAAACGTTGGGTCAGGCATTCGCCAACACATTTAACGATTTCTCATATATGTATAACATCAACTCACATACTTCCATCATAGGCGTGCGAGAATTATCTGCACGATTCACAACATTTGATGACGACGATATGAGTGATCTCCCGGGCATGCTTTCTCACCTATTTGAGGAGCAGGATGGAAGTCAACCGCTTCTCGTTTCCTGGACAGGTCAGTCGAATTTCAATGGGGAGAGATTTCCCTTAGGAGACTGGCATGAGCTGTTCAAAACCGGGTTGTGCCAAAACACGTCTCGCCCAATATACACTTTACTTGATGCCAGTTCCCTGAGTACCACATCTCCTCCCAACCTTGGCACTACGGGGCCTGACTTCATGTGTGTATCGTTCTATAAGATATTCGGATTCCCCGACATCGGAGGTTTGATCTTCAAGAAGGCAAGCGGCACAGCAGTTTTCTCCGGTATGGGATATTTCGGGGGTGGGACTGTGGACTCTCTATCCGCAGATCTTGGGTATGTCAAGAGGAAGCAGTCTACTGTCGCCATAATAGAGGATGGGACTCTACCAATCCATAGTATCATACAGTTGAATGAAGCGATTGACGTTCACAGAGAGTTATATGGTGGTTTTGAGGCTATATCTACACATTGTAAGCAGATCACAGCGTATTGTATTGAACGGATGCAGAAACTTCTATATCCAGGGACAAATATTCCCATGGTGGAGCTTCACAGTAGGTGTGGAGCGTCACAGGGGCCAATTGTTGCCTATTCTCTAAAGACAGAATCGGGAGAATATCTAGGGTATTACGATTTTGAAAAGTATGCCTCTGCGCGCAATATCTCCTTAAGAACGGGGACAGTATGTAACATTGGTGGGGTCTCCAAGTGGCTTAACAGAAGCAATAGCGAGATTATCAAGGATAGTTCTTTGGGACATAAATGTGGAGACCATATGGATATTATTGACGGCAAACCAACTGGGGCAGTGAGAGTGAGTTTTGGAGCAATGACTACAGTTGCTGACATAGATGGACTGATAAGCTGCATCGATGATTTTGTCAAGGATACCCTGACTGCGTCACCACCAAGGAAATTAAATTTTGAGGCACCTCAAGAGTTGCATATTGAAAATCTGTGCATTTATCCGATCAAATCGTGTCGTGCCTTCAATATTCCAGATGGTGTAGACTGGAAGGTCAACGAACAAGGTCTTGAATTTGATCGCATGTTTTGCCTTATCAACACCGCTACAGGAAAGCCACTTACACTGAAAAATAATAGCCGTATGGTGCATGTAATCCCATCTATAGATCTGGAAATGAAAACGATGAGGATCGAGAACGAATTCCTAGATTCAGTGGAAGTTAACGTTCTGGATGTGGAAAACAGCTACACCTGGCGACCAATCAAGGGGAATGCTATTTCCGGGGATTATAAATGTCTCGATGATAATCACATCAATTCATTTCTCTCCCTGATTGTTGGTGTTCCTTGTGCTCTCGCGATATCGTCTTCTGGTCCAGATAATACGCAATCGCCGCAGCAACTTCATAACAAATCAGATTTCCTTCTGATCAGTCAATCCAGTGTGCTTCATTTGTGGGAAGGAATTGAGGGTGCTTCCTCAACCCGCGGGAACAGGCAGTCACCCACTCCAGAGCTCACCATGAGTGAGAGTGATGATCAATCAGATATAAGCTCCCTTGACGCACCTCATGGTTCTCGTTCCGAGTGGCTCGCTCCCAGGTTTAGAGGTAACATCATAGTCGGTGGAAAGGGACTGACGCCTTATGCCGAAGACAACTGGGGCAGAATTCAAATAGGGGATAACGGTCCCTGCTTGTCTACGGTGGACAAATGTGATCGTTGCCAAATGATTACCATTGACGCCGATACAGGTGCAAGAGATGGGTCTCTATTTACCAAGCTGGCAAAGACAAGGAAGGAAAGAGGTAGAGTTTATTTTGGTTGCAATATGAACGTAGATTATGACATTGCTTCTGTGGGTACTGCCAATAGTTTCATGAGGATTGGCAGCAAGGTAAAAGTTCTTCAGTTTAGGTAATTGAATTTGTTTATGGTATCATGCAGTAAAGAGGAAAGGCTCAGCCAACACCATATCTTCCAATGCTGGTGTCGATCTTCACTCAATATATATAAATGCACCCATTTACTGATATTTCATGCGACTCAGGACAACGGTCTTTGAAAATTGAATACTCCTGAAATGGCGTAGCTTGATGGTAGGCATGCAATCCGTATAAGGCTGTATGTCCATGCATACCGTACAGAGTCCGCTTAACTTGGGGCATCAAGGGCGTATCTTGCAGGAGACGGATAGAGGAGGCATGATGAAGAAGCAACAGGCGCTTTGTGCAGGGAAATTGACATCAGAAACAAATATTAAACTTGTGTATAAGAAAAGCATCCATCATTGCTGAATATATTAATTATTTTGTTTTATCACCTAGTTTTCACGGATTGTGCCATAGACATACTAGCACGCTGAGAGATCACAAGTATGGCGCCCACTACAGACGTGATTGCAGTGTCTAACTTGACGGCGGGCCCTCATAGCTTCAAGAACAGCAGTTGGAAGCCGCCTCGCCAAAGATATAAGCCACTTAAGCAAGTCCTCGGAGATGAACAGAAGAGAATACAGAACAAAGATCCATCGGATAGAGATCCGTATGAGGTTAATTACATGACGCTACAAGCACCACCATCGCTGATGCCTATCAAAACATATTGTGATATAACGGGATTGCCCACGAGCTACAGGTCGCCTCGTAACCAAATACGATTCTACAATATGGAGGTGTACGAAGTGGTAAAAAATCTGGCGCCAGGCGTTGACCAGCAATACCTTGGACTCCGCGGTGCCAATGTGGTGTTGAGGTGAATGGAATAAAATGCATTGTTGTCTATAAATTTTACATATATGGAGGCTCTCTGGCTATCATAGGGCATTCCATCTATTCACTATGGTTTTTATCGTATTGTCAAACTTTGGGTTCTCGATTGCCTTCATGCCTGCAACAGACAAGAACGGGTTGCAAATGAATCGCAGGTATGCTTTATGTATGTCACTAAATACCTTAAATGAAATGAATGATGTTAGTTTATGGGGTGTACGTTATAATGCAAATTCAACGTGTACTTACTGGTTGTAAAGATCCTCCCACAGAGTGCTCTTCTTTTGAGGTTCCCAGAATAATCTTCAACCCCGTGTTGGTCTCAAATCCATATACATAAATCCCATCTTGAATGAAAAGCAAGTTGCTGCCAGTGTTGGAGGGCTCGTAGAATGGAGACTCAAACACGTCTAATGACATGTGCGATAAAAAATTGTACTTTAGAAGTTCATTTGTATTCCTTTCCTCGATAAATGAGATATCACTCGTATCTGTTTTCTCCTTCACGGTCTCTTTGGATGGAGAAGATTCTTGATTTATCTTCCCATCTGGTTCTTCTTCCTGCGTAGTGTCATTGGGTTCGCTTTGTCTAGGAAACTCTAGCTTTGTTGTTGAAACGTCTTTTAATTCCTTTGCTTCTTCCAGAGGCTTCTCGTACGGCGAAAATGCCTTTATATATAGGGGCTGGTTCTATATTGATTTAAAGGTGTCAGTAAAGGATGCCTTGCCATATTGATCTCTGGCAACGGAATAGATCCTCAGTTTTGAGCTCTTTCAGCTTACCTCCCGCGTTATCAGGGAAACAAAATATATTGCCATGTTGTATTTGCTGCTCGCAATGAACTCATTAATAAGATAAGTGAAGCCGAAAGGTATTCACCTTAGTCTATATCATGCAATTGTATCTATCATATGAAGACAATACCAGGTTTATTACTACGCTTAGGGCCATGCACAGCCCTCGTAGCCGCGTTAAGATTGTCATCTATCTGTAAGATGGCAAGAAGCTGCAATATGGGGAAGCCACGCACGGGAAGAAGATTGCGGTACGGACTCCGGGCGATACATGTGAGATGAACGACCTTAGGCCCAGGAGGTTTTATGGGATATAATAAAGAGATGAAAATTAATAACTTCCTGGATCTTTAATTGTATTCTTCACTATAGTGGAGTTGTGAATGGCATAGGGAGTTAGGCTAGATGGCGCCAACGATCTGCTTATCCAGCAATATGGAAGTCAATACAATGGTAACTATACATATACACTAGAGAGATGAACGGTATTTTCGGGGCATGTGTGAAAACAAGAACTTACGAAACGGAAACATAACAACATATAACGAAGAGTGGTTTCAACACACAATAGCAAAAAGTGGTGCCTATACAGAAAACTGGCTAGCCTATGAGAAACTACGCGTCACCAACAAAGACCTCGTGTGGGACTTCCTCGTTGTCCATCACCAAAGCATGCTCCTTGTACATGTAAAATTGTAGAAATATTATTCCATCTTCGAAGACTGTCCCCACCGATCCCAATAGCCATGAGAGATTCAACAGAATGTACCTGGAGTCACTCCTATAGAAGAGAATCTGCAGAGAGTATGTCAAATTGCCAAATGTTGAGAATATGAAAAACAATAAACTCAGCCCTTTACATGACTTCTTCACGTAGTTTTGGTGTATCTGTGGGAGCCTCGCAGTGAGGTATAGGAAGGCTGAGATATATCCGAGAATCTGGGGCCCATACTTGATCTCTTCTGGAGGAGAATCTCCAATATCTCCTCCTTCGCCTGGATTGTTGCTTGTTGAATGAGACGAAACAAGATAACCAGTGACACCGGCTAATACAACAAACAACAATGGCAGGATAAACCTTGTGAAAATAGAGTGATCTTTAGGGTCGAGTACGATGGAGTCTATAGAGTTGAGACGAGACCTGTGGGATTTGTGAGATCTGTGAGACAGGTGTGAGTTCCTCCTTTCTGGTAATGGAGGAGTCTCCGAATCTACCAACGGTGAGAACTCATCATGAGGAATGGCATTATCCTCCTGCGCCGTGTGAGAATGTGAGCTTCTCTTCCCTCTGCGGAGCCTCGAAGTTGAGCTGCTCACAGAATTGCGATGTTTGTGATAAAAATATTTGTAATAAATGTATGAAAGAATAATCATGCTATCTGAGAAACAAAACCAAAGCGCAAGGATTATAACCTGTGGTAGTAAACCTGCCCATAGCGATCCCGCAAGATTAGCCAAATCTCCAAAGAACCACAAGCAGATGAACTCCAAGGAAATTCCATCTGCACTCTTCAATCTCCACTGTTCAACTAGCTGGGGTAACAGAAGCACCACCCAGCATGCTAATCTAGAGTCATGAAAAGTTAGGAATTCCCTCTCTAAGTCTAAAGGTCCCAAACAAAATATCTTCAAAGATGCAGGGCAAATGTAGGAATACTCACGATGTTGAACCAGCTATGCCAGACAGTGCTATTCTTAGTGGAGATGGGCTGATTGTGTCACTTATGCCTATACGTCCACAGCCGACAACAGCCGCTGTGAATATAAATGATGCCATTGCTCTTTAATTGAACAGAATGCAACACGAATCTACTCACTCAGGATAGTGATCTAAATAATAAAGCTTTCCGCCTCCATCTCTAAGGCCATATAGAGATCTCTCATATGCTGCAGCCTCAAGCAAGATACTATCGGTGGCTCAGCTGATGAGTGATAGATAGATACCCTTAGGCGCTAAATGAAATTACCCCATTCAGCATGTCTGCGTGCCTGGGAGGGGACCTGTTCTATGGCGCAGAGGGGATTACCCGAACCAAGCGGCTTCCTGAGTAGGCACAATTGGCAGGCACAACTGGTAGGCACAATTGGTAAAACAGATGGTGGATACAAGTGGTTGACACACTAACTAACGCTAGATGGGAGGGAAAACTTTTCACCTATTCTCCTCCTCTACTGTTTTGTCTACTATAATTTATGTGGAGGTAAAAGAACAATTTTTCAATATTAAAAGATCAAGGATAGTTTCATATACCCCTTTCATTACAGTAATCTTCATCCATCAAAATGGTAAGTATACAATAGTTAACTTTAAGGCTAAAGGATCTAAAGACGCTGGAATACTTCTGTGAAAACACAGAATTAGGACGATTTCTGCTAATGCGTTCATTTGCAACGGCTGAATGACTCCGATGACCCTCTTCTACAAACCTGTGTTGAAGGAAGAAGTATACCATTCGTTCTTTATATTCGTAAAATCTAGAGCTTGGAAGAATTTTTTTCAAATCTCAGTGTACAGTATTCTGAATTGAATGTGTATGCTTTCTTTGTTTATACACCGGCTGAGTTTCCACCCATCATGGAAACTGTAGAGGCTCGGGATGTATTTCAGCGTTTTGTTATTCCTTCTTTTATGAAGAATTCAAATGCTAACTGCTCCTCCTCAATGACACAGCCTGCAAAGAAAGTTGCTCCAGCTCCTTTAGCCAATAAGAACTCCAAGAAGGTTGCTCCAAAGAACCCTCTTATCGAGTCTACTCCAAGAAACTTTGGTATCGGACAGGCAATCCAGCCAACTAGAAATCTCTCCCGTTTTGTCAGATGGCCAGAGTACGTCAGACTCCAGAGACAAAAGAAGATTTTGTCCCTGAGACTGAAGGTTCCCCCTGCCATTGCTCAGTTCTCTTCCACCCTGGACAGAAACACCGCTGCCGAGACATTCAAGCTCCTCGCCAAGTACAGACCAGAGACTGCTGCTGAGAAGAAGGAGAGACTTACTAAGGAAGCTGCTGCCATCGCCGATGGAAAGAAGAAGGAGGATGTCTCTTCCAAACCATTTGTTGTCAAGTATGGTCTCAACCACGTTGTGTCTCTCATCGAGAACAAGAAGGCTAAGCTAGTTCTTATCGCCAACGATGTTGACCCAATTGAACTTGTTGTCTTCCTCCCAGCTCTCTGCAGAAAGATGGGTGTTCCATACGCTATTGTGAAGGGCAAGGCTAGACTCGGTACCCTTGTGCACCAGAAGTCTTCTGCCGTAGCCGCTATCACCGAAGTTAGACCAGAGGATGAGGCTGCTTTAGCCAAAATTGTATCTGCCGTGAATGTCAACTTCTCTGAGAAGTACGAAGACAACAGAAGACACTGGGGTGGTGGTATTCTTGGTTCTAAGGCTACTGACCGTAATGCTAAGAGAGCTAACGCTGCTGCCTCTGCCAACTAAGTTTATTTACTGCTTGCATGTCTTTTCAGGGAATTGGGATCTTACACATCATTATACTTCAAAAAATAATAAAATCGTAACATAAATATTTGATTATTTCATTCAACATTTAAATAGACTCTCCCTTTGTTTTAGCTTGGACCCTCTGCTGTATCGCTTTGGATATATCAGGGCTGCAATGCAGAATAGGGGCTGTAGGTTGTTACTACCAGTCGTGCTGCGTGTACTGCCGAGTATCTACCTCCTCACTTCAAATAGTTAATAATGCACGTGATTGTTGATAGGGCGGGGCCCTAGCTATAGCTTGGGGTCCTAGTCTTCCTAGGCCTCTCGGGCAGCTGAACAGCCGGAAGAAATGACAGAGAGCGTGAACTTTCCAACGGGAGGGCTCATACAGTATTTTAAACATATGATAATAGCGTTCCATTATTATGGTATTGAGGAGACTGTAGTTCAACCACTCATAATTCGTAAGTAAATATAACAACATACCACTCAAATACTGAATGTACAAAACTGGGAGCTATGTTAGAGGACGAATCACCTGCCGTGATGAACTCGAGGGAGGGAGGAAGATCGGACATCACTAGAGAACATCAAAACACAGCGTTATAACGAATGTATGATATTAAACCGATAGAATCTTGTGTAAATTGCAAGTGTATTTCTCATAGAGAGGGTCAGATTTGAAGAAGATTTGTGGTTGTTTATCTGCATTGAAAGAGCAAAGTTCGTGAGACATCATGTGGTACAGTGGTCAAGCAGTTCAGTTATTAGCAAATGGTATATGGAGATGCATAATCATGTTATAAGATCCCGTTACTAACTAGTATGTCCTTTGTAGAAAATGTCTAAGTCTAAGAACCATACAGCTCACAACCAGACCAGAAAGGCTCACCGTAACGGTATCAAGAAGCCCAAGACCAACAGATACCCTTCCCTCAAGGGTGTGGACGCCAAGTTCAAGCGTAACCACAGATACGCTCTCCACGGTACTGCTAAGGCCTTGGCTGCTGCCAAGAAGGAGTAAATCATTTGTTAATTTATAGATGATTTTGTTTTTTATGGTTGGAGTGTAGTGCAGGAGAGGTTGCTCGGGGATATCATTTGCATAGAGGACGTTACCATGTGTTTTTACAAACCAGGGTATGCCTATTCTAGCACTAAGTGAAGGTTGTATCATTCAATAAAATGTAACGAAAAATAAGAAATTGATTCTCTTGAATGCATTCCTCGTAGAGAAATGGGTCATACTCGGATGGATCCGTTGTGGTTAATCAAAAGAGAAATTCATGTACAAGATAGTAAAACTGGCGCAAACGCTTTGCAGTGGCGTCAGCTCCTTCTTTCCTTCCTCCAAGAGTGCCTAGTAGAAATATAACAATTCTGCTCCCCGCACTTAACCAGCCAGTTGCCTAAGATATCTGCCGCAATGGTGAGTGACCAGGCACTCCAAGAATCGAGCTTCTGTAGAGATTTAGCAAGGAGTTGCCATGCCATACTTTTCTTGTGAGTGGCTTTATTGTACTATCCGAAGGAATCAGACTTAGAGTAACTCTCTAATACGGCTTCTGTCATCTGCAACAGTCGATCACAATGAAGAAGTTCGCTATGCAGCTGTTGATTTTTTAACGGAGGTCGAAGCGAATGTTCCCAGACACACTCAAGTAAAAGTGGAAGGAAGAGCCCAGTGAAGACCCTGATGAGCCAATAGCCCATCCAGAGCAAGCCTCGAAGATGTAAAGCAACTGAGTTCCCAAAATCAAGGGTGGCTATCAGATGGTGAATCCAACAGATATATTACTTTTAGACACACAATTCAATGCACTACTCAAAAGATAAGCGAACGGCATGTACAGCACCAGCTGCAATAACCTACTTCAGTTCCCCTTTTCTCCCCTAAAGCGATACAGTAATACCATAAATGTGGCGTTGAAAACGACCAACATCACAAATGGTCCCGTAGAGAGTGCATCTCCAAACCAGCCTCCTATCTTGTTGATCACTAGGACACCTAAACCACCAATCAATGAGTAGACGCCTGAGATGCAACCTTTGTAAGAATAGAACTGCTCCTGAGAGTTAATATTAGACAGCATTGTCATACAGAGGATGAGGAATCCTATCTGCGAGGCACCTATCAAGCAAGCAAACAAGTAGATCATGACACTTTCATCAGGCTTGGATATAAAGCTGATACCCAAGAATCCAATAGCAGAACAGCTGTTAGCAATCAGGAGCAAGCGGGCATTATTGTTTATTTTATCAACACATATGCCAACCACTGGTCCCAGCAACAGTGTTACGAGGTTAACCACCCCGGTGACTATGGAGGAAAGAATATACGACTCTCTGCAGTGATCTGTACCTACTGCAGAGCACTTCCCCGAATCATAAAAGTAATGATGGATGTAGAAGGGAATAAATATTGTGACAGTGAGACTGACACATCTCGATAAGAAACCCGCAAAGTAGGTGAGAAGGATTATTGGATTGTCGATTGAAAGGCGCAGCCCGTGTTGAATAGATTTCAGGTAGCTCATGTTAGTTGGTGGTCTGAATCCCAACATCAATTCTGCTTCTACAAATGAATCTGCATCATTCACATCATCCATGAGTGCAGCATCTCTCTCCTCAATCCCGTCAAACATTTCATCAAGGGCATCTTTGAACAATTTCTTCTTGTCATCTTTGTAAAGAATGAAGTAAAGGCCAGTGCCAACACCAAAACACATAAAACTGGCTACGTAGTATGAGTATATCAACGAGTAGTTGGCAGGGTTAGTGGCACCAAAATAAACGGGAAGACGGAGAAGGCCCAAAACTGCAAATACAGCCCCCAATGCAGATGCCACGCCCATAATAGATGCCTTTGCACCAGCCTTTCTCCTTCTGTTGATATCATCGAGTTCTTGAAGATTAGAAGCAGCAGGTGTTTCGACAAGGTCATTCTCGTATGCCAAGTAGTCACCTCCACCCCTCTCATTCTGCTGTTGTGATACCTCGGTGTATGAACCGAGACGCAGAGGGCGCAAACCCCGAGATATCAAATCTGTGAACTCAAAATTGGAATTGTTGATTTCGATGAGCATAACAGGCAAAGTGCTCAAGGAGGAGGTCACACCCGTCGCAAACACCAATCTCCAGAATAGCATGCCAGGATACACTGAATGCCTCACAAATAGGCCAAATCCGAAAAAACTGACCCCCATGAGCGTGAACCCTAACACCTGAAGAGGTCTGGTACCAATACGGTCGCAACAGACTCCCATAAATGGAACCAATGCAATAGAGAGCAATTCATCGCAAAAACCAAGAGTTCCGACATAGCTACCAACACTTTTTGAAATTCCCAAAACATCTGTGATGAAGAACGTTTGCGTAACAACCAGGAACACCACAAATGATATGCTGAAGAAGCATGTTGCAAAGAATCCCACGAAATTCAAGGTGGTGTAATTGTCTATTTTAACTCCAATTGCTCCGCTGTCTGTTGGTGGTGGGGCTACCACCGGTGAATCCTCGCCAGCGTTCTCCTGCGACATCTTTGTATATCAGGATTACCTAGGCTTGCTGCTATGATCAGCGTGATTGATTTCGTAGTTGAAGCTTAATGCGCCGAAACTATACAACTGCAGTCATACATAAGAATAGACGACTTCACACCAGTCTTGTTCCTTATATAACTACCACCAAATTCGAATGCTATAAGTTATTATTTATGAAAAATGTTGTGGAATGAAAGAATGACAAAAGACGACATCTGTCCCTAACGGCGATCAAAACTCACCCGTGTTCACTATAGCCCACCGCCCCACACCATTTCCATCTCCATCGCCATCTCCATCTCCATACATTATGTGCTGCAGGTTGTGCCTTAGAGTACCGCACCTTGCGAGATCCTGAACTCTCTGCAGGCCCTTCGCCAGATATCTCCGAATACTCCATAGTGCGTTTACGCCGTATGCGCTGACGTGTTTAGCCGAGAAGGCGCAGACGTTGAGGAGAGGAGCGCAAAAAGTGGAGGCGGACCGGGAGAGAGTTGCAGGGGGAAGAGAGATGGCAAATTGTGGTGAGAGCGAAGGGAAACTCGCACTACTGAGAGCGGGAAGGGAAAGGCCCTACTGAGAGGGAAGGGAAAGGCACTACTGAGAAGGCTTACCTGGTGGGGTACCTCTTTCCAAGAGTATTTTTTATATTTTCTTCTTTTCTAGGGCAACTATTCGCGAACGATGTAGCACAGATATAATTCCCTGGACTTCCAACATACTTCTTTCTTTGCTCTGCCCGCTATAAGCTGCTCATACTATCTGACCTTAGTCTTGTACACCAAAGAACCCACCAACCAAGTACACACCACTTCTTTCTCCCTATGCTGCGGCACTGACTGATTGTAGACCATTGTAGTCTGCACCATAGTAGAAGCCCACTACCGAGTGGTGCATACAGTCGACAACTGCCAACAATGCAAGCCACAGGGCCATCGTTGGCATGGAGGGAGCGAGCATCTATCTCCGTGCGCCTAGGATCCTTGATCCATCAGACACGTAAATCTTTTGGCAGATGTGCAGCGCCAAAAGGTAAACAAAGCAGACACGCCCTAACAAATAACAGATACGAGTACTGATTTGTACCAAGTGGTTGGCAACCTCTTGAGACAACGAGGCTGTAAGACAAACGAGGAAGGCACAAAAAAATCAGTATACCCCATTCCTTTATATTCAAATTATCATCATATGTGCTGTACTTGTTTCTAGTGTTTATTCTGTGAAAGAATCCCGTTTGCACTAGATCCTTCTCCGTTCGGGTTCGCTTTCATTTAACAGTCCCCTTGAGAAATGAGAGTCGAGGAACTCATCATCGATGGGTTCAAGTCCTATGCGGCCAGAACGGTTATCACCAACTGGGACCCTCAGTTCAATGCAATTACTGGATTGAACGGTTCCGGTAAGTCGAATATCCTTGACTCTATATGTTTTGTGCTAGGTATATCTAGTATGGCCACTGTGAGAGCCTCTAACCTCCAGGATCTCATCTACAAAAGAGGGCAAGCAGGTGTCACTAAAGCCAGTGTCACCATCGTGTTCGACAACTCGGATACATCGAAATCACCAATCGGGTTTGAAACAATGCCCAAGATTAGTGTCACCAGGCAGATCGTCCTTGGCGGTACTTCCAAGTACCTGATTAATGGTCACAGAGCCCAGCAGCAGGCTGTGCTCCAATTGTTTCAAAGCATCCAGCTCAATATCAACAACCCCAATTTCCTCATTATGCAGGGCAAAATCACAAAGGTGCTTAACATGAAACCTGCAGAGATATTGTCTCTGATTGAAGAGGCAGCTGGAACCAAGATGTATGAAGAGAGAAGGGAAAAGGCAGAGAAGACAATGGCAAAGAAAAATATCAAACTTTTGGAGATCAGAACTCTTTTGGAAGAAGAGATTGAACCCAAACTTGAGAAGCTACGAAGCGAAAAGAAATTTTTCTTGGAATTCCAGGAGACACAGACTGATCTAGAAAAACTGACAAAGGTGGTTGCTGCTCATGACTATCATATCCATGCCTCCAAGCTGGAGAAACACGATGCCGTGTTGACTGCGAACCTCACAACATTAGAGACTCTTAAAAGAGAGCAGACTACCCTTGCCAAAGAGATCCTGTCCCTTGAGGAGGACCTCGCTGCAATGAAGAAGCAGAAAGAACAGGATATGGGCAATGGTACAAAGCTGAAGGAGCTAGAATCTGTCGAGACGAACTTGTCCAATGAGATTGCTCGTCTCACTACTATGAAGGGCCTTAAAGCTGAAAACCTGGCTGAGGAAACCCAAAAGGTAGCTGAGATAGAAGCCCAAATCCTGGCTCTGTCGCACTCGTTGCAAGACAAGGATCGAATCCTTGCTGCTGCTAAAGAGGATCATATCACTGCTAAGAGGGAGCTTGGCATATTGAGGGAGGAGTACCAGAAAAAAGAGGAGCTGCTATCGACACTTTCGACCGGAGTTTCTTCTAAAGGCTCCACAGACAGTGGTTATATGGCACAGCTGCAGGAAGCTCGTAAGAATCTCTCTGAGTGCAAAGTTGCTGTTGAGCAGGCTAAGCTCAAGATTAAACACCTCCAGCAAGAGCTGAAAACCGATGCCCCTAAACTTGCAAAGGCTCGCCGTGATAACGAACAGATCTTGGCAGATATAGAGAAATACAAGAAACAGTGCCATCAGATGGAGCAGAAGATGGCCAACTTGGGATTCCGCCCAGAAACGGCTAAAGAGCTGAAGGCACAGGAGAGGGCGGTCCAACAGAAACTTTATGAGGCAACTAGAGAGGCAGAGTATCTGAAGCGTACTGTAGCCAATCTTGAGTTTTCGTATACTCGACCATCCGCTACCTTTGATCCAAAATCCGTGAAAGGTGTCGCGGCTCAGCTATTCACAGTGAACCCCAACAGCTTGGAATCGGCCACTGCCCTGGAGGTATGTGCTGGAGGGAGGCTTTACAACGTCGTTGTGGATACAGCAGCGACTGGATCTCAGCTTTTGGAGAAAGGTCAGCTCCGTAAGAGGGTTACCATTATCCCACTTAACAAGATTGACTCAAGAACCATTGACTCAAGAACCCTTCACACTGCCAAGGGTTTGTCTCCTGGCAATGTGGAGCTTGCACTTAATCTTATTGGATATGACTCAGAGGTGGGCCGAGCAATGGAGTACATCTTTGGAAGCAGACTCATTTGTAAGGACGCTGAGACTGCCAAGAAGGTCACGTTCCATCCACAAGTGCGCACAAGTTCTATCACGTTAGATGGAGACACCTATGACCCGGAAGGTAGGCTTTCTGGTGGTTCCCGGAGAAGTGGTGGTTCGATTTTGGTTGATATCCAAAAGTATAACGATGCTAACCAAACTGTGAAAGCGCTGAACGTGGAGGCTAGAGAAATCGAAGAAAAGATGAAGCATGAAATGGAGATGAGTGACAAGACAAAAACCCTTCAGCACGATATGAACGTTGCCAGACACCAGTTGGAGCTATCAGAAAAGGCTTTGAATAGCAGCCCGTCGGCTGTCTTGCTCAAAAAGAGCGAAGCAAACAGAGAGGAAGTTGAGAGGCTAACAGCATCGATCGAATCTCTTCTCGTCCAGCAGGCAGCATTTGAGAAGGCTGTTGCATCCATTGAAACCGAAATGGAAGAGTTCAACAGCGACAAGGGTGCTAAACTAAGCCAGCTGCAGAACCAACTAAAGTCTGTTGCGGAGAAGGTCAAGAAATCAGAAGGAGTTGTTGCCCACAAGTTTTCCAAATACCAATCGGTTCAAATAGAACAAGAGCAGCTTGGTGGTGACTCTGAGGCGCTTGTAGATAGCCTCCGGGAGGCAAAGGCCAACGTTGCTGAGCTCTCTGCTGACAAGGAGAGAATTGAACACGAGATACAGGCATCCACACCTCAGCTCGAAAATATTCGCAGACAGCTTGAAGATGAGAGATCAAAACTCGTAGGCATCAACGAAGAGCTCAAAGAACTCAGCAAGGTGCTAGGCGACAAGCAGGGTTCGCTTGATGAGAAGAATCTCGAGGCTCAAAAGCTTTCTCATGGTTTGGAAAAGCTGACCCGTGTCCACGAGGCGTTGGAATCAACCCTCAAAGAGATTGTGACGCAGAACGAGTGGGTTTCTGATGATAATATTTTGGCCAGTGTCCTGCAGCAGTACCCCAATATTAATTTGGACGAGTGTCACGAGCGTATTGCACAGCTCTCGGCTAGGTTTCAAGGGATGAAACGTAAGGTGAACGCAAATATCATGAGCATGATTGAAAATGTGGAGAAGAAGGAAGTAGCACTCAAACAGATGATCAGAACCATTGAGAAGGATAAGAGTAAGATCGAGGAGACCGTTAACAAGCTGAACGAGTACAAGAGAACAACCTTGGTGGAAACCTGGCACAAGGTGAGTGAAGACTTTGGCCATATTTTTGGAGATTTATTGCCCAATTCATTTGCTAAGTTGGTGCCTTCAGAGGGCAAAGATGTAACCGAAGGTCTGGAGGTGAAAGTTATGCTTGGGAAAGTTTGGAAAGAGAGTCTTGTTGAGCTTTCTGGTGGCCAGCGCTCGTTGATTGCTCTGTCACTGATTATGGCTTTACTCCAATTTAGACCCGCTCCGATGTATATCTTAGACGAGGTGGATGCTGCCTTGGATCTTTCCCATACGCAGAACATTGGTCACCTCATCAAAACAAGGTTCAAGGGCTCGCAATTCATCGTGGTGTCCCTTAAAGAGGGTATGTTTACGAATGCTAATAGGGTTTTCAGAACAAGATTCCAAGATGGTACGTCTGTTGTAAGTTCAATGTAGATATTTAGGGAACAAGAGGTTGAAATCTTTTCTATTGGGATAATTGTAATAAATAAAATGCACTAAACTTTTATAACCACAGACGCATATAGTAAGAGTCGTGTTATTCGTCTATCTATCGAGTTTGTAAGCTCTCGTAAGAAGCTGTGGCAGTCTTTTCCCACACCCAGTAAGTAAGGCCATCAAAGGAACTGGAAAACTGACTTCTCTGCACTTTGTAGTGGCCAAGGTATGGCAAGACTCTCATGATAATAACCCAGTAGACCACGCCAACGCTCAGGATGGAAAGACCAACCAAGGCGAAGCTCCTGTCATTGGAACCATTACCAAATGGTAAAAAGGGTGAAATCACAATTGACAAGCTGCTAAATAGACAAATCACAACGAGATATGTTGGCGCCTGCAATGGTGCAATAATATTTGGAAATCTCGTTCTCAATCTGTACAGGAGTGCAGCAGCCAGAATTGCATGGAATAGTTGGTTAGGGTATATCTGCATAGAAACAATGTAGTTGTACAACCCCTTTTTGCCAGCTCTTGGGAGGTAAATAACACCGATGGACACCAGCCCATGCCAAAGCAATGCCACTAACGGCGTTCCCATGGGTCTGTTAGAACGTAGGAGGTTCGAGAAAGGTAGGAAACCTTCTCTGGCAACTTCCTGGTTCATTCTAGAATCGGAGTATACCACAACCAGAACGTTGCCTGCGGCACAAATGGCAATAACGAAGGAGAGCAAAAATGCCCCCATTTCATTCCCAAAGAGTTTAGCGAAGAGAAGTCCACCAATTAGCTGACCTCCATCCAGTATCTCGTCGTGAGGGATTATTACCAAATAACATAGGTTCATCATCAGGTACGCCAGTAGTACAATGACAATTGAAAGAGGTCCTGCAACACGCAACGTACGAACAGGATCAACGATCTCGTTCTGCACTGTGTGGGCAGTTGTCCATCCACCGAAGGAGTAAATGGCCTTCAAGACTGCCGTGGCGTATAAAGATCCAGAAAACAAGGAGAGATCTGGCACCTTGAAGAGAGAGTCTCTAGTGAGGTGGTTGGGAAGATGGCTGAAAGATGAAGGCACGGCCAAAACATACAATCCGGTTGCAATAATAATCACCAATAAGATCAATTTCAAGCCTCCAATTGTGTTCTGTACATAAACACCTGTCTTACGTGAAAACCCGTGCAACAACACTGATACAGCGATCAACAGGGCTGCCAGCATCTTTGTCTGATCTTCATCGTTTTCATAACCAAAGGCATATCTCACGTACTGTCCAAACACCAATGCATTACTCGTTGAAAGTGAGAATAATACAGTGAAGACTCCAAACACGATGCTTGTGAAAAATCTTGGATAGGGGTAAATGTATTCAAAGAAGGTCTTTGTTGCACCATTCACCGGTAAAAGAGATCCCAATTCGAGATATAGCGATAAACCACTTATGGCGATAAGGCCGCCAACAACCCAAGATAACAAGAACAGCGGAACTGAACCCGCACAATCTTCGAATATTCCACCCGGAGTTGCAAATATTCCAGACCCCACCATGCGAGCAACAAACAGGATGATCGTGGAGTATAGGCCAAGGCTCCGCGCATGAGGCAACGAGTCATCGAGCGGTATAAGAGATCGCCTGGTTACAACACCGGATGCTACATCTTCCAATAGATCAGGTGCCGGGTCATTAATTGTGAAATTGTGTTTTCGCGGGACAGATTCAAACGTGGGATCAACTTCCTCTCCGACTTGTGCTATGCCTACTAGGGCAGTCCGCTCGTTCGGCAAACCAAGCATTGCGTGGGGGACCTTTTTAGAATCGTGTACACGGAATGCAAATCACGTATAAATATACTCTCAATTCATATATATGAAGTCCTCGGAGAACTTGTCACACATATCTCCTCTTCACTATTTATGATCGTTCTCTTCCCGTGCGATAAAACCGGTATGCCGGTATCAGTCCTCTGCATTTCCCGATTGGGAGGGAAGCTGATGAGAAATGTTCTCCGCCCTGCAGCTGGCACCTCTGCTTATCACCTATCAATATAGTTCCGGTGTAGCGGATTTTGTTAGCGATCGCAAGACAGTTATTATTTTGTACACTTAAGTAAGATATCAAATATTCATTCATAGCTTATTTCAGCAATTTTTTGTTTTTTTGAAAACTATATGATCATCTTTCTATGCATTATTTAATTCCAAGCCACCAAATTAGTGAGATCACATGTGGAAATATAAATTCAGAAAAGCGGAGGGGCAAAAAAAGGTTCGTGTTTTTATCACACGATAGAACAAACATAATTCCTTTTGATTTCTGAAAATCAGCCTGATATATTTTATTATTATACAAGAAAGTCCAATAGCTGAGTGCCTTCAGAGTCAGTGAAGTTAGCACACTCTTTGCGGAGGGACCATCCAGAAGTGCCTTTACCCCACTTTATTCGTACTGCTGTCAACAAACACACTGTGGTTTATGGTGAATGACTCTCTCCCCATCGCTTCAAGTGATGTGCTTGGGAAAGTACAATACTTTAGTAGCAGCAATACGCTGTAGATGATCGAAAGCTGGCTAACGTCATTTATCGGGATCGATCGCTGTGTTGCTGGACACAGAGGCGACTTACCCAGAATGTCCCAAATCCCACAGTTCCCGGATTTGGGAAACTCCAAGGATATCTTGCTTTGCGTCGCTCACATTAGGTTCACTTCCTGCATATTTGACTCTGATCTGCATTGAAGTTAGTGTGGAAGGGGTCAGAATTGGGCCATGTCCCTACCTACAGGTCGCAGCCGGAGCTGACTTCGGTAGACTCCCCAGGATACCGCAGGCGGAGAAAGCTGACTTCGCGCGCAGGAGCCACTGTTGCACCCTATGCTGTCCTTGTTCACCGGCATAAACCGTTATCTGACTATCTGAAAAGCTTAGCATTGAAAAAGGTGATGATATCTCGATAGTTGTTGAGATAAAATCGTTTTAAATTATCGTACAAGACCTCTACAATTGTATACTCCATAATGCTCATAGCTGCTCATAGCGGCCAGCCTGCTGGCGAATGAGATGCACCGGCAGGATTTTCCGAGGCAGGCTGAAAACGGAAAAAACTAGATGCCTAGATGAGTCAGCCTGCCAAAATAGGCGTAACAGTCCACACCTCGGTGTAGCCTAACAAACGGCCAGTATTTTCCTCCACTGCTATACTTAAACCTATGATTATTTTCAAAAAGGTTATATTTCTTTGAATCAGCTCAACTCTCTTCATCAAATAGACACATTTCAAGGGTAAGTTAAATCACCATACAAAGTGTTCGGTAATCGATGGCTCATCGAGGGCACGCAAAAAAAGCAGAGCCCGCTGCCGTGCGGCGCTCTTGCACTAAACTTTCAGCTGTACAGCTTTCTCATTTCTCAGACGGTGACTGACATGATTACTTTTTCTAGTCCCAATCTACTTTAGAAGTTGATTCGCCAGCTCGTAAAAAGAGGCTGCTTATAGAGAATACAAGCATTCTAAACGTCTAGATATCTTTAGAGCACAAAATGACCCAAGATCAGCTGTATCCTTCGCATAATGAATTTAGGAGTAAGTGAAAAAAAAGAGGCAGCTAGTGGACTGTGTACGATCTTTAGATGGGAGCGGCAAGCTAACATATTTTTAGGTGATACTTTCACTGTACCAACACAGTCGATGCTTCTTTCAGCAGTGACTTGCTCGGTTGGCGACTCCGTCTACAAGGAGGACCAGGATACCCTGGACCTTGAGGACAAGGTTGCTAAGCTGGCCGGCAAGGAGGCTGCAGTTTTCTGTGTTAGTGGTACTCTCTCCAACCAGGTTGGTCTGAGGGCCCATCTCTTCCAGCCACCACATAGAATCCTCTGTGATTATCGTGGTCACGTTTATGCCCACGAGGCGGGTGGATTGGCTACCCTTTCACAGGCCATGGTGACTCCAGTGATTCCATCCAACGGTTTGTACTTAACCCTTGAGGACATCCTGGAGAACTACATTCCTGACGATGGTGATATTCACATGGCACCAACCAAGGTGGTTTCTTTGGAGAATACCTTGCATGGTATAATCATGCCCATCGAGGAGATTGCTCGTATCTCACAGTGGTGTAAGGTGAATGATATAAAGCTTCATCTCGATGGAGCCAGACTTTGGAATGCTTCTGCTGAAACTGGTATTCCAATCTCTGAATACTGCAGTTATTTTGACTCCGTTTCTCTTTGTCTTTCTAAGTCACTTGGCGCACCAATTGGTTCTGTCCTTGTTGGTGAGAGGACTTTCATTGAGAAGGCCAACCACTTTAAGAAGCAAAATGGTGGTGGTATACGGCAAGCAGGTATCATCACCAGAATGGCCTCTATCGCCATCGATGAGAATTTCTCGAAGCTTAAGCAGAGTCACGAGTATGCCAGGGAGGTTGCTGATTTTCTTGAGTCCAAAGGAATTGCTCTGGAATGCCCAGCCCATACCAACTTTGTGTTCATCGACCCAAAGAAGGTGAAGATCAATCCAGCTGTTCTTAATGATATTGCTCAGAAGAACGATGTGAAGGTAATGGGTAACAGGTTTGCATTCCACTACCAGGTGTCGAGGATCGCCATCGAGAACCTCAAGAAGACATTGCTCGAGGCCTACGAACACTCTCTAGAACATCCATACACAAGTGTTGGAGCTATACGGCTTTACCGCTCTAGCTCAAATTCTAGTGCTGGTTCTAACGCAGCTCCTACCAAGCTGCAGAAAACGATTTAAAAAAGTAGACGATCTCTACACACTAATAATGGCACTGGGACACATATAATAGGATTGGAAGTTCAGCTCGTTGCATACTGAACATGGGAAATGTCGATGACATTTTAGAATGCACACATATACAGCACCACTCTACGGATCCCTTCTCTCTCAATCAAGAGAACAGTTGAAGCAAATTCGTGCCCACAAACTGCAGTTGATTGCGGCAGCTGCTTTGCCTACTACGGTGGCAACCATCCTGCCTTGTAAGCAGTCTGAAGGATAGCCAACAGCGGCATATGCATGCTTTGAAGGGATCAGATACCTAGATGATATTTGATATGATGGCATCGGCGAGAGTGGTGGTATATACATACATACATATATATATATATATATATATATAATCAAGGGAGTTTATTTCACTTATATCACGGTATGACACCACAGATGCTTTACCATTAAGCTATAATTCTTATTATATTTTAATTATATTTAGATATGCATAATTACGGCTTGAATTTATAGACAAACATTCTAACGATGCCGTGAATATTTTCTGTGAATATCTTCCCAAGTTGTGTCTTCCATTAGACGAGTTGAATGGAGCAAGGATATCTAGTAAGCGAGTTGCTGTTATTAATGACATTGAAGATTATATGTCTGAATTTAATTGATTTGTATATATTATTTGCATCCACACAAATGTCATTATTCTCAATTTTTTTTTCATAATTCCATGCTACCGATTCCATGCTAACGATTTTTGCTTGTATCATAATCTTTAAACGTTGTCTTCCTTGTATTCTCCACCGTTGGGGTTAATGTCCATCGCGCGGGTGCCGTGCATTACAGCAATCCAAACGGACGCTCCAAGGCTACGTATGGCACTTTGTTTTCTAAACTTTCTCTCAGAATTTGACAACTTGGGAGGGAGCCCGGCTGTAGTGGAAAATGGTGTTATGTACTCTGCACGTCAAACACAGAGAGACAGAAGAGCCTACAGACGATGCATCTCTCTACGTGCACTCACCAGCTGACGTCCAAGCCGAAAGTCCTGCGATGAAACCCTGTTCACATGATGTGCATTGTGAGGGAATCACCGCGAAAGCCCTTCTAAGAGATGTATGTGTATTATCATAGAAAATATGGGAACCTTGAAAGTCAAGAGACTGCTAAAGAAACTGGTTCAGGCTAAGAGAATAGATGTTGATTATGTTAAAGCTGTGCTGTATTTTAATTATCAGGTGTTTTTTTTAATTATATTTTGTCCCATTTTTGTTGTTGTTGCTTTTCCGGTTTTTGTTTTCTTCACCTCTGATACATTATCATCTTGTGATTTAAGCACACACCACAGTAACCCTCTATATCCAGGATGCTACTAAGCTGTGTTCTGGCTTTGGTGGGCCTTGGGTGGCTAATCGTGCGATTTCTGCATTTGACAAACGTATCAACAGAGAAAGCGATAAAGATACTCAACATAAATGTGCCGAAGGTTCCCAAGATCTCAGTTGATCATGTAACTGACAACATGATAGCGTTACATTGGGATAATCCAGTTGCCTCAACTGATATACAGCGAGAAGGGTCTGGTGTTGACAAAAGCACACTCCCATTGGACAGCATTCACACGTTTATGCAGAACAGCTCCACTGCCAGCGGGGTAGCGTCATACATCCTCTACATAAATGGTGTTCAGACGGCGAATATTGACCACAGCCAGACCTCATGCCTGCTGTCAGGATTGAACCCCAACACCAAATACCAATTGGATGTAGTCGCGATTTCTCCTTCCAATTTCAGATCGAAATCGTTTCCTATATATGTCAGAACGAGAGAGGCCCTATCGAGACCAACTCAAGACGGCGGAGTCCCTGGCTCTCAGCCACGAGTTGGCGAAAGGCTAGGTAACCTTAAGGACAATCCTGAAGATCTCTTGAATTATCTTGCACATGCCAAGGAGGAGGAGAAAGAAAAGCTCAAGTTGCATAATACTTTCCGCCAGCAGTCACCTGCTAATGGACGGATGACCGGGGGACGTTCCCGTTCAAATACGTTGGAGAAACCGACTGATCAAAATATACCGCCTCCAGAGAAGATCACTAATATAGAGGAGCTGAGATTTCTACTTGAATCTGGTCAAGAGGAGTTGCGCACCATTTTACAACAGCAGGATCAATGTCAGGTAGATTTTAGCGAGGAGGAAGCCTTTCTCAACAGCAATCGAAACGATCTTAGAGAGAGAAAGAAGATAGAAGACAACAATAGAAACAGTGTAAAATCGGAGATAAGATACTTAGAGGAGGCAAAGAGGACTCTTGAGACTAAGATTTCAAAGAGTCAACAGAAGCTGCAGGAGAAGCTGGATAGCATGGAAGATAAAGAGAATGAAATGCGCAAATGGACGCTAATGATCGAAGAAAAGACAAGTGCAAACGAGAAACTTTCCCGGGAAGCACCAGCTGAAAATGCAAAGCTCGTGCTTCAAATCGAAGAGCTCGATAAAGCTGTGTTTTCCTTGCAGACTGAGCTACACGACATCGAAGAGGATATCAAAGATGCGGTCAGCAACAGAAAGCGCCTGGAAAACCTCAAACAACAATTGTCCGCCATTTTCCAATCACTCGAAGAATCCACTGACATATACACTGGATCACTCAGTGCCGAGGGGCTCAGAGCACTTGATAAACTCGCCAAGATAAAACCAGATTGGAAGGATGAGATTCATGCCCAAGCTATCCAGGACTCGAAGGCGGAAGCACTCTGGAGAGCACAGCAACAAAAAGAGTTCCAGCACTGCAGGATTGTCAAAGAAAAGTATCAGTCTTTGATTGATGAGAGTGAGATTGTGAAGAACATGATCAATCAGATGATGGCCAATAATGGCAGCGAGCACCACTCCAACAATAGCAGCTCCAATCACCTTAGTGGTCTGGGTTCACTACCCAGTATCGACAATTCTCTCAATGCTGCAGCTGCATATAACCCATTGAATATACAGCCGGATAACGGAGATGCAGGATCCCCTTACTACAGTTATGAGCACCCAGATCCCTCGCTGAACAATCCACAGATAGGGTCTGGGCTGTCCCTGGGTGGATTATGGAACGATGGCCATGTTTTCCGAGGTGGAATACATCAGTCCGGCTCAGAGAATGGCAATGGCCGTCTAATCTTAGATACTGCATCCCATTTACAAAACTTAACTGTTCCTGATGATATGATTGCGTCGCCAAGTGTTGACATGTTGTTACCACAGTCACTGATCGATAGTGAAGATCTCAATAACTTCTTTGAGATTACCGATGCTGATATGAGGCCCGTGTCCTCTCAGATGTCATCTCCCTCCTTTGGTACAAGCAATATGGCTGGAATCCACAGCGATGTCCTCTCTTCTCATAGTGCGCTCAACAGCACGAGGGACTACATATACCCTTTTGGCGTTGGCTCTCCACCTCGTGAAATGTCCATACATATGTCCAGTCTTGGACAACCATCTCAACAGACACAACAGCAACAACAGCAAACCCTACACTTGGACGTGTCGCCGGAACCGTCTCCATTTGGTCGTCTTTCACCGGCTACTTCAAGCACTACATCTCCTCTGCAGAACCAGATGTCTATCGACACGGCTCCATCATCTCATGTTTTCCACGAATCCATCTCGGCCTTCTCACCAAAGAGACTGTCAACGGTGTTTGGATTCGGGAGGAAAAACCATGATCTATTGAACGGTGAGACTACTGATGAAAGTCCCCTCGTTCCGGCCTCATCGCAACATGACCATGGAGCAACTTCTAGGATATTTGGTATGTTGAAGAGACAGCCATCCAATTCAAACGGGAAGATAATTCCTCAAAAGAGCATTGAGGTGAATAATCCATTTGTGACCTCTTCTACAGGAAGAACAAGAAGTGAAAGTTTCGGAAGCAGCATATGGAGCAACAATCCTCCATTATCAAGCAACAACACCCCGCCCATCAACCAAGATGGTTTGACTTGGGGTGCATCTAATTATACTTTTGCCCCCACTGGTTCAAATATCGCTGGCTTGCCAAATTTGGCTAACCACTCGTTCACTCCGATAGCTCAGCAAACAACAGATGCCGGCTCCACTAACGAGTCGCCTGCTGTAGTGGTATCGCCGCCAGTTGATGTCACTGTGGCGGGAGAGGAATCAGAAACATCAGACCTGTCAAACGCTCTATACGAAACACGCAACTCCTCCAGGAGTATTGCTAACCAATCGGTGACCAACAGCGATGTGCTGGATGCCATCATTACAAAAGAGGATGGCGTTGAGACAGAGGAGGTGCCAGCCTCCCCTTCATTTTTCAAGAAGAAGATCTTTACTTTTGGAGTTTCTCCGACTAAGGTAACCACCAAGGGTAGCGACAGATCTTCGCTTTTACAGAACTCGTCGGTTGATGAAATAGATGAGACAAAATTCGATTCAACCGGAGGCAACTCACACAATTTGGGATCTAGTTATGATAGCGCTACTACCAATTCACCTATTGCTGGACATTCAAGGTCGTCAAAGTTTTTCTCAAAGATTTCTAGGAGGAACTCACAGATAACTATGAATAGCGTGTCCCAAGCTTCAGCAACATCTCAAACATCACGTAGCAGTGGTCTGAACAATATCAACTGGAGTCTCGGAATGAGTGGAGGTCCTACGAGTAAGGATAAGCACAAGGAGAACGATAAGGAGAGAGATAGCGGTGAAATAACTAGGGAATCAAAAGATGCGTCTTCAAACTTTGCAAGGAGGCTGAGTTTCCTGTCAAAGAAGGACGCTGTTAAAGATAAGGACAAGGATAAGGACAGAGACAGAGACAAAGATAAGGAGCAGGAAAAGGAGAAGGAGAAAGAGAAAGACGAGTATACCAAAGACCATCTCAAGGCAGCCGCTGGAAAGCTTAAGGAGAAATACCATGCCTTTGAGACAGAGGCTTCTATAGCCGAGGTAGAGGAGAGGAGCGAGGACAGGATTTAGGGGTAATGATGTATATGTTTAAGAATATGTAACGACTATTTGATCTACCTTTTTGGCTACATGTATTTTGTTGTATCCATGACATTGCAATCACCAGTTGCTTCCTGCCTTTGATATAAATATGATTCTCATCGAAGAGTCTTTGCCACCGCTGTGGGCAGCTTTCTGGTACTTGGGTGTGGTGTGGAGAAATTGTGTCTCCATATTGTACAGCGTTCAACGCAAGAAGCGGAAGAGAAAAGACAGCAGAGCAATGCATACTGCAGCAATTATTAATTAATATTCCGGATCGAAGTTAGCTAGAAAATCGTCACTATCAGGCACCTTAACGCTGAAATCATCGGCTCCAGACCAATCTACTTTCACCCTGCCTCCCCTCGTATTATCTGAGTTTTTCAGAATCTTCGCCCTCTCATCTTTCCAATCTGCACTAACATCTTCGAACCCCTGATCCCAGAACAGTTTGTACATTTCTTTAAGTTTTTCTTCTTGTTTTTGTCTCTCCTCCTCGTGAGCCATCCACTCCATATGTTTTAAATCGTCTGACGATGGCTCGTAGATATGCCAGATGACGTAATGGGGTAGGCCAACCACTGAAAGGCCCATGCGTTTGCACATTTTTCCAAAAGCCTCCGTTTCAGCATGCTTCTCAAACGAGAATGCAGGGAAGTGAGCACCAGATCTGAACACACGAGCACGTGAAAGAATCGACACTCCTCCTATTCCATCCAGCACCATCTCCACCTCTGGGTCCCCATATGGATCTCTCAGATAAGCCAGGTGCGGCCTCCAGGTGGCGTACTCAACATATCCTTCCACGATAACAGCATCTTCATCTAGGGTATTTGCCAGCTGTAGTCCTCCATCACTTTCCTGCCAAGAATTCAAGTCGTACGGCTGCTGATTTCCCAACCATTCAGGGAGTGGTCTCCACACATTGGGGACTATGACATCCTTGCCATGATGCATTAAATCCTCCAGAATTGTTGGTGGAATGATCTCCACATCCACATCCCTCCAGTAGACCCAGGAATGGTATGGCTTGATAGCCACAGATGACAACCAGTTTCTTGCTCTTGCCATTAATTTCCGGCGCGGTCCTTGTGCCTCAAATCCATGTCTATCAGAAAACCCTTGGCCAATGACTTGACCGAAATCCTTTTCGTAGATGTCGATGTCACCAAAGTGCATTTGTTTGTGTGGGCTATCCTGGACCAAGTGTAGCTGTTGAGTTAAAACGCCCATGGTGTCATCTGAGGAATCTGACACCAAGAAGGCAAGGTCTATGAGTCTATGTGGATATGTCATGTTTCGTAGGTGGTCGAAGAACATTGGCAAATGACTTGCAGCATCTCTCAGGGGGACACAGATCAGCACCCTTTCCTCTCTCTGCCAGCCATCAGCAGACCCGACAAAGTCTGCCAAGTCGTAGAACTCAATCTTTTGGGATGGTGTGAATCCTGTGGGTTGATAACTGTGCAAGGTGAAAGCAACGAATGCGTAATAGGCAGATACCGTTGATACTATGCAAATTATTGCCAACAGCAACCTAACATAATATTTTTTTATTATGCGGCTAAACTTCCACCGCTTCTCATCTGACGATAGAAGAGGTCTATACATTGCGAAAGCAAACGGTGTTAGTTCTGCAATTTGGAAGACTGTGGCTGGAGAACTGGCGATCACTAGGCAGCGACGCAAGATCGGTAATACAAAACGCAGTATAACAGGAACAAATATACTCACCTTAGTGTGATATCATCCATACTAATGACTTCAACAACTTGTAAAGTGGACATGAATGGGGCTCAACAGTAGTTGGTTTTAATAGTTACGATAGAAGAGGGCCCTTCTATCAGCCAAGCAATCGAATTAGCGAACCGAGATAATTGATATGTTGCGATTAAGCCAATTTGTACCGTTCCCTTCCCCAGTATCTCTACAAAAAAACCAAAAAAAAATTATTAATGATGGAATGGAATATCTATGTATATGTACAGCCTAAACATCCAAGAGTTTCTTCCAAAGATAACTCCGATATAAGAGTACTCTTCTCCCCAGTTGATCTCAATCGTCACTCGTCTGCCGTTCCAAAAATAATACTCCTAGCTCGTTTACAGCGCTCACGCTCTCAGCACACAGGCAGACGTGTAACGAAGCCGGGTAATGAGAGCAGAGGAAACCCTCAGCATACAGAAGGAGAGAAGGGCGATGGAGTGTAGATGACAACTGCCAGCGCGTCAGTGTTTATCTTGGCATGTAGTGTGTCACGGAGATCAGGAAAGTGCAGAGATCAGTAGAGTCGAGGGCTCTGTAGGCAAGAGGTGTGTATGGTGCAACTTCTTATGGTGCGCTAGCGCCGTGTTGCCAGGAAAGTCAAGGGGGAAGGAGGAGAACAGAGGGTGATCCGATAGGACACCATTGAGAGGGGCCGTGAGATCCATATATAGCGAAACACAAACAAGCTGTGCGCATTCCAAGGATAACAATCCATTATTGGCTGAGAGAGATGGAGGCAGAGATGTCAGTTTCCTCTCCCTTGTGCAGTTCTCCTGGCTCCCCATAGTTCTTATGCACACTTTGACACGAAGCTTATCAAAGCAGTGAGATCATACAGGGCCGCGGTTGATAAACTATTGCACCTAGTGTCTGCAGAGAGTACTGCGCTACCCAGGCTGTTAGCGTCGTGCTATAGAAAACGAAGAGTCATTTAACCACACTGTCTTTATTAATCTTGATGTGGATATCTGGCAACTAAGACAAAAGAATAAACCAATACAAGCGCTTTCTTATTGCAATTGTTATACAGTATGGATTGCATACAGCGCACGTAGAACTACATTCTAAATGAACAGCTCCGATGTAGAAACCTTCCTGGAAGAAGATTTGATCAGAGGAGGCACCTTCCTAGGCTTATTGAGAAAACCAGCCTTGTACTCCGGAATTGTTATCCTCTCTTTAACAGGGCGTACAACATTGGAAATGGAGGCCTCCTCTTTTTTTTCAAACGTGGACATACGGTCTGAAATGGCTGATACCTTCTGAGGCGCCTCGGTCAACTTTGCTTGCCCTCCTTCCACATTTTTGGGCAACCTTCTCTTGGGGCCTTTAGACCTCGTTTTAGTGACATGATCCAGTTTTCTAGGTTCTGAATTGACGTCCGTGTTGCCCATTCCAGAACTGGCCGCGGCACCAATGTGGAATCTATTTTCAGATGTAGCAGCAGCAAGTGGGAAGGTTTTTGCTTGAAGCGGAAGGGGCATACCTGCCAATGGCTGTCTACTAATAACTGAGGCCAGTTCAGTCTGGAATCGAGTAATGGGAGCCCCATCTGGCTCCGACATATCACCTCTGGATAGTACATGCTCACTTTTCTCCACAGGAACTGCCAATTTCTCAATCGCGGATGACTTGGGTGTTTCCCTCGAGCGAGAGATCTGAGATGTCTTCTGCAAACCCTCCGGCAGACTAACGATCGGCTTTTTAACTGGAAGTACAGGTTTCAGCTTGCCGAATTTCAAAAGTGCCTCAGGTTGCTCCTCTATTTCCTTAGTGATTTGCGTGGACGCTTTTACTGTGTTGCGTTCAGGTGGCTCCGCCAGCTTCACTACAGGTTTCCTAGAAGGGGGAGCTGGCCTGTCAGCTGTCTCGGAGACTAAACGGGAATTGCTGTGAATCTCGTTCTTTGATGTTTTTTCTATACGATTAGACCCATCCAGGGGAGAAGGTTTCGGCGGCACAGCAGGGCCTTTTTGCAGATTATAATATTCCGTCTTAGTCTGAGGAGATGTGGCTGAAATATGACGATGAGTGGGGCTCCTCAGCAGATTGCCTGTCTGCTTTTTAGGGGTATCATATTTTACAGCACTAAGATCACTTTCTGGTCTCTTCGGAAGAAGAGGTTTGCCCAACAGTCTCGCCGTTGTATCCAAATCTGGTGCCCTTCTGCCGGCAGAAGTGTCCACCACGCTGTTCTTGAGAGAAGGCGCCTTGGCAGCAGCAATTGCAGAGACAACAGCTATCTTGCCTGGAACGGGAATATAATTTGCCACAGAAGAGGATGTAGGGGAGAAACTATTTGAGGCTGATGAAGAATGCAGCGAAGCAGGCTTCGTTTTCACGATTGGGCGGGGATCGCCCTGGCTCAAGCGTCCATGCGAATTTGGTTTCTTGACAAAACTGAGCGACTTATCATCGACATCATCATCATCTGAGTCATCAGATGCTGTGTTATGGGCTTCCGCTGAACTTGCATTTACCCCTATCGGCACTCTACTCCTCCAAGCATCCCTTTGAACTGGCTTCATCACCTCCTCGAGTGTGATGGGTTTAGGCCCCCGCCGTTTGTGATTAACACCAGTAGGATCGTCATATGCACTTTTAGGAGCCAGGGTGGATGACTTAGATATGCCAATTGGATTGGAAACTGAAGTAGTATCCAGTTCAGGTTCCGCTCTGGCTATAGGGCGTATCAACTGAATTTCAACTGGTGCAGTGCCGGCGTTATGCGCAGAAACACTTCTTTGTTGAGTCAAACTGTACCTGTTAAGATTAATGGGCTTGGAGGGCACAATTGGAGGTTTCTTTGAAGAGTTCGCTCTCTTCTTCAAAACATCTTCCTCTAGCTTTTTCCATCTCAAGTCATCTTCCTCCTGCCTCTTAGCATCAAGTTCGCTCACCCTCGCAAGAAAATCGCCGACATGTTGATCTCTTGTTGAAAATGACAGAACAGGATTCATGGATGCCTCAAAATTAGACCGTTCTATAGGAGGAACGTTGTTCAATTTGCTATCGAAAAGTTTCCCTATGAGATTTTCATCATCCTTCCCTTCAGACGCAGTTAAACCTATTGTGCAGCGCTGTGATCCACATCTCACCGCAGCTGACTGCTCAAATGACCCACACAGCTGCATTCTCGTCCGTAATAGGGGAGAAGGAACCAGACAAAGAGGGATCGTCAAAACGGGATTGACATTAACACGACCAAATCTCTCCCTAGTAGAAGGGTTAGATAAAAGGAAACGCTTCAGCGATAAGCAGATGTCACAGCCGCATCAGCTGCGGCTTGGTATCAGACAGATGGGATTGTTATGCATGAGGTGAGTAACGTTCAAAATTGCTAAATACGGAACAGGATCTGCCTCAATTCGCAAGCCTGCAAGGGCTCTTGTTAGGGTTGGAAGATTGGGCAGTTGGAATTAGAGCCCAGGAAAGGATAAGGAACTGTAGGGCATTTTAGGGATATAGAATGAAAAAGAAGTGTGTTTATTTCCGACCGTGGCCAGTGTCATAAAAGTGTGGGGTAACAAAGGGATGAGGGCAACAGCACAACCGGATTCTGCCCTTTGGTGAAGAAAAGAGCAGTTTCCAAAAATATGCCTTAATCTGTGTAGTTGAGAGTAGGGACCAAAAATTGAGCCAACCTTTGCCTTTGATCACTCTTCTTCTCTAGCCAACTCCAGGAAAAAAGGAGCTGAGAGTTAAACGAAGTGGAACAAGGCTGGCCCTTCAATGCAGAGGCAGGAACTTAATCCGACCAAAAGTATATATAAATGAAAAGATTAAAACAAACCATAAACAGAAAAGATATAATCAACCAAAATAACGAGAAACCCAACCCAAGGGAAAAAAAAGTCATGAAAAAAGGAGGATAAAAATGCTCGTGAGGGTACTATCACAAGCAGATACATAGTATCGGCGTAGAGAATAAACTAGTACTCTATTTATGAATTCAGCGAACAGCACGAATGTTGTTAATTTCAAGAATGAACTTGCCTTCCTTGAATTGTTGCGACTTATCTGCGCTCGTAAGATATTCCCATCCAAGTACACTGTTGCACTGATGGCACATTATGTCGCACACAGCATATACCCCAGTAGTCATTTGTCGTGTTTCCGGTCGGCCTCTTACAATATTGACCCTAAACAGCTGTTAGTAGACCAAGAGCAAAAAAAATAGCTACGTTATTTTCATGCTGCATCTACTTACACATTATGAACAAGATAGGCATCTCCAGTCTTTCCGTGGTATCTATCACTGATGATAAGGTTAGATACTGAGAGATGAGTTAGACAATTGCGACACCCGTAGGTCACCACCTTGCCATCGTCGCTGTATCTGTGGGAATAATGGTAATGATCATGGTTAGAGAATCCCAAATCAGGCTTCTTGGATAGGTTGTTGGTGTCAAAGTATGTTGAGTAACGAAGGCCCATCTTTAAAAGAGGATTGCTATGTATTTAGGCTTAAACGGGATACATACAATATCCTTTCAGCCTTTGAAGATCTCAATTATGGCAAGTATACCAAATTATTACTCTCAAAGCTTTCAAGAATACAGCTGTACTCTCCCTGTTGCAAGGCCTTCTGCTCAATAGGTTCCTTAGCAAGGTAGCACACTTGTGCGGAGCCTCTTGTATTTAACCCATCCCTCTGCCCCTACAGCGTAAATTACTCGCATATTTAAACGCAAACAGTGCGCAATACAGGCAGCTGGCAGAATGTATGTATGGAGCCATTGGTACGTGCATGCGTACTCTGTACCTAGGTGGGAGGGGAGTTCTTTCTATTTCTCTTCCCGCTGTACTCGTTTCACCCGGTCTGCTCCCACACACGCACCCTTTGCCCCATACAACTTAAGAGCCTTATCTCACTGGAACTTGCCGGTAGTGGCCGCATAGCATGGTTGTAAACCAAATGTAAGAAACGGGGACCCATAGATAATCAGCACTATGAGAAAAAAAAAAAAAGATGTGATATATCAATTTATTTGATGCTCTCCCCTCCTGACTCTGGGAGCGGGTCATCATTCGTAGTATATTACTCGCACTAACGGTGGCCCGAGCGCTCTGCGTAATAATATACTCTTTCCGAGGTGCATAGCACACCAGCTAAGGCAGGGTTAGCACAAAGAGAAAGCGCAAGGCCAAGGGATCTCTCTGGAGGGAGATCTGAGCCGACTTCGTTACGCACACACGACAAGTGTGTGGGACAATCGAGTACGCACACTTACATACACATGTAGGCAGATAGATATAGATAGAGAGATAGATAGTGAGTGGTCTACATACATCTCATGCATTATTTGACTTTGTTTCTGAGATGACCCAATCTCGAAGATACCACATCAGAGGCGCTGGGAGCAACAGCAGACTCTGATTGAACCTGATAAAGTGATTAACGCCACCGGCAATTCATTCTCATCCTCCTGATAAACTTTTCATGTGCCTATTAGTCAAGCTGCAAGATATGAGGCTCTGATATGAACCCTATGTGCTAATTTACAGTGTGTTTGACCAGAGCTCAAATTACCAAAACCAGAATGGAGTATATCAAAGTCGCAAAGGTATGTTGAATCATCATATTGCTGGATCATAGCCCAAGCTTATAGCTTGAGTCGTATTTATCGCTAACACTCATATCTCAAGGTGTCGAATGTCACCCTCCACAAGCGTGGGCAGTCAGTACAGGGGACCCTTCACTTGACCACACACCATCTTATTTTCACACTCCCACCGCCACCACCAAATGAGCCGCAACGTGGCTCAAGAGAGTTATGGCTTTGCTATCCTATGATTGAGAAGGTTGAGTTCAAGCTTGGCACATCGTTACTATACCTTGAAGGGGCAATAAGTTCCAGTGGTGTGAAAGCACACCACACAGAGAATGGATCCACAAGTAATAGTGAGCTTCATTCCAATACGTCTTTATCATTTGACAACATGTATGATCTTCAAACTGCGGCTATGTGCAAAGGTGCCAACCTGCGCATAAAGTGTAGGGATTTCACATTCCTTGCCTTTGATTTCCCCGACCCTAAAAAATGCAACGACGTCTTTGAGAGTGTGATGAAACTCACTTGCTTAGATTCTGTTGATAAGGTTTATGCGTTCATTTACACTCCAGTAAAGATTGAGATACCTCTTAATGGATGGAAATTGTATGATATAAAGCGAGAGTTTGAGAGACAAGGGTTATGTTTAGATGACTTACCCACACACACTCAGCTTGACCACCCAGCTTTATCCGAAACCAATAGCACATCAAAATACCACTGGAGACTTTCCAAGTTGAACGAGACATATCGATTGTGCCAGTCATACCCTAACGGCCTGGTTATTCCCTCCACAATCTCCGACAGTGTGCTTGCGTATGCTGCAAAGTTTAGATCAAAGCATAGAGTCCCCGCTCTCACCTTCCACCACAAGCACAATGGGTGTGCGATTGTAAGGTGTTCGCAGCCTTTGGTTGGACTAAAACAAACGAGGTCATTCCAGGATGAGAGACTTCTTACAGAGGTATTTAGAACGAATGATTTGCAAGCCGGATCCAACAAAACCAAAAAGAATTTGATCGTTGACGCGCGTCCTCTGGCGAATGCTATTGGCCAGACGGCACTCGGTGCAGGTACCGAAAATATGGACAACTATGATGGATGTAAAAAGATATTCCTAAACATAGACAATATTCATGTCATGAGAGAGAGTCTCAGCAAGATTAGCGAAGCATTGAAAAATGGTGACATCACCTCTTTGCCGCCCAATAAAGAGCTATTGCACAAGAGTGGCTGGCTGAAACATATTTCCAACATGTTGATGGGAGTGGATATATTGGTCAAGTCGATACACTTAAACAACAGTCACCTTATCGTGCACTGCTCAGATGGATGGGATAGAACCTCCCAGGTATGTTCCCTGGTGGAACTATGTTTGGATCCATACTATAGAACAATGGAAGGTTTTGCCGTTTTAGTAGAGAAGGATTGGCTGTCTTTTGGACACCGTTTCAATGAGAGATCTGGTCATCTACAAAGCGAGACTAAGTTCGTAAACAACTCAGACTTTTCTTCAACGAACCAAGCACAACAAGCATTGAAAACAGTATCGAATCATTTTAAACACAAAAAGCATGTCAAATACACATCCCCGGTTTTCCACCAATTTCTTGACTGTATCTATCAATTGATGAGACAAAATCCTCGTGCCTTTGAGTTCAACGAAAGGTTTTTAAGAAGACTTGTGTATCATCTATACTCTTGCCAATATGGTACTTTCCTCTACGATTCAGAGTACGAGAGGAAAATCAATAAGGTAGCAGACAGAACCCGGTCTGTGTGGGACTATTTCTTAGCTAGAAAGGCTGAATTTGTCAACAAAGATTACCTCCTGACAGAAGAGGTGATATACCCAAACATAAGCAATGTCAAGTGGTGGTTTCAACTCTTTGGAAGACAGGACAAAGAGATGAACGATGATTTGGATGCCATTCAAGCGAGCACTAGAGCACAGATGGATCAGTTGGAAAAGGCCGCATTTGAGAAAGATGTCGAGAAGGGGCTACAAGCGCAAACAGAACTGAACGCATTTCACAATGGAAGCTCGAATACTTTCAACTTGGGTAACATGTCATCTTCCACAACACTTTCGCCAACCGCCCTTTATCCGTTGGATGACTCTCAAGTGTCGGCTTTCATGTCAGCTATAACAACTAATCTCAGTGGCTTTGTAGCCACAATGAAGAACTATGCGGAGATTGGCGAGGAGGACTACAATGCAGATGATGATGGTGATACAATTGTTGGGGGGAACCAGAGCTTGGTTCTGGACGGCTCTAAGAGTCAGGTTGATTTTTACAGACGCCATGCAGATATCGACCTGAGTGAAGAGGAGGTAGAAGGGGAACAGGCACAGCAACAGAACCCTATATCCCCTGCTTCGAATGGTACCGACCATCTAGCTGAAGTCATCGCGGAGCCTCACAGTTCTGGCCTCATTGAACGCGTTGTGGATGTTGATGCTCACCCCCTGGCATCCCCAGAGCTTAGTACTTCGCCGCTGCGGAACTTCTATGAGTCAGGTGGTAGCGATCACGGCAAGGCAATTGATATGAGTGATAGCCTTGGCATGTCAACTTTCTCTCTAAATGAGCGCGAGAGATGATCAAAAATTACTACAACATGCATATAACTCTGTATAGTTTTGACTAACAAATTATCACAACTACCTAAACGATCACAAAATATATAAATGTTTTAATAGTTTAATTTAATGAAAGGAGCATGGTGCCGCTGATTAATACTCGCAATTACAGCTTTGCTACCTCCCCCTTCCAAGTTATCCCACACCATGAAGCGATATCTATTGCCAGATCCCTGACACTTCTGATTTCCTCAAGTGAACAGCCATTGTTCAACGCTCCTTTCAAATGACCTTTCAGCTGTGGATTCACATCAAGCGGGATCAGACATGCGATCACTACCAGACTGGTTTCTGGTGCAGACAGCACGCCGATATAACTCAGTAGAGGGGAATAAACATTGTTAAGGGCATATACCAAAAGATCTGGGTATGCGGAACTCATTTGCAGCTTCACCCTTTTGGAGATCTTGCCGTAAACGATATCCCAGAAATCCGTCCCCTGCTTGTTATGTGCGGCTAAACTCTCCGCATCGTATGGCTCCTTTCTGTTTGTTACAGTTTGTTGAAGTGAGCGGGGAGTTGTTTCTTTGAGCACCATCAACGCATTTATGGCTCTGGGGAGACCACTGAGAGCCGCGCTTTTCAGTAGGGCTTCTCGTATCTTGGAAGTGGCAATGTACTGTTGTGAGTGTAGAGATGGGTCGCCTTCATGTGGCACAGCCAAACCTTCGCGTAGTTGGTTAGCCAAATGAATCGCTGCCTCTGCAGTCTCAATAGTGGGTGCCTGATTCTCTGTTTGTACTTTCAAGGCATAGTGGTATAGGTTAGGGAGCTCTTGGGGCCGATTGCACACAGAGAGCGTGGCTGCGGCCACGAAATACCAAGAGTTGGCCAACTTGGGGGACGTAGAGAGCCGCACAAGCCTGGAAGGGGTCAGAACAGTCATGGTTATTTTCCAAAAATAAAATAATATAGTAACTCCTTTCAGCCTTGCCGCTTTGGCTCCTTGGATGTGCTCTTACTTATTTTGAAAGTAGTCTTTCCACAGGCTATCCTGTCCTTTCTTTATGCGTGGACCACCGCAGACGGCTTACGGACAGTGTGTGCATTAGAATAAAACGTAGCCATGCAGCAGCGCCTAATGTTTTTACCGGGGAAGGAAACTTTACAGTCGGTCAACGGCTAAAAGGTGCGGAGGGTCGCAAAAGACAAGCGAGAATTCAAGAAGCGCAAGGAATGTGAACGCCAAATCATTTAGAGAAGCTTCGGCATCTGCTTCAGACTATAATGGAATACAGTCACATTTCTATATATTGAGCAAATGTGAAATATTTTTACGATCATTGTGACTTATGCGTGGCAGCCTTCTGCTGTCTGGTGACTGCATCCAAGCTACGCCGCTACCGGTGCGGCGCATTCTAGGTTTACCTTCAAACACGACACTATAGTCTGGTAACCCTTGTGTACCTAGAGTTTCAGAGGAGATATCAACTCTAGGTACCCAAAACCCTGTGATAAACATCAAGAAGTCCACATGTTGTAAATGCCGTTCAACGAATTTTTTGCACGACACCGAAAGAAATTCTTGTAGGGCTTCCCGAGAGCCGGCCTTATAGAAACTGTTTCGAGTTGTAATATGGATACCCGTGGAATTGAGTAGTTCCTTTTGTATTTCAGGACTTTCCTCGTATAAATATGTATACAACGACACTCTTCTCCCACTGTGTACAACCTCAATACAATCGAAAGCTCCGATCTCGGCGAAGAATCGCCCTTGCGCTCTCTCTGTCTCCCTGTAGGTGGGAAGAATGTCGCTGGGTATGCACTGGGAGAACAGCGACTCATAGCAAGGGAGACCAGGGTCAACATCTTCAGGTTCCTTATGAATGAGCTGCTCATCATTTGGTATATTCTTCACCGGCAATGTCTCCTCCAGGTGATTGTTTTGAAAAGCACCCAAGTCCATTATGTTTCCCGAAAGTAAAAACTTAGACACCTCAAATGCAAATGCAAAACGTGACAATATAGTGGAAAACTTTCTCAGCACAGAATTTGAAGTTGAGTAAACCCTTAGATCTACAACTGCGTTTTCAGGAATATCAATTGCAGCTACCTTGGTCTCCCAGGTACTAAACCTGCCATCGAGCTCAAATCGTATACTGCAACATGATCTGGAGCTGTTATCCAGGATTCCATTGTCATATTCAGTAATTGAACCATTGCCCTTTTTTGCTTTCAGTCTACAGCTTGAGGCTGATGACAGTGGAATTTTCAGAAACTCCGTTTTTGTGGGAGAATGATGAACAGAGCCTTGGCTTTGAGTAGGCTTTAAAACGGTACTGGTTGTTACTATGATCCGCAGACTTGTCAGATATATAGCAGAGACTGGTGGGAAGCAGTGGAATGATCTAGATAACAGTTCCATCTCCAATATTCCAGGTGGTCTTTTGTAACCTTTATTACCGTTCCCAACCTGTCCCTTAGAATCTGCAGCTGCATCCGAAAGTGGGGTGCAATCCTTCCTTTCATGCACAATAAGCTCCACGGCTTCTACCAAAAGCACATCTAAGAGAAGCTCATTGGGTTGAAGTATCGGACTCAACATGATGAATCTCAAAGGGCCTTTTCCAAATATGAACTGAAACTGTATCTTGAATGTACCGAAAAGGGAGCGGATCATATCTCTCTTATATACCATAGGTTGATCCGATAAGCATCTGTAACATGCATCAAATGTGTGACTTACATGCAGGAGGATTCGCTTTGTGAATTTGTCGAGAAAAAGCCACCAGCATTATTCACTTCCTCAGGGGATACCAGCCACAGATTATAATAAATTAAGTTTCTCTGAGCTTCCGCTACCGTGTCTCGTGCCCCGTGAACATTCATTATCCTATGGCCCATCATCAGACTTATGCATGTGCGATAAACGTTTCAGAGTTCATGTACTATGCATAACCACCTGCATGCCACACCTGAAATGTTCTCTTGGACCTCATCGGGGCAGGCAGCTATAGACAGCAGCCGGTAGTTTGAATGAGGACAGAAACGTAACATTGTGGTTATGATACAAGGCACGATAGCAAACAGAGCTATGGTTATGCCAGTTTCACGCATATATGCCCCAAAAGCCGCCAAACGTAATACCATGACAAACACAATGGCAAAGAGACCGGGGAGAAGCACTTGAAGTGCGGCGGACAGCCAAATATCTTACTCCGTGACGAGGGCCGACAGGAAAGGCCCAGACTAAAGTTGACAGTTACCACTGATGAATCTAATCCAACTTCCATAAGTATGGCAATATTATTTTTCATCTGATACAATATACACGGGAACCGATCGCTTTTATGCATAACAATGAAATGTAAGGAAAAATAAATATACAGTGGGCAGTAGCCCTACGATATAGAATGTTAGCTGGCTATAGCACAGTACACCGCTTGCTCTTCTTCTTGCTCTTACTCTTGCTCTTGGCCTTGACTTTGCCCATCATGGAAGCTCTTGCAGCTTCCTCGAAAACCTCCTTGACACCTTGGTTGTACTTAGAGGAACATTCCATATATTTGAGAGCACCGATCTGGTCAGCAACCTCCTGACCACGGGATGATGACACCGGCTGTTGGCCAATTGCGGATAAACTCTGTACCACATTAGAATCGTTTCTGAGATCTGCCTTACAACCGACAAGGATAATTGGGACACCCTGGCAGAAGTGTAGCACCTCAGCAATCCACTTCTCCTCAACGTTGTCGAGGGTATCTGGTGAGTCAACAGAAAAACATATAAGGATAACATTGGTGTCTGGATAAGAGAGTGGTCTGAGTCTATCAAAGTCTTCTTGACCAGCAGTATCCCAGAGGGCAAGCTCAACTACTCTTCCATCAACTTCAACCTTAGCGGCATAGTTCTCAAACACGGTAGGAACATGGATTTCTGGGAAAGTCCCTTTAGAATAAACGATGAGCAAACATGTCTTACCACAAGCACCGTCACCGACGATCACTAGCTTTCTTCTGATACTATTTGGAGCTGACATTCTCGGAATGTGTACCACAACAAACGGTTACTTTGATGAGAAACGAAAGGCTGGAATGGCTGCACGTTTCAATGCGCAGAGAAGAAGTATAGAAAACCCAAGAGGTAAACAAACGAGAGACAAACACAAACTTTAGCAATCTGCACTTGCTCAAATGGTAAATGATAGAAAGGAGCAATGCAGAAACCTGTATTTTCTCTTGAACATCGGCGCATCGCCGTCAATGGATCAGGTTGTCTTTTCATCGCGAGAATCGCAGAGAGACAGAGAGATGTTTCGATTCCCACAGCCCGCCTGGCTTCGGGCCAGGCACATTGTCTGCACTGCAGGTGGAGGGAGAGTCGCGGGCGGGAGGGGGAGGGAGAGGGCAGGGTAATGGAACTCTTCGGAATCCGGCATGGTACATGCCGGCTGTGCTTAACGCCGGCTGGAACAGCTTGTAAATTTATTTATAGAAGGATCCTCCGCAACCACTTTTTGGGGCAACACTTTCTACAAACCCTTGCATGTATTGCTCCACAATGCTGGAGATGACAAGGTCTTGGCGGAAGCGGCCAATATTTTCGTTCGACCCGGTTACACAGACATGATCCATCCAACTAGAGCTAAAGAGGACGTTTCTAGCCAAAAGTGGATGCTCTGGCAGCAACAGTAGCCTAGATACAACCGGGACGATGATGGTTCAGTTAGTGGTTTCAGTGTTTGGGTAGCTATTTCATATGCGCTCACCTAATCCGGATAGCAGCTGTCCCTATTCTCCTATCCTCTGTCAGCTGGGCTTGGCAAACAAGGCTAACGGCATGATGCAGTATACTGGTTACTGCACCTATAAACAATAAATCAGATGCTTGCAGAGATGCCTAGGAAGTGTGTACACCTTGAAGTGCCATCCAGCCCTGTTGAGATCGTGACATTTGCTCGGCTTCAGAGACCATTAATGTTGGAAGGCATTAACTCCGGTAGTCCTTGCTCGCACTGCAACTATTGGCGGGTGTGATCTGTTGTGCTTTGGTGTTGGTGCTTTGCATTTAGTGTGCATATCTTGTGTAGACACAGCCGTCTCAGGGCATCATCTTAGAATGGAGGACGAATGGCTTATGTCAGCCTTTAACAATGCTCACCAGTAAATAGACAATATGCAACCGACCATGATGAGCTAAGTAAGGCTCCCATCATTTTACTTCACATTTCAAAAAGGCATACTATCCCATTAACTAAACATAAAATTTGAAATCTTTTTGGTAAAAACCTGTATATAAGACTTCCTTGCAGAAGTCACAGGGGTTTGTCAAAAATCAACAAGGCCTAGTATGTGTCAATTACTACAAAAAAAGGCTCACTTATGCGTGAAATCACATTCGTATTCAACTCCACTAGACAGATAGAAATAAGCAAAAGTTAGATAAAATAAAAACACAAATAAAAATGGAAGGATCATAAATAAAGTGTAAGGCAAACAAAAGATTATAAACGGAAAATTTAATTCTGCCACAACTCTAAGGCGTTCTAATAGGCCGGGATCGAGAGTGCCGTGATGCATTTCCGTTCTGTTATACAGCAAAGCCTTGATAAGAGCAATGTCATACAACGATTTGAGAAATACAACGTATTAGACTGAGAGGGCCAGCTAATGCATGAAACGGGACTTGTTAAAAATCACAGGATTATACACCTCTTCTTACGTTCTCTCTTCTCCTTCGACATGAGAGAGGCCCTCGTTGCCTGCTCAAACACCTCTCTAACACCATGGTTCATCTTAGCCGAACATTCCAAGTATTTGAGAGCACCAATCTTGTCAGCTACAGACTGTCCCTCTGCAGTAGAGACGGGTGACTGCGAAATTGAGGCAAGACGCTCAACAGTTCTTGGATCATTTCTCAGATCAACCTTGCAACCAACAAGGATGATAGGAACACCCTGGCAAAAATGCAAAACTTCGGAGATCCACTTTTCCTGGACATTGTCAAGAGTATCGGGTGCATCGATAGAGAAACAGATAAGGATCACGTTCGAGTCTGGATACGAAAGAGGTCTCAACCGATCGTAATCTTCCTGACCAGCGGTATCCCAGAGAGCCAGCTCTACTCTTCTACCATCAACCTCAACATCAGCAACGTAGTTCTCAAATACTGTTGGAACATAAACTTCAGGGAAGGTTCCCTTGGAAAACACAATCAAAAGACATGTCTTACCACAGGCACCATCACCCACAATAACAAGCTTTCTTCTAATATCAGCGATTGGAGGCATCTGTAACGTAAAGCGAGAAGATTAGTAAGTCATCGAGAAATTATACTACATAGCTGGCTTGAACACAAATACATGCTGATCTCAACAAATCAATCAGATGTATCAAACAGCTCGAGTATGTCTACCATCCATACACCTGATACCGACACCATGAGAGAGCCCCAGCGATTCACACGAGCACACAATATTTGCTGCCACCAATAGCAGATACGTGGAGAATACTTACTCTGATCCCTTGTTATGACAATATATATATATATATAGGTATATATCAAATGGTATATGTGAAAAGAACCTGTCAAGTAGATATCCTGCCGATATTTGGAATAGCTTTCGCTTCCACAATAAAATCGTATGAAGATCCACAAAAAAAAGATGATGCTATGCGTATCGTCTCTCTCTTGTTTTGATAGACTTGGTGGCCCACTCACTCACTCGCTTCCTCAATCCACGTATCTCCTATCTCTGGTCGCACTCTCCTTTTTTGTAGGCGCACTTTGTGCGAGGCTTGTGATCTTCAATCACGCGCCGGACTACCTGAATTTCCCTCGCTCCACTCCTTCCTGCAAAAATAGCATTCATCACAGGTTACAAATCTGTCATGCCCTTGCGGCTCAGGCAACGCACACTACTGGTACATGTGGTTGGTGTATAGGGGCGGAATTTGTGTACTGTAACAAACTCGTAGTGCCGTTGTTCCTCTTCAATTTAGCAACCTCCACAACTTTATCCCTGTGGTTGTCATGACTAAGGCGCAGCAGGGGGCAGCTTATGCGCTAAGTGCTACGATTGAGCAGAGCGAGACTTCTTTATTTATGGCTAGCCAGCCACATGTATGCAAAGCATATATAAGAACATCCCAGGGCAAATATTAATCATAAATAACAAATGAAAGATGTCTGCGATTGCCTAGAGCAGACTGGGCCATCAACTCCGAAAGACGGTACTGGAGTTAAAAAAATGACAGAGTCGGCAGATCGCCGATTAGGGTCTCTGACTCTACATTTATGTTCTCTGATATATACATGCCAACATGCTGTGACAAATCTTAACTTTTTTCAACAAACAATCCGCCTGTCATTGATCCAACCATATAAACGTGTAAACATGTAAAAATAAATATAAAAGCAGTAAGTGCTATTCACTGTGAGGCATCCTCTCTACGCTTGCACCTGATTATCTGACTCCACATTAATTGACTTTTCCTTCTTCTGAATGAATTGTGCAAACTTTGAAGCCTCATGAATACCACATTCCGTCTTAGTCTTACCCTTCCATCTACCAGACCTCTCATCTTCACCTTCTTTTATGGGTACCGTGGAATGCCAGTCACCGATTGATTTATAACCCAAGTCAAGGAGTTCATTGTATGGAACATTATTCTCTTTGATATAAGTGTGCACTGCTTGGAAATCCCATGAGGCCAACGGGTTGATCTTAATGACTTGGGACACTTCATCTATCTCTATGACTGGAAGAGAGCCTCTGGCACCGCCCTGAGACCGCCTCCTGCCCGTGAACACCGCAACGACATCTAACTCCTGGTAGGCTCTCTGACTTGGTTCAACCTTCACCAGATAATCATACTTTCCATCATCAGTCTCCCAGAGCGAATCTCCGTACTTGCTAGCAAATTCCTGCTCCGTTTCACAACCCTCTGGTTTGTAGACATGCAGTGCAACGTTGTAAATGGACTTAACACGATCCACCAATTGAATAGTCTGAGGAAAATGATGCAAAGTGTCTATAAAAATCAAATCAACAGGGTGCTCGCCCGCCCTCTGTCCTGCAACATCTCCAAGCTTGCTCAACATATCCAGAATCACCAGCCCCGTCAAGCCAAAGGCTGTGGTCTGGTACAAGTTGGGGAAAGTGATGATAGACCATCGTAAAACCTCCTGGGGAGTAAGGTGTGACAGGGTATTGTTGAGATGCTCTAATTGGAGCTTGGAGATAGTCACACTTGACTTGCTGGATGAGACTGAGGAAGGCATGTTATTGCTATCTATGTGTAATCTTCAAGAAGCCAACTAACACCAAGGTGATGTTCTGAATGTTGGGTACTATGGCGATAACCACCTCCGGCTCTGATTTATTGGTTCGTTTTATCTACGTATATACCTACATTCTAAAAAGATGATTTAGGAGTATAAAGTCGGCCTCCCACCTGAGGAGTGGTTTACAGATCCCGCCCTTCTGTATGGAGAGTTATGATTACTCCCCATATGCATGTAAAGGTAGCTTAAGTTTGTATGTATACTCACAGGGAAAGAAAGAGCATGCATAAAAAACGGTTGTGCGATGTCACGTGAATATTGTTTCTCCGAGCCATGGTGTGCACCAACAGACGAAATTGCCAAGGGAGACCATCATACTAAAGACAAGGTGGTGCGGCAATCAGGAAGGCCCTTAGTCGGGTGAGGCTAAATAGGATGGCACAGAGGAAAGAACACTTAGAGCACGCGGAGCCATTAGCGACCCCCATCGCGTGGGGAACATATTCAGTCGACTGATATGAATGGTCTTAAGCGTAATCCTACAGATTAAAGCTGTGTTTCCGTGTAGACATACAGACATACAACATGACAACAGACGTGGCAGTAGCAGATCTCTCCACTAGTTTAGGGGAAGTGCAAGAGGAATTATCCAACTTGATAGAGACTCTGGTTCACTTAGGTGTTCAGGTGCATGATTTCACTGGAGCTGAGGATGCCAAAACGGGGTTGGCAAACAATTTGTAAGTGATAGAAATATGGTTGATGGGAGATTGAAAGCATGTCAGATTACTAACGAGAGTCTTGGGTAGAAACAAAGTGATATCACATCTACAGTCGTTATCTAAAAAAGATGATCTTAAGGATGTGTCTGTACCGATTGAGGTGCTAAACTACATAGAGGACGGCAGGAATCCAGATATATACACAAGAGAATTCGTCGAGGTGGTGCGAAAGGTCAATCAATTCTTGAATGGGAAGTCGATTGGATTCACAAAGTTGAGAAATATATTAGGAGACAAGATAAAGCAGGAGTTCCCAGAGATGGCTGACACTGTTGATGGCATCAAGAAGCAGACCGATTAAGCTAGAGTCTTACAATATCACTCATCATCTTTCCATATTGGCTTTGTTTCACGGATTTAAACATTTGCACCTGTATTATAGGATTTACTTTCTTTGTATCCCTAATATATATATCTTTCAGTTTAATCATCTAAAGGTAGTGGAGGTGCCCAATTGCATATGCATAGATCCGATGAGGAGATGGAAATATTGGAAATTTATTTTTGATGCAGTGAAATATATCTATTGATCTTGTTCACACTATCATTCCTACTGTCAATCAGCTAAATAAATACGCATAGTGATGGGAAAGAAGAAAGTAAAGAATTCTGTGGCCGCTTTGAAGGCAATGGAGAGCGATGTGCAACCTATACTGGAACTGAAGCATGAAGATCCTCTATTTGCATTGGCAGCCCACCCAACCAAGGGACTTCTTGCTATGGGATCTGCAAATGGTTATGTGAAGATGTTATCATATAATGGGGAGGAACTACAGTCCAAGATGGAGGCCATGAAGAGACAGAGGGACAGTTTCACAGACGATGAACAGACGAAAGCCATCAGGGGTATAAGAAAGACCAAAAAGGTTTGGCGCATAGGTAGCGTTGGCAACAAGTCGTTCGAAACGGATGCTGATGGGGCGGCTGAGATTGTATGGAAGACAAGGAGGCATAAGGGTGGAAGTTGTCGGTCTATTGTGTTTGATACTAGTGGGGATCACGTCTACTCGGTTGGTACAGACAAGATCATTAAGAAGGCCCTCTCAGAGACAGGACAAGTTGTGATGAAGACCCATGTTCTCACAGATCTCAAATCTGACATAACAAAGTTGCTGTGTGCCCCCAACAAGAATATGATACTTGCAGGAACTGAAAATGGCAGCATTCATGCGTATGATACACGGACACTGAAGCAAGCATATAAGGTTAGCCAATTGCATGACGATGCCATCAATTCGATAGCACATATGTCAGCTGTCAGTGATTACCAGTACATTTCAACGGGGTCTACCACATTAACACATTTTGACATTCGTAAGGGCATTCTTACACAAAGTGAGGACCAAGAAGATGAAGTTCTCTGTGCCCAATTAGTTGATCCAACAAACTGTCATACCGCCGTTGCTGGTATGGGCGATGGCATTGTTACCATATGGAAGCCAAAGAAGAACAACTTTGTAGATCAGATTTCGCGCGTGAGGGTTTCCAAGGAAAGTGTTGATGCAGTAATATCTACACTTGATGAAGAAGGCTCTACAGTTTGGGCAGGAAGCGCAGATGGTTCGATCAGCAAGGTGAACGTAAAAATGGGCAAGGTCAATGAAGTTCGAATTCACGGATTGAACGACGAAGTTTCTATGCTGGACTTGGACTACGAATACAGATTATTGAGTGCGGGGATGGAAAGGATTAAACTGTGGAGTGGAGTCAATGTAGAGAGTGAGAGTGAGGACTCTGATGACGATGATATTGATAGCAGTGCTGATGATCACGACGATTGGAGTAACAATGAAGACGACAATGTGGAGCCAGAGAAACATGATTCTTTGGGGATTGATGATCCCACTTCTTCAGATCATGAGAGAGAATCTGACTCTGCGAGCGATGCAGAGCAAAACGACAATGGCTCAGATGGTGAAATATCTGTTGCCTCAGAGTCGGATGAAGAGAATATTAGCAGGCTCCAGCTGATGGCACAAAAGGCCAAAGAAAGACTGCATATGCTGAGAGAGCTGAAGAGTACTCCAGTGGATGAGTTCACGGACATCAAAAAGAATGATTCCGAGGAGAAAGTGAGTAAGCATAGCTCACCAAACTCAGATGGAGACGATGATGACAGCGAGAAAGAAATGCCTGTGTCTAAGAAGAAGCAAAAGAGACAAAAGTTAAGCGAGAAACAACTTAAGAACATGCGCACTCATGAACATGGAATCAGAAGATTCGATGATCTCTGATCTGGGACCCATAGTGAGATGGCAGATTCCTGTCCTTCACAGATTATACAGATTGGGTTCCAACAGGGTGCTTATAACCTCCCACATTTTTATAACTATCTGTAATATAGAAAGGGGCGGATAACCCTTAGAGAATTCACTGTAATTCCAACAGTGGTTTTTCATTTGAATGAAAATAGAAGATGGAAAATATTTCCTTTAGGATTCACTTCGAATAGAAATATTTCCTTCAATCAAACTTCAACAAACCCACAAACGTATATATTTAGTATATGTAGTATAGGTAAGTATAGTAAGCCCTGTGTGGTACCCTTATATTCATACGCCGCTCCTTGCACAGATAGTGTAGGGTGGCATGGTGGTGTATCCTTCCTCGTCTGCCCTTTCTTTCTGAAGGCTCTTCCCCAGCTTCTCCCGTACGCCTCATCGGATATGTACAGAACCTGTCGGCCAGAGCCAAGCACATATGTTAAGCATCAGCGGGTTGCGCGTTTCCTTGCGTACGTATCACACCCACGGTCATGCGCCACTGTACCAGGACCGCAGCAGCAAGGTAGGCCTGGGGTAGACTATCCAATAGGCACAAGCGACAAGAGACAACACGCGATTGCGTGTAGAAAGGTTCTGCATCAAGGGTTTAATGGCATATATTAAGACGCCACACCAGCTTAAGTATCGGTGATTGTGCAAGAACATCTTCCAAATTACACTTTGGATTATAAGCATATCCTATAATCGACTGCACGCACATATACAGACACAAACAGACACACACACACACATATACGCATAAGCCATGTCTTCCACTATTCTTGTTATGATTGACCACAGCGAGCCTACCGGCTCTGGCTGTTCCTGTGGAGAGTCTTGCTCTTGTGGCACTACTTGTACTTGTGCTTCTTGTACAAAGAAGTGAGAGATCATTACATGAGTCATTCTTTCAAAGCGTAAGAGTTGCTTTTCCCTTAAGTTCCATTGGTGTATGGCGCTTTCAACTTATTTGCTGGTTCCTGCTCTTCCCCTTCCAGGAAAGTGGATGCTCTCTGCTGTGTTCGTAGGACGCCGAGCAGGTCAGCTGCGGGTATTTATTTGCCGTTTGATTTGATTTTATATATTTAAATAAAAATGAGTGTTTTTGATGGTTTCTTGGCCGATGTAGTGTTAGTGGTGTGATTGTCAGCACCTACTTCGTCCTGTTCCCACACAGACCAGAAATCCCTTAATGTTCCTGTTGCGCTGTTCTAAATATTATAGAATATCCCCCATAAATTATTTATGTTGCGTTTCTTCCAGAAGTATCTCGTAGGTCTCTGGTCACGCCTCAAGGAGATGGACGTTGGGCGATTGAACTGACGCAGGTGGAATACACTCTCATACACTCTTTCACCACAGAACTTTTCCATTTCCTAAGAGACCGGTACCGAGAAGTGGGGTATGATTTCATTTATTTGGGCTCTGGGAAAATAGTCCCCTCTGGCCCCTCCTACACTGCTAATTCGAGGATGATATTCACTGTCCACCTGAGTCTTCCGGTCATACGTTGGGCAACGGCAATAATGACATGTAGCACTGTCCGTAACCACTACATTTCAGCTCCCGGCGACGAATTAAAAACTCTGGAAGACGAACACTCTGTTTGATTTCAACTCCCGTAGTTTGGTTACAGATTGGTAGTCTCTTAGTTCTTGGGGTTTGGAAACTAGGTCGTTCAGAGACCAATTATGCAAGAAGTTGTTTAAGCTCTGGCTAGTTATGCACCTCCGTTTTACTAGGAGCATGACAATCTGTCGAAATCAATTCGTCTGCGGGCCATAAATGGAGGCTCAGTTCCTTCTTTAAGGTCTTCCAACTCTTTGAATATAATCGATTAGCTCTCAAGAACTAAACTTAATAGAACCACCGGAGCGGTGCACACTCGCTGCCTCTTGGATGTTTGGACATACTTGAGCCGCACCTGGCGCATCTCTGCGTGTGCGATATAATGTGCATCAAAATGAGCAGAAGAGCAGTTAGTGAGAGATGCTTTGACTGTAGGTACAACGTACGAGGAGAAAGTGATGGAGTTGGTTGCCTATAACCAGCACCCTTGTTCTTGCACAAACAGCAACCAACTCTGATGGTGTAAAGGCAATATCTTTTATATCTACCAGCCTAGGTGCATACTTAATGTCATCAAAACGGTTATCCAGGCCACGAGATGCGGAAGAGGATATTTCTGGATACCAGGACTGGAGTGAGGGAATCAAGTCTAAGAGAAGAAGGACCATCCCAGCACATGAAATGCTAGTCACTTTTAGATACAGCACCACCGAAACCAAGGGTGGCTATAGTAGTTCAAGAAAGAGAAGTGTACGATCATATAGTGGTTATAACAGCGATCAGGAAGAAGAGAGCACGCTTTCCTCTCCGCTGACTACTCTTTCTGCAGGAAGGAGGAACTATTCCGAATATTCCAAAAAATATGATCTCGGGAACAAGAAATTAATGCATTTAAGATACTCCTCCAGTCCGAAAAAGAATAACCACCAGGAACAATCACAGCCACACAGCAAAAATAAGGAAGAGAACTTTCAAGGACCACATTCATCACCATTAAGAGCAGAAATGGTGAGGAGGCAGCAAGGATTGACACCTTCTCCATGGACACAAAAAGGACTTGTCACGGATGAAGATAATTTTTCAGCAAAGTATATTTCGGATGGTCTTGAGCATCCCGCAAAGAAATTGCAAGATATGCGGGGGTATGAGTTGATGTGTAATACTGCTATTCGTAGTGGTGTAAGAAGATCTGCAAAACGAATCATTACTCCTAGTACGGTATCACGGACAGAGACGCAATGGGTTAGAAATACTAGCTCGTTGGCTAAGTACATGCAAGCATACCACGATCTGTGGAGAGCTTTGGAGAATAGGAAGAAAGATTTATCTAAACTAAAGTGAGTATGACATACCAAACCATGCGAGAACCCAGGGTATCAATTTGCACATATTGGTCCTCAAAGTACAAATAAACACATAAGCACATGCTGAGGTATAGTCAGGGATAGAAAGTGCTTCAGAAAACCTTGAGAGATGAATCTATGACAGGCCTCTGGTCGAAGTGGATTTCTTCATATCTCGAAGGACCATCGTATGCTTACTGCCCAGAAGGACAACATCTCACAAAGATATATTTCTTGAGGATCTTGAGGAGCAAGGTCGTGAAACAGCGGGATATTCCAGACATATCATGTATCACTTGGTAAGCAACCAATTCCGGATCTACGTTTAATGGCTCTTGCTTCTCGGGTTAACACTGGAAGAGGACCAGACCAGACGAGTGTCTACCATTGAATTGAAATGAACACTTGCTCTGAGATGTTAATGGAATCATTTGCTAGCAGGTTACATGGATGTTGTTCTACAACGAGGAATAGCCCACTCACCGACCGCTGATCCGCTTTCATGCCTGATTGGTTCGAGTCGGAAAACACAATATATTAGGTTTCGAGTCTAACTGGACTACACGTGAGGAGGGGCAGCCAAGAAGTTAAAGACGCAATTTATTTGTTAGTGTGTATCAGCAATATAATGTGTAGATTCGAACGCATGGTATGTATAATCGCAGTATATCCTTCCAGCGATCTAATAATATATTTCACCCCTTTGGAACAGATTTCTTCTCATACTTCAAGTCTGTACGCATAAGCAGGCCGATGCATCAACGATATGCGCCTCTCTCCTTCCGGCAACATACAGGTTACCCTCCTCCTGTATGTGGCAGCACCAGCATGAGCAGGGTGGTGAACGCTAGCATTCGTGGCTCGCAGTACAACAGTATAGATAAACGTTAACAGCTTTATCAAGAGTGGGGTATTCCCGGTCAATTGTTGCCTGTCACATATCCCAAACTCCTTAACTACATATAAATGAAGCCTGTTGTTTCTGTAAGTTTTATGCTTATTTGAATATGGTACACCATAAGTCTGTGGTATCATGTTCGCTTTCTACATATGCCAACATGATATATCTACCCCATCCCTAATAGATGGGGTGTGCTGCTCAGTCATTCCTCACGATTAATGGAAATCAGTCCTTCAATTGAGTATATGGATGGAAAAAGCATTTCATATGTGGAGATACTTTGATGATTGTTGAGACTTGACATTAACACTTATATATTGTCTAGGCCGGACAGGCGTGGTTCTGTACCGTGATATCGTCTTTTGGTGTTGTGATTCTTGCAGTGATAGGAGCTCTCTTTTACAACAACCATGAGTCTATGATGGGATCTATTAATGACCCCACTGATGGTAAAGCGTATGTATAGAGAACATGCAGTTATGTTGTAGCAATCGGTTTCATTATTGAATTATCTAACCATTTTTCGAACTTTAGTGTTGCTCAGACGGTGTTTGGTGCTGCCTTTCTCTATTTTCTATTCCTTGTGTTCTGTGGCTTTCAGGTGTGGTTGATCCAGAGGCAGTCCGCTATTCAGTTGTGATTCCCATATATTTGGTGTGGATACTAGGGGCTGGTATACTGGTGAATGGAAGCAGTGTAGCATGATGGTTTTGGCGTGTAGTTTATTTTTAATTATTTTTCTTGCATGATTTTTTTTTGGTCCAAATAGAAAGCAAAAGTACTACAATTAGGATTGATGTCATAAGTTTTGTGATTATCAGCGACATTCATACAACCAGCGATATGGTAGTCTCATTCCTCTTTCGTATGTTATCTATTATGTCTATATAAAGGATACGTATATCACAACTATGTGTCTGGAGAGAACCGCCCATATTCATAAAAGCACCCATCAACGCCAAAAGTGCCCACAATCCCAGTAGGCATCCAACCCTCGTTGTCTACAGCTGTTGTCACAGATACATCATCTCTTTTATTTACGCATTTACCAATGTTGAATCCCCGCACGAGCACTTCACCTTCCCTGTTTTCAGCTAAGTATGTACCAAAATCTGCGAGTTTCATTTCAGTGCAATTGGCTGCCACTCCACGCCGCCTGTATGGAATGGTAATGCCTCCCCTGCTTACTGCTTCATCACCTTCAATAACACGATAATCATATAGATTGGTTTTTGTGAGCGCACCTAATAATGAAGGCAAAAGACGTTCTTGAACAAAACGATTACCGATCAGAGATTGAAGAACGTTGAACTCAGCCGAGGATAAACTACTTGCTGTTGGTGGAGTTGTAGACAGAGAGTAAACTAGTCTCAGTTTTCGAAATTCCGAAATCTCTCCCAGATTGTTGTGGATGCCACTGGAAAAGAGGGAGCCTGAGAAGTTGACCAAAAGAGCCTCCAGTGGATTCCTTTTAGGAAACCCACCTAGGATATTTTTAAGGGTATTCTCTGGTACAGAAAGAATAGTAGGCGAAACCTGGGATAACAGGTCTACCGAAATATGCTTGATATCGGATATAGTGATCTCCTGACAGCCAGCAACAAAGGCCGAAAGAAGTTTAACGAAGAAGTTGAGATTCAACATTGCGGCCTCCTGAGCAGGATATAACTCATTTGGCAGCCCTGGTAGAGCAATTAGTAAATGGTCCTCCGAGTTCCAAGTCTCTTTAGAGGGAAGAGATTGTAACTGAGCCGATATTGCCGATACGAAATTTCTAGGGAAATAAGTATATGATTTCGCGCTAACCGAATTTGAAAGAGGAACACATTTATCATGTTCGATCGAATAAGAGTAAAAGTAGTCCGATTCACGCGATGTCGACAGATCAAAGATGTCTTCGCCAAGCACCTCCGAGAAGGAATGTATGCGAGAAACGTACCAACCAGTGGTAAGATCCTCGTCATATTGATTGTCCAGCACCACGATGTTTGTAAACCGTTCCAACTCCAGAAATTTAATGAGATCTGCTCCCATTATGAATACAGTCGTTAGATTATCTGGGAGATCAACATCTGCTTCGGGAATGGTTGTGAGAATGTGGAGGGTTATGTTTGATTTCATGAAAAAGCAAGTAAGCGCTAATATCAGCGCACTTGGATAACTGAAAGGCGCATAAACTCCAATGATGTGTGCGGATTTATGCTGGTCCGAGGGCGTGAGCTCTATTTCTTTGTCAACCTCAGCAGATAAGTCGAGAAGGGCTGTATCTAATTTGCTCAGTAGGTAATTCAGTTGCGAGAAATCTAACCTAAAGGCATTACTACCATCATGAATCCATGAAATGGAGCCTTTCTTGGTGGTATCGTAAGAGTCCAATGCTATCCTCCAACAATCTTTCAAATTGCCACCTCTCAGTTGAAAGCCATTGCTGATTTGGAGACCTGATGTTAATGGCAAGCCATGTGGAACATCAACAGATCTATAGATCGCTGATTCGCCTTGTTTTCTTGTTGACGAAACGCTTGACTGGTTCATTAATGCTAATACATCTACATCAGCAAGGATCTTTTGGATTTCCGGCACCGCAAAGTATACCACCACCGCAACCCCCAACAGAGCTGTCAACAGCAGTTGAAGCATTTTGCAGTATGCAGTGGTTTGCAAAATGGTGGAATTGACAATTATATGGTGAAATATGCTGCGTGCACAGAAAGAGATCTTTAGAAGCCAGAAGAATTCAAGACTTTTCTTGCTGCTTGCAAATCACCGGGGAGAAAGGGTGCCTGATGTACTTTCAAGAATATGCAGGGTATATTGTGATAGAAAACCCTTGCCTTAGTAACCGTATTCACACTTTCTTGAACAGTTGATTCCCCCTTTCAGATAGTGCATTTCAAATTCAGTAACCGCGATGGCTAGTAACACAATACCAACTGGTACAAATTACAGGAATTTCCTCAGGGCATTGGGCGATTACAACGCCGATAGATGCCTCTCTCTACCGGAGTAGTCTCCTCACAGGTGCAGGCGCGTTGTGTCACTATCTGCACCTATAAACGAGCGAAAAACAGCTTGAGTGCGCAGATGCACCTTGTTCGCACTCACGCGCATAATATGGGATCACCATTGCTCATCACACTAGCCAGGAACGCACGCAAGGCGTGGAGATATCCATCTCTAGCCGATCCATCTCATTTTCGCTCGTATGCTGGCAGCTGTGCCCCGCTGTACTTCCACTCTGCTGAGAAGAAATATCAGAGGTGCGTTTATTCGGCGTAGTCAAGATTACATTGAACACACACGCTACCCGCATTCTGTGGAGAATTAGTAGCTGCTGCATATGGTAGTGCTTCTAAGTGGGCATATGCATCGGGAAGTTTGTGGGTGTATCTGTGCCAGATGCCTTAGCTATTCAGTAAGGGCGTCAACTCTCATCTGATCCTGAGACCAGAATAACAACGAGTAGCAAATGAGAAATTACCTGTTGGTTGTGTTATAGTGTACCACATGTTGAGTTGTGTTTTTTAATCATTTTGAGACTAAAATCAACTCGCGTGCACATTGCCTTTTTGGACTGCCAGATATACTTTCTTGGCGAAGAAAAGCCGCGCCTCATCCTAAACTGGCAACTGTTCATCACAATTCATCATAGATTTATTCATTTCACGTACAAATTTGATTTCTCTTTGTTCCCCTCTTTCACCATTAGAACACTGTACGGTGCCACAGGAACCGACTTGCTTCAATTCACTCCTTTTAATAATAACCACTGCTTACGTCACCAAAATAGAGCATAATGATACCTTCAATTTCAATGAACGGTTTAGTTCCAAGAGCCGTGGCGAAGTACAGAGTAGTACTGGTGCTGGTGATTATGTGGGGTGTTCTATTCTATACACACCAAGTGACTCTTCCCTTACTGTATGCTAGGCACTGCACTTGGGAGAACCATTATGTGGGTAACCAGAGAGGACAGGAACTACATGAGAAGCAATCTCCTGGTGACTACAAAATCATGTTTGTAGCCGACCCTCAGCTCATTGATGAACATACCTACCCAGGCAGAAATCCATTGCTGCTCTCTCTGTCCCAGCACACAGTTGACACATACATACAAAGGAACTTTAAGGCCCTATCCCAGGTTCTTGAGCCAGACTCTATCATATTCCTCGGAGACCTCCTCGATAACGGCAGATCCAGTCCAGATAATTACTATGCAACTCAAATTTCAAGGTTCAATCACATGTTCAAAAATCACGTTCCCGATGTTATCCAAGAACTTATATTTAGCACACCAGGAAATCACGACATTGGCTGGGCTGATGGTGTTAAGCTAAAGTCATTGCATAGGTTTCAAGATACCTTTGGAAAGACCAATACCGTGATCACTCGTAACAACCACGATATTATAATGCTCGATACAATATCTCTATCCAATACAAAGGAACAGGAGATCTACCGCCCATCAAGAGAATTCCTAGAAGAGCTTGCAAATACTCCCAAGACTAACCCACGGATTCTGCTGTCACATGTTCCCCTATATCGTCTACCAGATACGAAATGTGGCCCGCATAGAGAGTCGGAAAGTTTCCCAATTCAAAAGGGCTATCAATATCAGACAGTGATCGATAAAGAGCTCTCTGATGAGATACTTACAAAGGTACAACCCGATCTGATATTAAGCGGAGATGACCATGACTACTGCGAGCTTTCCCATGATTATACGTTAGGGGAAGGAGTCGAAGCTAGACATTTTAAAGCAAAAGAGATCACAGTGAAATCCATATCCATGGCAATGGGGATACGCAGACCTGCAGTAGAGCTCATCACTCTGTACGATAAGGTGACTTTAAGAGTAACTGGTGAGACTGAAAATGATGTAACTAGTCACAAGACGACATACAATCAACACATATGTTATCTGCCTGCACCTTATGCAGATGTTCTACTGTATGGTATGTTTGCCGGGATGAATGTGTTGGTTGTTCTGTTTTGCTCCATGCCAAAATCTGCGAGGCAAAGAACCAATGCCTCGCTGCTATATTCATCCAAACAGGATAGCAGTGGCAAAAGAATCGATATATCCACAAAACTAAGCAACTATCTGTCTGAAGTGGAGCAAGAAGAGAAATCCTCACCTCTTATAGAGTCGAATGGAGGTGAACACGAGATGAGTGATACATCGTATACTTGGCTTCCGACTAACAATTATCTTTACGGTATGAGGAGTTTTGTAGGGTACGCTCAGGATGAAGCAATTGCTAGGAGCTGTTTCGCCAATAGACGGCCCAACTTCAAATTGTTTATGGAACAGGTTGCGGTTTTATTTTTAGCGGTTTTGGGATTATACTGTTTAATTATTTTCCTTACGTAAAATAGAGGGTTATTTTGTATGTGTTATATCGAAAGGACGGAAATATTATCTTCATGTCATGCTGATTTTCATATTGACTCAAAGCATTAAGCGATAAGGCACGTACTTATGTCCTTATGTACTTAATTATGCATTCATGCACACACTGGCCCCCATGAGTGCACTTGCTACTCTGGGGAGCGTCAATCTACTAAACAGACTGACTGCCTTATATAAACATTGTACATTTCATTAAGTTAGCCAAGTCGGTTCACCCGTCATTTAATTTTCCCTTCTATCCAGATCATAGTATCACATTTCAATGAGCACGAGGCACAGATGGGAACCTCCAGGTCTCCTTCCACTAGCTATGCTAACCTCCCCTTATGCAAGATCCCCATGAGCAGTAGCTTCAACTGCCCGATGTAAAGGTTACCCTGTCTGACACCAGAAAAATTCACTCTCTTAGCTAATGGGTGGATAGAGAGAGCTGTTTGCCCAGGTAGGGCTTGGGGCATAAATTAAGATTGACGAAATACAACGATTAGAATTCATCGAATAATATAATTGAGTTCAAGGACAATAAATAACAAGGAAAATGAGTGATCTGGAGGACAAGTTGACTCATATCAGCGACGAAGAGGATGTAGAATATTCCAGAGAAGAGCAGCGCTCTCCCGTGGAGGAAAAACGCGAAGACGATCACGATAATGGAAATGGTCAGGACAACGGTGAGCGTATGGACATTGAGAGAGACTACAGCAGCACAGACAACAGAGGTGAGCGTGAGTCATCCTCGACGCGTGATGCTGATAGTGAAGTTGCCAGCGGACAAGAGTTATATCCCCAGGAGCCCAGTCGTGGCTCGGGTGAAGAGTTGTACACAAAAAACCTGAAGGAGGTGATATACGAGATTAAGGAGGAGCCTGAGTACACCGAGACAAGAGCTTTGTTTATCGGTAATCTGACGAACCCATTTGACAACCAAGATTTCCAGAAGATGTTGAACGATCAGACCGAGACCACTGGTTCCACCGTTGAGAGGGCATGGCTCAACCACAAGAGAACGCACTGTATTGTTGTTGTATCTGACATAGCTGGAGCCGTCGCCATCCGCAAGAGTCTGAATGGTAAATGGTTCCCACTGACTGAGGGCAATGCTACACCAGATGAGTCCCAGATCGAGGTGGTGGACGAGGCAACTGGCGACAAGGTTAGAAGACAGCGTTTGTACATTGACTTTGTCCCTGTGAAAGCTACACAGCTCTGGATTGACCAAGAAAACCATTCACCAAAGGATGCAGTTTGGAAGGTGTCATATGGTATGAAGACAGGCAGACAGACTGAGAAGGAGTTCCTGATTGCGCAACACCAAATGCTCAACTATCCAAACTTGGGAACAGGTTACAAGAGCACACAGAAATATCCAAATGACCGTCGTGGCCCACCACCCCGTCGTGGAGCCAAAGGAGGATACGAATATTCCTCTTCTTATGTTCCAGGAAGAGAATCTAGAAGGGAGCCTCCCTTCCGTGGTGCCCCCGGTGATCGTGACCGCCGTGGCCCGCCTCCCTACCGCGACAACCGCGGCCCATATGGAAGAAGAGACAGGGACTCGTATAGGTACGACGGCAGAAGGTCCCCTCTTCCAAGAGGTAACGGTGGTCCAGATAGACCATCATCATTGCCATCCGTAGACGCAGTGAGAGCTGCCAGAGATGACAGAAGATATGACTCAAGATACGACGGCAGATCTGGTAGTTATTCTTCAAGGGATAGGTATGGCGGTTCTGGTTTCAGGGCCCGCTCTCCAGCTCATGGACCATCGGGTTCTTACTATGACAACGGCACGAGGGACAGATCGAGGTCTCCACCTAGAAGCGCTAGATCTCCGCAGTGGTCTGATTCTTAGACGATTCCAGCCGATATTTCTTGATTGTAACATTAGTGCTCTTGTTCATTTCTTTCATGGTTTTGGTGGAAGGATCAAATAGATGAAAAGCTTTATTCTATACTAAGTGCAATGAAATGTACCTGTGGCAACAGCAGTGTAGTCTACATTATTCCTGTGTAATTATCTAGTGATTTCAATGTTGACATTTATTTACACGCCCTGATGCTAAGTAGATTTATTATATTACAGTAAAATGTTCATCTGAAACAAGCGAAAACTTGAGATACCACCGTTCCCTCACGCTCCCCAACATCTCAGAATCAAATCAAAAAGTCCACCATTTTCCGTCTCCAATATGTACACTCCATAAAGAGAAAGCCAAGAACCTGCACTGAGGAGACTCATGGCCACCTTATGCCATACACCGTACACCCTCTGTGGTATATAATCGATGATACATGATTGGAAACCTGCTTTGCAATGCCACAGTAGTAGCGCCGAAAAGATAGAATCAACAATGGGGTATTCGACACCTGCGACAAAAGGCGTCACCATTAATGGCACCATGGCTATTGTCACAGCTCTCTCGTAGGTCCAGTGATAAGAGCCATGGAAGTGATCAGCAAAAGGTGGGATGTATGCGTCGTTGACAGTGCCCACGATGTTTCCCGCAGGCTCTTCTTTTAGTTTCAATTTGGAAAAGTCAGGGCGCAAAGATATCAGCCTCCTTGAATTTATTCCCACGGTTCCCCTTCGTATCATGCCGGGTTTGAACGCAGAAAGTGAGCGCAACATGGTTACAGAAAATCAATGGGTGGGACTTTCGTGAATACGCAAGTCTCCGATACTTCACGGATGTAGCTGATTTCTTCAGCAGGAGGAACACACCAGCTCGTTCTTGAAAGTTTATGTTGCTGAAAAGGCTATTCGGAGAGATTTCTCTCCATGAATCTATGGGTGAACTCATCTCATCTCCACCCACATAATTGCCCGTCGAAGGCTCCGGGTAATGCATACATTAATTAGGCGTGTTGATGCGTGAACAAATGGATTGATTTATGATGTTTCCCGTTAAACTCCATTGACCGATATACTGAGAAATAAAATAACAGTTCCATGGTATTGCATTGCATTTAAAGTATATATAAATAGGGAATAGTTGACAGGGTACAAAAGGAATATTGATCCGAAATTGATCCTGTAATATGATACAAATGTCTGTCCGTAATATTACACAGTAATCTTAATAGATATTCATTGAGGGCTCCTTTGCTTCGGACCGGGAAGGCTCTAGCATGACAGTTGTGCCTTCAAGCTCCTGGGTTCCAGTGTTATCCCCATAAATGATAGTAGAAGTGGGTGCCGTCATAAACACCGCTTGAGACATTAAGGTTGGGGCAATAGCAGCTGCTCCATTGTGAAGCATTGGAACAGACGGCACTTCGTCAACTTCCATCTCTTGGAATGTGGGCTTTAAACCTAATGGATATTCGGGGTCTATAGTATTACCGAAAAATGAGGTATGCAAAACCTCACTTGGTTGCGAAACAATAGTCGAGCTTGCGATAGCATTCCCACTATTACCAATGCTTCCAATCATTGCATGTTCTGCAGGTTCCACTCTCTCCTCTGTGTCCGAAGGAGAGCTCTGTGACTGTTCAGAGGCAATATTACTGCATTCAAAAATAGAATCCTTGTTGCTTTCTTCAGAACTCGACGACAGGGGGCTCAAGCCAAAGTTTAGATCAGATACCACTTCCCGTGTCAATGAACCTCTATCGGCTGAATTTGCACCGTGGTTCAATAAGTGGCTCTCACTAAGAGAATCTACTTCTTGTAAATCATCCACAGCCACAGACAATATTGAGCTGTCATTCCCTGCATTCGGCGGAGCTGCTGTTCTTGTCATAGTGTTTTGTCTAGAAATACTCCTAGGATGTGAAGAGCGAGTTCCGTTTTCCGCGTACGAGAGAGTTCGCCTTGCCCTGCTCTGACGTGGATAGAGAGTAGGGGGCTTATCATCAATATACAGCTGTTGCAGTTTCTTCGCATTCCCAGAGCTTGGGGTTGACAATACCGTCGAAATTATATTTCTAACTTTGATAAGGTCACCGTCATCCTGGATAACCACTGGCGCATCTGCAACAACCGTCTGTGCTGCAGCTAATTCAGCAGTTATGTCTCTTGATGCTCTAGAGCCATCCCCAGTAAGAGATCCAATAGAATCAGAATCGGCAGTGATTTTCCCAACTTGGGCTTTCTTCCGAGGCGATTCTTCAAACAGCTCAGTTTCATCCTTATGGCTAAGGTACTTAAGAGGAATACCCGACCTCTCCAGAGGGGTACCTCTGGAGCGTGTTCTCCTTGACATCTTGGTATCTACAGTCATAGAAGATGTTCTCTCTGCCACAAGCATCATACCCTTGGTAACGTCATCCATACCATTTCCAGGTGGTGCCATATTAATGGAGAGCATTTTCTGCACCGCCAGTGGCATAGTGGAAGCAAGCTCCAAGAACGATACATCCTCCTGTGCACGTCTACGAGATGGTCTGGTTGTGATTTTCACTGTACTTACCGGCTCATCTGGAATGGCTGGAGCGAGTGGAATTGACTTCTTTTTCTTCTTCTTGGGCGTCAGCTCAGTCGATGGGACATTGTCAGTTGGAGTGGTGGCTCTTCTATTGGCCGCAGTATCACTTGCAGCCTCAACTTTTTCTGGGTCACGTGAACCTTTACGCTCTCTAGCTTCAACTGAACGGTCGGCAACACTGTGCAGTTCCGTACCCGCATCAATTATACTTTTCCTCCCCGACTTATCAGTCTTTGCTGCCCTTGAAGATTTAGATGTCTTAGCGGAAGTCAAATCTCCTCCCTTTCTCTTCACTATCAGCTTTAATCTCGGCAGAGACTTCGGTGTCTTCTTTGAATTTGATTTGAAAGATATTGAGATCTTGGACTGCGAGGTACGCTTGGGTGTAGATGACTTGGACGCAACCTTCACAGAATTTTTCTTCTGGGTAGACCTACGCGTTCCGTTGATCTTATCCTTCTTGTCACCCCTGATGGTTACTTTGATGGGTCTCCTTTTCGGCGTCCCTTTCTGTACAGATACCTTAGAGGTCTCCCTTTTCTTTTCAGAAGTCAGCTTTGATCCCTTTTTCTTAAGGCCCGTAATTTTGTCAAGTGGAGGCGTCCCCTGCTTTGAAGATTTTTTCTTGCCAATGATCCCTCTGCAATTAGCCGACCCACAATAGCAAGTCTGGGGTTCCGCATCGGGAAACCAATCGAAATTATAGTCATATGTCACCTCCTCTCCCGGCTCGACACCTCTGGGGCCTGCAAACAAACCAATTCTGGGCTCTCCATTCACGTACCACTTTTGCATCTCCGAGTTGGGATTGCATGAGTGATTTGCAAATCGTGCAATCGACCCTCTCTTCTTTCCGTCAATGGCAAACCCACGCTCCAGAGAAAGAAAATAATAGTGTGATGGCCCACCATCATCAGCAACGCTCAACCTTTTTTGCATTTCTTTCTGGTCTATTACCTCACCGACGTATTCGACCATTAAAGAGTGAGGGCTATGAGCACGAATTGCTCGAAGGCCATTGCCCTTGGCACCCGTAGCTATCACTTCAACGCCAGTAGCGTATCTCCTGTTGAGCGCCAACTCTCTAGAGAGTTTGGTAAACTCCCTGTTGCCACAATCGATATTAGCACCGCCCACATTGCAATTGTGACCATCGCATTCTACTTGGAGAATCTTATTTAGGCAATTCTCATCACAAACATCTTCACATATGCACTTACTATAATCCTTGAGTGGGTTTTTAGAAAACTTGCGCATGTGGGATCGTTGAGCAGAATCTAACCATATATTCTTCTTAATCCCTTTCCATTTGATTACTTTATTCTCTCCATGTTCACTCGGACAGAAAATATTCCAGGGAATCTTGAAGTTTTGCTTTCCCTCCAGCCGATCGAGGGCCTCTCCTTTCTCCGGGAGCTTGAATTGAAATCTGCGAGCAGACTTACTGGACTTCTTTTGGTGATTCACTCTCGCATGTAGCCCAGCCATCAGCCACAGTTTTATTGGTTTTTGTGGTATTTCCTCTATCGTGTCAGCATCGGTGCCATGTGATTCTCCTCCACTTTGGGAGGCCTCCTCAAGCGTTCTCTTATTTTCTTGGTTGCGCTTTTGTGTCGCTGCTGCCTTTCTGAATTTTTTGGCGTTCTGTGTCAAAAGTTTATCACCGAGAACAGGCACCCGAGAGGCCGTTAAAAACTCTGCAACCTGTTTACTGGTGGATCTCTTGGACTGGTACCTTGAGACTCTCACATTACTGGATAGCGTGGTTTCTCTCTGTTTGGTACCCGTTACGGCAAAAGACTGCCTGCGATCCACTGCCAACACCATTTGTAGCGTTGCCTTGTATATGTCGATATGCTTCTTGAGTTTGTGAATCTCCTTTGTATGAATTGTCGGGTGGTTGAGTAATTTTTTACAGACTGTTTTGGGGTTGCATGGGCACAAACGAACTTAAAATGGTGGCTGTTGATGGAATGATCTCGTGTGACTTCAATTACCAAAACTGAACAAACCAAACACGAAAATGGGATCTTGTATTGCAGAAAATTGCAGAAGAATGCAAGTTGGGAAAATTTACAGCAAAGGAGTTAGCTCTACCGTGTAAAATTAAGAAGGAAAAGATGAATGCACCGCACGCGCAGGATGGCCAAATAAACGGATCGAAACTAAAAAACCGAGACAACCTCGGCAAAGCAATAAATATCAATAGCAGATAAGCCAAAATATCGAACCGCTGATCCAACCCTCTATAATGAATCAATTCCTTTTTATTTAGCTGTAGATCAATGTTGGTCGTCAAGGCTAGTCGCCAATCAACTAAGTAGCTCTAAGTGCTAAGCGAGTGCAGATAACTATCTGTGTATGATAATTTCCGAATCGGGCTGGTGAGCTCTAGTGCAAGAATAAGGCAGGGCCCAGCTAGGAATGAGGTTAGGAGAGAGTAAGAAGGAAGGTAGAAGGAGTTAGAAACGGGATATGGTATCTCAACAGATGAAGAAAAATATAGAGCCTGGTGTGCTGTACCTTGTGCATCTACACGTTCAATATCTGAGGATGTATTTTTGGGAACTTGTTTTTCTTAGGTAGGAGTAGAATGATCAAAAAACCGATGTCACAACTTAGCAGCGTATGCGCATACTATGAGTAAAGGTGGAGAGGAGAATCCCACCATGTGGTGCGGTGCAAGAGAGGCCTTAGCTACGCGAGAGACAACTTGAGGGGATAAGATCTCTGATCCAAAGCGGCATCCAAATAAAATTCGATTTCATGGGATCAAACGGAAAATCATTAAATAACCTATCCCATACAAAGAACTTTCAGATTAATTCACTATTTACATACATATATACATCATACTGATTGACACGGTGCCGTACTGCGCCGTCTTCATCCTTTTCATCTGATAGAAGCCTATCAATCTACCAAACACCCTTCATCACACCCGGCAACAGTCCCTTCAGAGCCTGCTGTCTGAATTGCGTCTATAAATCAACACGTTAGTAAATCCAACTTTGTATAGTGATTAGCAAAATCACTCTGTCGTAGCACTTTTTGCGCAGCACCTTGCGCACACCACCTTTTGTGTAGCACTTACCCTACAAAGTCTGAAATCTCTAAGGACACCACGGCCTCTTCCTGAATCCACACATCTATTGCTCACCTGAGTCATTCTGGTGTAATGTGGCATGGCAGTAAGTTGGAGTTGTGCTTCAAGTCTTGCTCTTGGTGGAAGAGCAGTATTTCTAGCGATGAATTTCAACGCCCTCGTCACCACTTCATTTTCAGCAGCCATCTGTCTCTTAAAGTTATCTCTCAACACCCTACCATTGATATATGTGCTTGGTAGCTGTACTGCTCTGGCAAATCTCTTCATATTGAATGCTTGGTGTGGGTGTATAACGATTTATATCTTCCAAAAACAAGATATCCTCCCACCACTTTATTTATTACTCTCAACCTTTCACAAACTCTTTCTTCTGTCTCAACGCTCCCGCAAGCCGTCTCTGCATGGTACCCATCGCTGAAAAATCGTTCCCCGATCAAATCCATCAATGCGCGATAGTAGATAATCAAGAGCTCAGTATCACAGATGACATTTATTCTCACTCACACTACCGCCTTACTTTACTTTTGGAGTGCTGTGATTGGCTTTCTGTTTTTCTCGTGCTCAGGTTGGTGTGCAGTGTGCAGTGGTGAACAGGGTGTATAGGCATACATCAAAACCATCAGGATAGAGATTGATTGAAGTTTATTACATCCTTTGCGAAGTTCATCGAGTGGGCAATTGTATCTCTTTCCAAACACAGAGCGATGCTTTCCAGACGTTTTTTGTCCACCGCAGCCTCAAAGGCTAAGTTCACACAATTGGCGAACGGTCTTACCGTTGCTACAAAGCCTCTTCCATCCACCACCTCCTCTATAGGTTTCTATGCCGCTGCCGGTTCCAGGGCTGAGACCCCATACAACTCTGGTGTTTCTGCTTTACTGGGTAACGTCTTTGCTAAGTCAGAGGCTAAGTCTGCGCTCGCCAATGGTGTCATTCTTAAATCAGACAACACAAAGGAGACTACCGGTATCACTGCTACCTTTGCCAACGGAAACGCCGACGCTGCTTTGGAGTCTATCCAGGCCGCTATCAAAGGTACTAAAAAGACTGTTTCTGATGAGTCTTTGGTCAGGGCCGAGGCTGCCATTGCGGCTGACTTTGCTGCTGCCTTTGAGAGTGTTCCAAAGCAGTCTGTTCTTGAGCACCTTGCCTCCACAGCTTTCCAGGGAACCTCACTTGCTCTCCCAACATATGGTAAGGCTGAGACTGTTGGCACTTTGGAGGCCTTAGACTTGGTCTCGTTCTTGCGCAAGTTCTTCATCTCCTCTAACGTTGCCCTTGTTGCTACCGGCGATGTTGATCACGAAAAACTTGTAGCCTTTGCATCCAAGCTTACTTTACCAACCGGTGTTAAACCAGTTGTGACTCCCTCCAAGTTCCTTGGTTCGGAGGTCAGACTCAGAGATGACACTCTGCCAGCTGCTTATATCTCCATTGCTGCACAGGGTGAGTCTCTCGGTTCCCCAGACTACTACGTCGCCAAGGTTGCCGCCCAGGTCAACGGTGACTTTTCCGCTTCTTCTCCTTTCTCCAAGTTTGAAGGTTCCAAACTCTCCTCCATTGTCACAGACTACCATCTTGCCAGCTCATACACTCACTTCTCCACTTCGTTCTCCGACAACGGTTTGTGGGGTTTCTACGCTGAGTCTCACAACATTGAGAACCTCGATGACCTTGTCCACTTTACCTTGAAGGACTGGAACAGACTCTCCACCTCAATCAGTGAGGTTGAGGTTGAGAGGGCCAAGGCTCAGCTCAAGGTTAAGCTCATTTCTGAGCAGACAACACCAGTTGAGGCTGTGTCTGCGCTTGCTACATCTGCTCTTGTGAGTGGCTTCCAGGCTTCCACTGATGAGATCATCAGCAGAATTGACAAGGTCACCGTTGCTGATGTGACAAGATGGGCCCAGGCTAAGCTGTGGGACCAGGATATTGCTGTTGCTGGTACTGGTCAGATTGAGGCTCTCTTCGACTACAACCGTCTCAGAAACGATATGTCCATGCTGAGATGGTAAGGGGTTGATGAGAAACTGATTTACGTGAAAGATGAAAAGGGTTGAACGTTGTCCCTTGTGTATGATTTCAAAATGAGATGAGGGGGAAAAAGGTAGGACTTATTAGATAGCGACAAGAGTATATAAAGAGAACTCTTGGTTCACAAGCACCTTTCTGACGTTTGGTTTGCCGATTCATACAAGAATATGATATTCTTTAAAACCATGATCCTATGTTTAGTTACTGCATTTTTATTGTAGAAGATATCTGGTCTCTCGCTAATTGTTGTGTATTAGAGTCTATGATATGACGGGTGCTTATCGCTATAACCATGCCTGCATTATGCTCATATATACGCAGGGCGCTGTAGCCTGCGTAGATTGTGTCCAGTGAATTTTTCAGCACCTTTGGCTCTCACACGCATGTTATCTCGGTAACCGGTAGAGACTGGTGTACAATTAGGTGATGGAGTGAATATCCTCTTGTATTTTAGAAGTTAGATCCTATCTCTGATAATATCTTTAAGATAATCTTTCCAGATATAGTATATATCAGTATTTACATACCATGTATCAGATCATAAGGGGCAGTGCCCAGTCCTGTATAAGGCTTAGCAGGACCCACTATGCTGTTAGAAGCAGTGGCCTTGCTCAAATCCAGTCCGCGTCACAGACATTGAGCGTTATGGCCTTTAGATTAAACTCCACAGCATCACCAGCAAATTCCTCGCCTGATAAGGACCCCGTGGTGGTTGATTCACACATTGTAGCTGAAGCTGCCTCAGAGGTCCCTATAGATGACAGATACGACATGTGGCTTGAGGCTCTGAGCCAACTCAGAGCAGAGCTCAACTCTAAGCCATGGAATCCAGAAACAACACTTGCTCCTCCAGGACAGGAAAGAACTAATCTGAGCGATTCAAGTATTTTGAAGTGGGAGGCAACACCAGAGCAGGCTGCAGAACGTGATGCCCTTCTCGAGAAGCCTCTCCCTCTTCCTCATGATGAAGTGTTGGAGCACTGTACCAACTTGATAATGAAACACGGCAAGAAGCAGACAGCCAGAAAGCACATGAACAGAGCATTGTATTACGTTTTCTTGCAAACACGTGAAGATCCAGTGGCTGTGCTTAAAACATGTCTGGACAGACTTGGTCCACTCGTAAGAACTCGCACTCTCAAGACTGGTTTCGCTAAGAATCTCACTGTGCCCGTACCGTTGAATACCAGACAGCGCAACCGTGCTGCATTTACCTGGATCTTGGAAGGTGCTGACAAGAGAGCCAGTAATGAGTTCAGTGTGAGGTTGGCAGAAGAGATCTTGGCCGTTTTGGACGGCAAGAGTTCAGGCTTTGAAAAGAGAGCCCTGCTGCACAAGCAGGCCATGCTGCACAGAGCTTTTATCAAGCTACAGTAGCTTCGGGTGCCTAATTGCACCTCTAAGTTGCCATTGTATATATCTACCACTTGCATAATATATATGTATATATTTAAACATAATGACGAACTGTAAATCATGGAATATCATATTATTGCTATCAGAGCATGGTTCTAATACATATTATTTGTTAATCATTACTGTGAATTACAAGGCCCTGCGTTTGCGCTCTTCATCCTCTGTCTCCTCACCTATGCATGGTCTCTTCCGGTCCTTGACTTGTGCAGCGGCACACTTCATCGCTCTTCCATCAATGGGCTCGTGTCCGGTAGCATCGGAGGGCGAACAAACACTGATTGGATGTGAAAACATCTCTGGAGAAGAGGAGCCGCAATTAACAGCAGAGTTGCTACCAAAGTCATTGCTGGCAATGAACTCATTCAAGATCTGCGCCAGTTTCGCTCTCCTTGAGGGAGCAGAAAATGTCGCTAGATCTGGAGTTTCAATGCCTGTTAAGGGCATGGTTTTACTCTGTTGTTGTTGCGTGTATGACTCTCCATGTGCGTCTAGGGGAGAAGTGGCGACTACAGCCGTCGGAGACAAAGGTGAAGATGGGAACTCGAGATCCTGTGGCGAAAGTTCCAGCACTTGCGATGTTGGAGATATGGGAATGCACACGTTGGTATCTACAGTTAGCCTCTTCTGTGAAGTAGCGGCAGGGAATGGATCTGTGTAGGGGCCGAAGGAGGCACAGACTAAAAGAGCCTTGGACCAATCTGAGTATAATTGCTGGCGAATGAATAAACAGTAGTCTAATTGCTTCAACACGGTAATCTCACTGCGTGCTAGCTCCGCAGTTGATAAACCGGTTATCCTGGACCATGCTTTCAGCGTGAAGTTCTGGTCCCGAAGGTGCTTAGCAGCAATGATCATGCAGGAAAGGAAACATCTTCTGGGGCAGGAAAATAACACAGAGTTAGTCGCACCACCGGCACTGACACTTTTTCCTATGCATTGTTTGAGTCGCAGTGTATATAGTAAGGCAATCTGCAATAAGCTGTATGAACACCTTGACCTCTTCAAGATCTCTCCCACAAACCATTTTAGGCGGTGATGAGGACTTTGTATTGGATATCTCTCATTGCCGTATGCAGGCCAAAGATAGATTAACACTGCGACAGCTGTATCTATAAGAGAATTGACAAACTCTGGTTTTGTGAGATGCCCTGTACTGGAAGGTGAGGTTTTTGTGGCTTGTTTCTCCTCACCAGGGGAAGCAAGTGGCGTATTGGGGTACACCACCGCAGCTTGTGGGAGGTGGGACAAAGCAATCATGGCGTGTGGTGTAAGAAAAGCCGAATGAAATGGGCTGGAAAAAATCAACGGAGGCTGGTCGGTAAGTCTCCCTTCAGGAGAAGGTGATACCAACTGCCGACATCATGCAAATGAAACAAAACAAAGAGCCATAAATGAAATAGTGCAAAAGGAAATAGTGCAAAAGGAATCACAGGGCCCACCCAATAAGCTGATGGTGGTATTGTTAAAGATGATATAAACACCCTTAGTGTGCACAATAAAATAATACACTTCTATATAAATAGGCGTATATATCCATTCGTAACTGCGATTAATAAGGCGTACGACAACAAGCCTACAGCTTAGCGTATTTATATTAATTAGCCGAGAAAATGATGACACACATACCACATCTCTCCGTATGTACACGTAGCGTATGCAGAGAAGTAGACAGCGTGTAGTTAGGTAGTTACGGCAGCTATCAGTGAGATGTTGGCCTAATATGGTAGGTGCGAGCAAGCGATAGTAACGGCTGCCGCAAAGTGTTTTGGTTTGTGCACATCCGAAGCTTGTGTGCTATATGTATGGGAAGAGCAGGGGGCATTTTTGGCCTTATGTAGGAGGACCTAACGTGGCCGCTTTAATGGATTGTGTCCATAACCATGGAGAGCGGAGGGCTAAGAGGGCAGGGCAGGAAGCACAAGGTAGCAAGAAGAACAATACGGTAGGATGAGTAAGCAAATTATCGGGTCAAAAAAAAAACTCATGTCCAATTTTATGTCCAATTCATCATAGATCCTGTATTGATAATGTAATATTAAGATATATATATATAAAGTACAAAAATATTATGATATCTGGGGGTGTCCAGTTCCAAGGTACAGAAACAGCTAGCTGTTTAGGGCAGCAAAGGCAAAGCAGACGGCTGACTCTCTGCGCCTCTGCACCTCTGCATGGGTCCTGCGGAGAGTGCGTACATACACCAACTGTATAAATACCACATCGTGTGCAACAGTAGCTTTATATAGGAGTGTTCAGGGATGTTTGTGAGGCATATATATCATGGTTTGATACGATACATAACCATTGTTAAATCAAACCGCTCTTGCGCAAATTCTGTTGTATGATCATATCTGTCACTGCTGAGAGTACAAACTGCATGCTCTTTGTATCTGTGGCACATGTTCGGTGTGTATAGATCGGTTTCCTCGTACGATTCAGAGATAAGAATATCCTCTCGAAGAAGGAGGCTGCATCTTCCGCATTTCCACGACGACCATTATAATTGGGGAAATATTTCTGCACAGGGGACTTAGCCACCTTTTCCTGTAGTAAGTCCATCTTATTGATAAAGAGAATGAATGGTGTATCGATAAACCATCTTGAATTGCAGAGTGACTCGAACAGCATGATGGCTTCGTGCATTCTATTCACTCTCTCGTCTTCAAACAGCATCTGGTCGTACTCTGAAACAGCAAGAACAAACAAAACAGCTGTCACGTCTTCAAAACAGTGGATCCATTTGCGTCTTTCAGATCTTTGACCTCCTGCATCCAGTATCTTGAACTTGAAGGAGTCGATGTTAAAGTTTGTCTCTGTTATTCCTGTGGTTTTTATGCGTCCATTGAGAATATCTGTATCTGTGCATAAGTAGTTGGGATCGGCAAACTCCTCAACCTTCTCGAAGTAGTATTGGGCACTTCCTTCCAACTGAAATTCGTTTGCTCTAAGATAACACTCTTTGATTCCGGGATCGTTTTCCCATATCTGTCTAATGGATTCGGCCATCATGGCTCGCGTGTTTTTTGGGTTAGGCGTTGAGCCGGAGCCCAACGGCTCTAAGAATTTTGCTACGTCCTCCTCGGTGGCATCGGCCAGATCTCCATTGAACCGTTGTTGCGTTTCTTCTTCAATGTTCCATCCAGTGCCCGCCATTCCGGTACTCATGGCACTCCGACTGGCTTGACTGCGTTCAGAATATTTCAACACGTAGTCCTTCAGGAAACTGGAACCACCTGCGGCACCGGTGTCAATATCATCCAGAGCCCTATAACGCAGAATATTCTGCTTGTATTTCATAAGGGGAGAATTGGGGTTATCGCATTGGAGGGGAATTCCCAACTTTCTGGCTTGCACAATCAATATCTTCATGCTCTGTATAACATCTGACCAAATCACCTGTGCATACTGCACACGCTCTTTATGTGTGAATCCTCCTTGGTGGATAAGGCGCATCTGCTTCAAAACCGTTGACTTTCCACTCTCACCTGCTCCAAGCAACAGTAGCTTAATTTGTTGCTTCTCCATTCGCTTCGATAGCATCAGACGCTGTTCAATTGCATCGTTCGTCCGCCTCTTCATAAATTCAGCATCATCTTCGTCAACTGGGGTGCTCGCAGCGCAGCCCATAGCTCTCTTGTTTGTTACGTGTTCTGATCACACTTTTAGACAGGGAGATATCTATATTGAGAAACGTCCAAAATTTAGGACTGTCAAAACACATGAATATATAAATATAACGAATTCACAAGAGGAGTGAGGTTCATGAACAAGGCGGCAAGAGAGATGAGCCTCGAAAAAATAGGGGGGCAGTCCACCGATGTCTGCATCATAACTACAATAAATTTTGAAACTAACCTAACTCAAATGCATGGAGAAAGACGCACCCCCGTTGTTCGCAAACAATGGCAGCTGACAGGCCGCGCACGAAATCTGAAACACCCTGACGCAAGATAGATGGTCTGCAGCGCAAGATGTGCTTACCGATAGGGGCTTACAACATGAGCGATGCTCTGCCATAGCTTGTTATCTGCATGTGTCTGTGTTTGCGCCTGTGCGGGGATGTCCAGAGCGGCAGGGTGATGCACCAATTGGGAAAAACATCAGGTAAGCGGTCTACTGAGGGTCAGTGTGAGTACAGGCGGCACACTCAACTTAGACTGGAGATCTTAGCGCGGATTTTGTTGCTAGCAGAAGAGAGAATTGTAAATTATATATGAGGTTAGGCATAAGGATAATATAATTAAAATAATATGATTCATATAACATGACTAATGATAATGCGTATAAAAAAAACTCTTTTTTGGACTCGTTTTTAAATATAAAAGGAAACACAATAACACCTGTAATGGCGGGATCCCACACTCGTCTAATTCATCCAAACTCTTTCTTCCTCTTCAACGTAGCTTCTCAGTATGAGACCCACATGCCCGCATCTTATTTGATGCGGTACAAACAAGGGGATCATATAAACAGGGGGATTAAGAGAGTCTGGGGCCATAATGAGAAGTAGGTGCGAGTTGTCTTCTGCCATGAAGACAAGTTGCTGGCTAAACCCATGATTCGTTGTCGAGAATGCCATCGTCGTTGCCGAGTGGCACTATCTTCGAGTTCCTTGTGCTGCTGAGATAGCCTAACAGAAAGTCCTCACTGAAGATAGTACGCTCCTCGTCTGCTGACTTCTCTGCGAGAGTGAGGTATCTGAAAGATGGTGGAGTTGCGGGCAAGGCAATAGATGGACTGTATGGACTGTAGTATGCTGTTGTAACGACTTTAGAGTTCATGGGAGCCTTATGGGGTTCTCTCGCATTTTCTTCTTCGTGAGAGTTATCTACGGATGTAGAGTGAAGAGATTGGCCGGCATTGGCGCCAGTGTGATTTCTCTTTTTTGGCAGCAAGTTTTCTTTCTTGCTTTGATTTTCAGTTTGTGTTTCTGTTGATGGTTGTTAGTAATCTCGGAAGAGGTAAAGGTGTAAAACAAACCTTAAACTTACTGGGATAGGCTGTTGTATCGGTGGTTTCCTGACTCTGTCTGAAGTTGACAAAGTCAGCAGGAATCATTGACCTATTCCCGAGAGGACGGGCATCGTTTCCTGTGGAAACAAGAGCGGCATTGAGAGACACATCGTTCAAGGGAGTAGTCTTGAATGCAGTACATGATGAAGTCTTGGATTTGTTTGATCTCTTGCGCTTCACACCCGTGACTTCAGTGGGAAGCTTTGGGCTTGACTGCTCAAGTAGAGTGTTTGAAATATCAGTCAAGGCGGTGAAAGCGTCCTTGTTCTTGGCGAGAGCACACGAAATTGTCTCTTCCAGACTGGGATATTTTGCGCAAGCTGATACAGTTTTGACATTGGTTTTGCCAGACTTCAGAACAAGAGGGACAGTCTTTGAGCTGATTGTCACTGGTTCAACTGTGGCGATCTTTGAGAGAAAATCGGTGTGGTGAGAGAGATCATGGAGCAGTGCAGTTGCCTCTGGGGATGTGCGGCCAAGTATCTTTCCATCATCTCCGTACACGAACGGATAGTCACGTTTGAATTCGGAGATAACTTGAAGGTTACGGGCCAAGTCCTGAAGCAAAATATCAACTGCCTGCTCACAGGAGTCTCTCTCCCTGTGTCTAGGGCACGACATATTGTCCCTCCACCGTTGAATTGGGCTGGGGCCCCCACTGCGGGGCCTATGACAGCCGATACAAACCCAAACACCGACATCTTCATCATCGCTGTGGCTTGAATGGGTGACCCTGTCTCCACCACATGCACGGCCAGAATGTGGAGTGTCATCGAGCTTACACCAAACACAAAGCTTAGACACATTTTCTGTCGCAGTTGGCTTTGAGTCTGACAAACCATCCTCAAGGACTCTATCTTCGGCATCAGAAACAGATTCAGAAACAAGCGGTGGTTGAGTACTGGAAGACGCAAAGTACCCAAACAGTCCCTTGACTCTGTTTCTCTTTCTTGCCATAGTAGGCTGCTGGACAGAAGATGTGTTTCTGCTGTTGTTTCCGGCTTCGGTACGGTTATTCTCGTTCTGAACGGCTTTGGTGATCATGTGTTTTCGCCCGATTACAAGTGGCTCTATAGTGTAATCCATGAATCCGGGGGCATCTTTGACATTGTCGTTGCTAGTTGTGTCTGCTGCAGTGGAATCAGTTGCCTTGGTTATGTTGTTGTTGGGTTGCAAATCTTGGGCATTTTGTGATTCATTAGCAGGGTAGCTGAGAAGGGAGTCTGATCTGGTTGAATTGCCAGCCTCTTCGGATGCGTGATGAGACTGAGACACAGAAACAGCTTTGTCGTTGCGGGTCTGGAGAGCGTTTGCGGGGGTTGCAGAGGATTGAGACTTGTCGGTCTCGTTGTTAGCGGTGTCGGGGGTCTCCATAGTCAGGAGAGAGTCTGGTTCAGCGACAGTAGTCGAAGTGGCAACAGATTCAAAGGATGTATCCTTTTCCTCCTCTTCTCCAGCCTGAGGGGTTCTCAGAGTCAGGAGTGGTTCCCCATCCTGACGCTTGGCGACTCTTCTGGAACGTCTCGAACCGATACGATGATGGTTAAAACTGATCTGGAGCTTAAGCGCTTTGTACTTGAGTTCGTGAGCAAGTTTTCTCCACATCTTGAAAATATTGGGAATGGTTTAGCCTTTTTAGAGTTTTTTGGTAGCGGTTTCGTAGCTTTTGGCTATTAGTTTGCTCAAGAGTAGAATTCTTGGGTAGAGAAAGAGGATGAGAACCAGGAAGGAATGAAGACGGAGGCAAGGGTTTCTTTTATATTGCATGATCGAGAGCCATTGACACAAAAGCATGGGCGACAGTTATAATTAATTAACCCATGCCTACGCTCATGCATTCACGGTGACACCTTATATAAACAGGCTGGATTTGCTTCATCTTTGTGTCACAACAAGGTATTCAGGAGGTTGATTGCCACTTGGAACCAAAATGCCAGCCCCCTGTTTTATTTGATAACCACAAAAGCAGTATTCAATTAAACTTACCATCTCATTATATCAACACAAAGCCGTATGAACTATACACTCTCGTTTCTGCCATGTCACATCCTTGGACCCCACACTATGCACGCAGCTCCCTGAACGACGTCTCTACCAATTGTTTGATCTCCTTATATGACACTATTAAACAGTTCTTTTGGTCTCCGCTCACTAGCAGGATCTTTTCATTCACTGCTGCATCCAGTTTGTTAAGACATTTAAGGACAAATACCAAGTCAACTACGGGCTTTCCAGTCTCATCAACCTGGTGGAAGACGTAGTCTCTAAATAGTTTGATGGGGTACCTCTGGCCAGTTTCGGACCATTTGGGATCATTCTTTAGCTCTTCTGTCTGAGTGACAAAATCAAGCTTCGTCAGCAATCTCACTAGCCGTGCATTTTCTAACTCTCTGCTAAGCTGTGCCTCTACGTAATCATTGGAATTTTGCAAGCCATCCATTGTCTGCATCACCTGTGGAGCAATCAGAGCCTTGAATTCGCCCCAATTAAATTCATCTGCTGGGGTCAAATATAAAGCCTTGAGCGCATTCTTGAAAGCATCAGGAAACTTCAACTCATCTATTAGCTCAGAAGGTTGTAATGTAGCAGTCTTGTTCTGAGCGTCGTAGATTGTAGTGATGGAAAGGTCAAACATCAGCTGCCCGAATTGGCGTATATCATCTATTTTCAACGACGTTATATCATCCTCATTCTTATCACTATAACTTAGTACGTCGATAACTCCACTTCCTGATAGTCTTATTCTTCCCTTACTAGTTATTATTATCTTTGAGAAATCTAAGGTGCGGGCAGCTAAACCCGCTGAGTGGATAGCAGAAAGAGCATTGGTCAGCTGCACCATGTAGCTCCACAGTATAGTCTCCGTTATTAGTTCAGGGTCCCTACCGGCTGTTTTTTTGAAATGTGTCTCAATCAGGGTAAACGAAGCAGGATAATAGTCATAAACCAATATCAGAGAATTATCTCCAAACACCCTTGTGGTGAATGCCTCGTACAGCTTTACTACATTAGATGATTCCACAGTCTTCCACTGCTTGATCGTCCTGAAGCTCTTCTCCGTAGTGATGGAGACGTTTCCCACCCGCCTCAAAGCATATAATTTGCCATCTATATTTGAAGTAGCACGGAACATGGATGTTGGATGGCCAAAATTCCTTGTCGAGCCATCATAAGATATGTCTATAGGAAATAGGGAATGGTATACATGAACACTCTCCGGGAGCGAGGAATGTGACATAGTTTGTGTGCTGGCTTCTGTGCGGCGTTGAAGGGATTCTCTCAGATCGTTGGGTATGAAGAGGTTATGGGGGGTCCTTTCATTTGGTTGTAGTGGTAGCTGGAGATGGGGAGGAGGAACAGGAGCATACAACTGAAAATTGGATTGAAACATGTTCTGCATTCCTTGTTGCTGGAAGAACATATCGTTTTGAGCCGCGTAGGGATTCAGCATCTGTGGTGGCTGACCTGGGGTTGAGAAAGATACAGGGGAAGGACCAGAAGGCACACTTCCCATCAGCACGTTGTTCACCGGGCCTGGACCTGTAGCTGTAACACCACCCATACTACCTGCCGAAGCTGTACCGTTACCGCCGGTCATTCCCGAAGGGGTGAATGGAGTAACCGACTCTGGGTGGAACTCTGGCAGCTTTGCCGATTGGGCCTCTTCAACACTCAAAGTAGCCGGGGTAAGTGGTCCAGCTGAGGCTTTTGATGGGATGAAGGTAGGAATATCCGACAGTTTGGGTGACATCTTTGCAAATTTAGCAGTAAGAGACGCTGTGCTGGAGTTACCAGAGGGTAAAAACGCTGGTGTATCGACGCTGAACTTCTTCTTGGCGAGAGAAGGACTCTCACGACTCACCGGAGGTGAGTTCACAGTACGCACAGATCCATAAGTAGCGGAACTAGGTGCTGAACTATCCTTTGGAATCCCCGATACAACCTTGGAGGGTGCAGATGCGGGCGGCTCTACCGGTGTCTTATCATGTTTGTAGTAACAGCCCTTATCTTCCCACTTACACGAGCCATGGATAAGGATGTTCCTGCACGGAATATTCCTTGCCCACTCATGCTGCGGTGGGGCTGAGTTATCTTAAAGAGGATGTCAGTATGCGTTCATGAGAAGTGAAAATTCATGAATACAAAGGCATGGTTTATGCTTCTGTGTACATATATGCATATAGTGATACACCAAGGGATGACTGTCATACATACTACTCCCGTCGGTGCTACTCGCACTCATATTTGCTTTCTGGGAATCACCTTGCTGAAGCTTTTATGAAGATCTCCGATGGTCAGTATTTTTTTTTTCGCATGTAATGTAGATTTTAGCTTGCTGTTTGTATTGGCGTATTGTTTGTATTGGCGTATCTAATCAGTCTGCCTCGCATTGGGGTATGCCACGGTCTACTCGTCAATACTGGTAATTGATGGCACACTACCTGCTGTTAGAGGCAGTAAGTAGCGTGTCGTGTTAAGCGCGACTGTAACTTACATAAGCTGAATGGAGGAATACAAGTATCTGAAGAACCCAAGATCTCGAGCGTTTAAAAGGCTGAAACAGATGCCTTGACTGCCAATTCAGGCTGCGGGCGGGGCTTATGGTCAATCTATGGCCTTCAGTCATTGAATGTATGCCTCCGCCATATGGCTTCACCTCTCTCTCCTCTTTGGACAGAGAAGGTCTGGCTCACAATGCATAAAGCTGCCTAACTGAGCAACGAAGGTGCATAACAGTTGTGCATAATTTAGTAGTGCATGAGGCATCGAAGCAAGAAGCAAGTATCTTGCATTTGTAGCCTATATTATGAGTGAGGAGGTGTTGTGGGTTATTTTTGAGTATATTCGAAGCTACAACAGTTTTGTGTAGTTGAAATTCAATTATTTGTGTTTTTTCCCTGTAAAGGCTTGTTTCGCTTAAAATGAGTGTGGTTATCGTCACTGGAGCATCGCGTGGCATAGGCCTCGCAATCGTGGATATGCTCTTTGTCAAGGATCCGCAGTGCAAAGTGATTGCTGTAGCCAGATCTGCTCCACAATTGGCTGGTCTCGTTGCTAGGTACGGATCTAACAGAATTGTCACGCTCGCTGGGGATGTCACCGACCCCACTGTTGCTGCTGAAGTTGTCGATACAGCTGTTAAATCATTTGGTGGAGTTGACTCTGTCATCTTTAACGCTGGTGTTCTTGATCCAATCACCCCCTTAGCGGAAGCAAATATTTCTGACTGGAAGAGGCTCTACGATGTCAATTTCTTTTCTGTGGTTGAATTGCTGTCGAAGGTTATACCAGAACTTAGAAAATCCAAGGGTAAAGCAATTTTTGTCTCTTCAGGTGCAGCAACCAATGCATACGAATCGTGGGGTGCCTATGGATCCTCCAAGGCTGCTCTTAACTTCGTGGCTAAAATTCTACCAAAAGAGGAGCCATTGATCTCATCTATATCAGTGGCACCTGGTGTTGTGGATACCCAAATGCAGGACAATATCAGGGATGTTTTTGGCAAGAAAATGCCTGAAAAGACTCTTGAGAAGTTCCTCAATCTCAAAAAAGATAACAAGCTTTTACACCCTGATGTGCCTGCCACTCTTTACTCGAATTTGGCATTGAAAGGATTTGGAAGCGAATTGAATGGAGAGTTTATGCGATATGATGATGAGAGGCTGAAGCCTTTCCTCGAGTGAGAATACGATGGGGCCAATAGCAACAGACTCACTTTTAGCAGTGGAGAGTTTACAGATGGTGCTGTGTAAGGAGAGCGACATTTGTATATCCCCATACAGCATGCATGCTACAGAAGCCAGAAGCCGGGTATTAAAAAAAATGCCATTATAGAAATAGAATCATGTCATTATAAAGTACAGCAAGTGTAGCCTATTATCTATATATCCGAATGTTGGTGTGTAATTCAATCAAGAGTGGAATGTACACTAGGGATTTGCTATCCCCTCTGCTGAAAGGTGCATGTGCGATACTCAGTACTCAGTATTGACATGGGCTTTCAAGCGTTCGACTCCGGTTGCAGACGGCGATGCCCTTGGCACAGACCTGATTCAGACCTGCTTTTGCTGGCATCTTAACCCAAGATGCGGTCTAGTGGATACCGATACCCTGTAGTACTTTCTTTAGATGATGGATTAAATTGCACAGGTTGAACATATTCCGACTCCGCCCCTTGCGTTGCGCGTATCTCCAACATTACCCAGCATGAGCATATTTCTGAGAAGCACGAGACTTTTGAACAACACAGCTCGGCGCAATGCTGGTGGTATTATCGGCTTGAGCTCAAAACAGCTGGTTTGTAGTGGACCCAGAGCCGCCGTTCAGCTTGGAAGAAGCTCCTCCCGGTTTTACTCCTCAGCAGCACCACCATCAGGAAATTCTTTCAAGTGGTTGCTGTTGCTGGGAGTTTTAGCTGCTGGCTCGACTGTTGCAGCTACTGTTTACCAGAGTAAACGTACGTTAAGTCACACAATTTGAATGTAATATCAATGAATTCCACTAACCTTGTCCTATAGCTCCTGCTGAATCTTTTGAGCCAGTTGCTGGACCTGCATTTGGCGAAGGTGAAGCTACTGTTATTTTTGTGTTGGGAGGTCCAGGTTCAGGCAAAGGCACCCAGTGTGAAAAGCTGGTGAGGGAGTACGGATTTGTGCATCTCTCCGCTGGAGATCTCCTCAGAGCTGAGCAGAAGCGCGAGGGCTCCAAGTATGGAGAGTTGATTGCACAGTATATTAAGGACGGCCAGATCGTACCACAAGAAATCACAATTGCATTGCTCGAGCAGGCAATGAGAGAGAGTTTGCAAAAGGGTTCTGCCAGATTCTTGATTGACGGCTTTCCTAGAAAGATGGACCAGGCGTTGACTTTCGAAGAGAAGGTTGCAAAGTCTAGCTTCACCTTATACTTTGAATGCCCAGAGTCTGTTATGCTTGCTAGACTCTTGGAGAGAGGAAAGACCAGTGGAAGAACTGATGACAACGTCGAGAGCATCAAGAAGCGGTTCAAGACTTTTGTAGAAACAAGTTACCCCGTTGTTGAATATTTCGACAAATCTGGAAAGGTTGTCAAGGTGTTCTGTGACCAGCCAATCGAGACCGTGAACTCGCAGGTTGTTACTGCCTTGAAGGAAAAGGGTATAGATAGACCATCTAACTAAATAATAAATGTACCTACTTCTCCTGTTATTGGTTTGAGATAAATTGTAGATTGTTTTCTCTAAACTCGAATGAAGTAATTTTGTTTTATTTTATTTTATTTTATTATGTTGTATTTTTTATTTATTTTCATTTGTTTTATTTTACTCTCATACATGTTCTTTTTTTTGAGAAAGTAAGACGAAGACCGCTGAAATATAAGTTGGGATTAGAGATTATACGCAGAAATATGACTCCATCAAAATTAAAAAAATTCCATCTTAATTTTGATACAGGTCGCAGTCTGAAGTGGAGAATAACACACGTATTTCTCCATTGCCCATCTATCTACGCTATGAATTTAGTATGGCTTTACCTATACCCTGTTTCCTTGCACAGTGTTTACACAGGACTTTAGATCTGCACACAAACTGGAGGCTGAGCCACCTCCAGGAGATCAACTGCTGTACTAAACGGGCTAGCCAGAAACACATAGTGGTTATGAAATGCAGAATGATCTACCGCACAACAAAACCTTAATAACATCATCAAACAAAAAAAAAAGGTGGAGTGCATCTTTGTGTGGGGTGGGGGCGGCTGAATAGGGAGCTTTTCGCCTGATATTAGGGCTGGTTAATACCACTCGTAAGATCTTCTCCGACAGACTCTTCTCCGAAGGACTTCCTCCGTGTGGACTCCCTCAGTGTGTTGCTTAAGGTGCGCCCGCATGCTCTGAGTGCACATCCTTTTAGCCAGTAGAGGTCCCTGTTTCGTACACGCATAATCACTCCCCCTGAGGAGACACACTAAGAAAGCTTGGCCCATATGTCTCCCACAATATGCGTAGGGGCATCTTCTGCACCAGCTCCAAGCCAACTGTGTGGGTAGAGCCCTCTGGGTATGTCTCTTGCATGGCTGTTCTGTTATCTGCCTAGGAATGGAATTTGCCTATATTGGGAGATGAGGGTTAAGATTTGCATGCTCGAAAGCGTCTCTTTTAGAAACAGGCACAAGACAAGATTACAGGTTTTTGTCACCATTCGACTTTCTATTCTTCATCATAGCGTTTTATATTCCTATACAGGACTTTTATTTGTCAACGCAATATATTCTCTGAGTCTGTGAGGCCTTTCAGCAGAAACAGACTTCACTCATTCCCAGAGGCTAGCTTGACAACACGCGCTGTTTGTTAGCGCAAATCCTTTGTTAGACTAGCACATCCATATTCCCGATTCACCGATCCCTTACTTAGAGTGAGAAGAAGAAGTACATAAATGGACTAGTCCCAATAAGACACTGCTTGCTCTTCAATCCCACCGGCATCAGACTGGTTCAGTTATTATTATTGGATATCTCTACAATACCTAACCACAATTTTATCCCTCTACAAATAACGCAACAATGGCACCAAAGAGGAATATGCTGATCCTACTATTAATAGTGGGGATGATAGCATTTGTGTCATTCCTTGAATATGACAGCCGACAGCCGTTAAGCCAGGATATACGTGCTGAGGCAGAGGAGATCATGAAGAAACTATCTTTCACAAACAACTTTGAGACAAATATACCTCCTTCGCAAGATAAGAAGGGATCACAGTCAGAAGTTGCGAATGCAAAGCCCACAGACGATCAGATCGAGCTGCAAAAAGAGGTGCAAAAAACGCAGATAGTGTCCGCAAAGGACAAAAAAGCTCAGGAGACCCAATCGTTGCCAAAGGTGGAAACTATCCCAGAACCAGATGAGGAAAATCCAGAGCAGCCGCTTGAACCTTGTACGGTCATACATCCTATAACAGGTGCTTTCTATGATCTGAGGTCACTTGGATCGCTGGGTGGTCAGGGCTTATCTCAAGCTTGGAATGCAAAGGGATATGACTATGGTATGAACTTCACACTTGGTGTCTGTTCCACTCCTGTGAAGAAGGCTGCACTTTTGCAGTCTCCAGATGGTGACTTTCCAGACATAATGGATCACTCTTTAGTTGGAGGATACTACGTGGATGCTGAAGGTGTTAAGTACTCTGTTGGCGAGTTTTCGACTGCGCCCCATTTCAGAGGTCGTAAGCTTACTCTGACGTACACTGGGGGTAGTTACTGCCCAAGTGTGGATTTGAGTGGCAACAGGGTGCGCAAATCCACGATTCTCTCATTCTCATGTGATAGGGAAATCATGGCTAAAGCCCAGGTATCCTTTGTTGGAGTTCTCAATGACTGTGATTATTTTTTCGAGGTTAGGACAATCCACGCCTGTGTCACTGCAGCCCGGTCCGATAATATGGCTCTTGTGACGATTTTCATGATAATTTTATTGTCTGCACTTGGAGTTTACTGTGGTGGAGGGTTCATCTATAAAATGATTGTTCTCAAAAGGGTACCATCGTATAATGTTGTGAAAAATGTGAGGTCAATGGTGACGAAGCCGGTAAGTTGATCGAAAATCCCTCTCTCTTGCTAAAACAATTATTCAACGAAACTCATGAACTAAGATCAGGCAAATTCTCGTATCAGGCTGTCTGAAACATCAAGAGAGATTTGGAACACAAACAGTTTCTTATATGATGAACACTAGAATGACGCCGCAGGTATGTTAAGTACCACTAATATCATAGCGTAGCAGCAATATAGTTGCATTATATATGCGATAATATATCAGAATATATTTTACAATTTTATCATATTTATAAAAAAGTGCATGGAAATGGACATCCCCATGACTGTCTGCTCAATTGCTCCTGAACACACATACTTCTACAAGCTCACTCAGGATAGCAGCTTTCAGCGATCCAAGTCCGCAAATCCTAGTAGACCTCACTATCACTCACTCATACTACGATCAACATCCCCGCAATAGTTTCGATATACCCTTTGAGATGTAGCACTCACTCACTGCCCGTGATCTCACAACTCCCTCTCATGCTGCATCCTGTGTTGCCCAAAGCGGCCCATCTCTTATCAGCAAACATGAGGTTGTTGCTTGCGCGGCCTGAGATCTGCCAATCCCTACGGGCACGTCTATCGAAAAGCAAGATATATCCAGTAGGGTAACATGCATACCGACTCAGCTGGATCGACTTTTTTTCTTCCATCTGGCCTCCTCCCTGGTGTTGCCTTCAGGCCATTGAAGAATTTTTCTTGCCTCTTCTTTATTTCGAGGGCTTCTTTTGACTTTTTTTCTTCACAGATTATTATCTCTGACAGTAATTAAAAATGGTAAGTAGGAAGTGATGTAATTGAGATGTTCTCTAATATAAATTTGAAATATTAATGCCTTTTTTCTTGTATAGGGTAAGGAAAAGACTCACGTTAACGTCGTCGTCATCGGTCACGTCGACTCCGGTAAGTCCACCACTACCGGTCACTTGATCTACAAGTGTGGTGGTATTGAC